>CAWUFW010015808.1:0-340930 GCA_963921515.1 Calotriton arnoldi | reverse complement strand
GATGATGTCATCAGTGATGTCATTTGAGATGTCATCAGTGATGTCATCAGTGATGTCACTGACCATGTCATGAGTGATGTAATATGTGACGTCATCAGCAGTGCATTGCGTGGGCGCGAGTTATAGTTAGCTGAACTAACTATAACGGGGGAATTTCACGGGTTTTGTACGAGTGCAATGTCCAAGTAACTAAAACTGTCCCTAAAACCTATGGTTTTTTCAGTGAATTTCAAAGGTTTTTTAAATGCTAATTTGTAACTATAACGTGTCTGAAACCTATGGTTTTTTCAGTGAATTTCAAAGGTTTTTTAAATGCTAATTTGTAACTATAACGTGTCTGAAACCTATGGTTTTTTCAGTGCATTTCAAAGGTTTTTTAAATGCTAATTTCTAACTATAACGTGTCTGAAACCTATGGTTTTTTCAGTGAATTTCAAAGGTTTTTTAAATGCTAATTTGTAACTATAACGTGTCTGAAACCTATGGTTTTTTCAGTGAATTTCAAAGGTTTTGTAAATGACAATTTTTAAATGTATTAATTGTTATATTAATTTTTTTCATACTGATTTACTACATTTTTAGAAACAATTTTTTTTTACATATTTTATTTTTTAAATTACATTGTAATTACATTATACATTACATTACAAAAAATACTTTCTCAGAATGAATTACTTTAGTTTAAATACTTTGCAGATAGGCAATAGACTTTTAAGTACAGTAGTTACAGTTGTTGCAATGGGCAACACATTTTCAAACACAATGCAACATTCAGCTCAATGTGAATTTCTAGTTAAATGCAATTAGTTACTTTATGGATTACTTTTGTAACCACAGGACTGGATCCTAGATTCAGTCCTGGTACATCTCCTGTAAACAGTTGAGTAAAAGCGTTTTGGTTACAGTCGTGATTTTTAAGGAATATTATTGTATTTTAAAAGTTGACACTTAGAAACTTTTTCTCATAGAATCAAAAATGGTATCCTATGGAAGGAAATTCACTTAGCAGGTAAAAACTGTTATCGTTACTTTATCTTACTCAGTGTAGGATCCTGGATCCAGCACTGGTGCATCTCCTGTAAACAGTTGAATGAATGCGTTTAAGTCATACAGGCGATTTTTAAGGAATATTTGTAGTTTGTGAAAATCGACACTTTGAAACTTTTCTGCTGAAAACCAGACAATGGATTCCTATGTTAGAAAATATAAGTTACTGGTAAGTACGGTTAAAATTACTTTTCAGGGTCAGTGCTGGGCTAAAAGATGCAGCACTGGGTTCTCTCCTGATAACAGGTGAGTAAATTGGAATTCGTACTTTGGTTGATTTTAGAGGAATATTATAAAGTTCCAAAACTCCACACTTAGAAGAATTTCCAAGTGAAACCAGTCAATGTTAGCCTATGAAGGAAATTCAAGTTACCGGTAAGTACGGTTAAAATTACTTTTCAGGACCAGTACTGGGCTGAAAGATGCAGCACTGAGGTCTCTCCTGATAACAGGTGAGTAAATCAGAATTCGGATTTCGGCTGATTTTAGAGGAATATTTTAAAGTTCCAAAAATCAACACTTAGAAACTTTTTCAGCAAAAAGCAGGCAATGATATCCTATGCAAGGAAATTCAAGTTACTGGTAAGTACGGCAAAAATTACTTTTGAGGATTAGTACTGGGCTGAAAGATGCAGCACTGAGGTCTCTCCTGATAACAAGTGAGTAAATCGGAATTCGTATTTCGGCTGATTTTAGAGGAATATTTTAAAGTTCCAAAACTCCACACTTAGAAGAATTTCCAAGTGAAACCAGTCAATGTTAGCCTATGAAGGAAATTCAAGTTACCGGTAAGTACGGTTAAAATTACTTTTCAGGACCAGTACTGGGCTGAAAGATGCAGCACTGAGGTCTCTCCTGATAACAGGTGAGTAAATCAGAATTCGGATTTCGGCTGATTTTAGAGGAATATTTTAAAGTTCCAAAAATCAACACTTAGAAACTTTTTCAGCAAAAAGCAGGCAATGATATCCTATGCAAGGAAATTCAAGTTACTGGTAAGTACGGCAAAAATTACTTTTGAGGATTAGTACTGGGCTGAAAGATGCAGCACTGAGGTCTCTCCTGATAACAGGTGAGTAAATCGGAATTCGTATTTCGGCTGATTTTAGAGGAATATTTTAAAGTTCCAAAACTCCACACTTAGAAGAATTTCCAAGTGAAACCAGTCAATGTTAGCCTATGAAGGAAATTCAAGTTACCGGTAAGTACGGTTAAAATTACTTTTCAGGACCAGTACTGGGCTGAAAGATGCAGCACTGAGGTCTCTCCTGATAACAGGTGAGTAAATCGGAATTCGTATTTCGGCTGATTTTAGAGGAATATTTTAAAGTTCCAAAACTCCACACTTAGAAGAATTTCCAAGTGAAACCAGTCAATGTTAGCCTATGAAGGAAATTCAAGTTACCGGTAAGTACGGTTAAAATTACTTTTCAGGACCAGTACTGGGCTGAAAGATGCAGCACTGAGGTCTCTCCTGATAACAGGTGAGTAAATCGGAATTCATATTTTGGCTGATTTTAGAGGAATATTTGCACAATGGTGAAGGGAGGGGCGGGGCCTCAGGTGACATCTGTGCAAACGCGCCCCGTTGCGCGTTTTAAGTTGGGGGATTAAGTCCTCTTGAATCCTGAGGGTCCCTAGGGGCCAACTAGCCCACCAGGAACCTCCAATATGCGCCAGGGGCTGCGTTGCAGAGACGTGTAGAGAGGCCACACCCCTTTTACACCTCTCTGCAACGCAGCTCTGTGGCGCTTTCTGGATGTACCTGTTGGGCTAGTTGGCCCTCAGGGACCCTCAGGATTGAAGGGGATTTAATTCCCCATCTTAAAACGCGCCACGGGGCCTGTTTGCACACATGTCACCTGAAGCCCCGCCCCTCCCTTCACCACTGTGCAAACGCGCCCCGTGGCGCGTTTTAAGTTGGGGGATTAAGTCCCCTTGAATCCTGAGGGTCCCCGGAGTCCAACTAGCCCACCATATACCTCCAAAAGCGCCACAGAGCTGCGTTGCAGAGAGGTGTAAAGGGGCGTGGCCTCTGTACACCTCTCTGCAAGGCAGCTCCCTGGCGCATACTGGAGGTACCTGGTGGGCTAGTTGGCCCCAGGGACCCCCAGTATTCAAGGGGAATTGGTTCCCCTCTGCAAACGCGCCAGGGGCGCGTTTGCAGAGTGGTGAAGGAAGGGGCGGGGCCTGCGGGCCCGATCGTTTAAAAAAATATATATATATTTCTCCCCTGAAGGGGGCTGTGTGGCCCCCCTTCCTTTTTTTCTTTTTTGGGCCCTGGGGACCCCATCCCCCAGGGCCTTACCCCTTTTTTAAATTACCTTTAAAAAAAAAAACGGGAAGGGGGCCGCGTGGCCCCCTTCCCTTGGCCTGTATTGGCCCCGGGGACCCCATCCCCCGGGGCATGGCCTCTATATTTATTTTTTGAGGGGGCAGCGTGGCCCCCTCCTCTGGCCATTTTAAGGCCCCGGGGACCCCATCCCCCGGAGCCGGCCTTTCCTTTTAAAAAAAATTTTTTTGTTCTTTTTTGGGGAGGGGGCCGCGTGGCCCCCTCCCGGGCCACTACTTGCCCCGGGACCCCATCCCCCGGGGCTGGCCCTCTCGTTGGGGACTGTGGGGGTCCCCAAACCCCCACAGTCCCGCCGGCTCCCCACGTCCCTTGGGAGCCGGCATTGCTGTTCCACATGGGGAGCAGCTGACATGCTGCTCCCCATGTGTAAAAGCAATCGGCTTTGGATATTGGAAGAGAGAGCAGGTTCCCTGCTCTCTCTTCCAATATCCAAAGCAAGTTTGCAATGACAGGACGGGAGCCGCAAGGCTCCCGTCCTGCCATAGCAAACTACAGTGTCCCGGGGTAGGCACCCGGGACACTGCAGGAGCCGGCCCTGGGGGTGGTGGTCCCCAGGGCCATCAAGGGCTTCCAGGAGGAGGCCGCGCGGCCCCCTCCCATTCAGTACAGAGCCCCGGGGAGGTGGTGGTCCCCGGGGCTCTGGGGTCCGTAACGGACCCCCATATTAATTTTTAGTGCCCCGGGGAGGTGGCGGTCCCGGGCGTGTGGGGGCTGGAGCCCCCCACACAGGTTGTTTAATTTTTAAAAAAAAGCCCCGGGGAGGTGGTGGTCCTCGGGGCTGCGGAGGGCTCAGAGCCCTCCCGCACCATTTTTAAAAGAAAGCCCCGGGGGTGGCGGTCCCCGGGGCTTGGGGGCCCTTTGAGGCCCCCACACATAAAATTAAACCCTCACCATGCCCCCGGGACTTGGGCCACCCGGGGCAAATGCAATCGAAGCGCGGGAGACCGCGCTTCGATTTTTCGGCAGGATTCGCGCACCCTGAGCGCATCCTGCCGATTTTTTTTTAAAAATGCTTTTTTGCCCAGGGGTCCTTGTGGGACCCCTGAGCAGGCCTAGGGGTTAGGGTGCTTCTACCCTGCCCCCTTTGTGCGTTTTGCACACTTGTTTCTTTTTTTCTCGGCGGGATACGCGCACCCTAAGCGCATCCCGCCGATTTTTAAAAAAATAAATCTTTTTCTGCCCAGGGGTCCTTGTGGGACCCCTGAGCAGACCTAGGGGGTCAGGGTGTTTCTACCCTGCCCCCTTTTGCGCTTTGCGCACTTGTTTCTGTCCCTCGGTTCTACCGAGGGACAAATTGGCTGCCAACACTTCCTGAATCGGAATGTTGACAGCCAGCTGACAGCCAATTAGCATGCAGCTCGTGATCGGGACGGTGCGCGCAGGGTGCGCTGAGGGTACGCGTATCCGACGCGCCCATAGATATATATGTACTTTTACTTTTGATTTTCTCAGGAACTACTGAACGGATTTACACCATTTAAGCAAAAGGCACCAGTCTGAACCAAGGACTACCTCTTTGCCAAATTTGGTGTAATTCCGTTCAGCAGTTCGGGCTGTAGCTGCGACTAAAGGTTCCTATGGAAAAATGAATGGGGAAAACGCGTTTTGGGACCCCCTTTTTTCTCGGCCCCCGCTTCACGTATCACCCCGAGACTTTCAGGGTAGGAGCGGAGCGGAGCGCTCCAACAAGTTGGAAACTTTCACAAAGATTCGTCAACCGGCGCCAACGTTATTTCAAATAGAATGTCGCGGATTTCCTATGGATAATAGGTTGTAACTATAACTATCTACTGGCGACCGCCAGTAGATATATATATATATATATATATATATATATATATATATATATAACCTACTGGCGGTCGCCAGTAGGTAGTTATAGTTAGGACCTCGTTTCTATTCAAAAAGCGTTTTTCTTTTGCCAATATCTTTGGCGCCAGTTGACGAATCTTCGCGAGATTTTAAAAACTAATGGGGGCAGACCGGTCATCTCCTGTGTTGAAAGTATCGGGGTGATTTGTCAAGTGGGGGCCGAGAAAAAAAGGGGGTCCCAAAGCGCATTTTCCCCATGTTAATTTCCATTGGAATTTTGAAACAGGTTACAGCCCGAACTGCTTAACAGAATTACACCAAATTTGGCAAAAAGCTAGGTCTTGGTCTAGAAAGCGTGCTTTTTTTCAAATGGTGTGCAGCCAGGGAGCTAGAAGCTCTCAAACTCTTTGAGGAAACAGGAACAACGTTAAACAAGGATAGAGGAGAAATATTACCCTTAACCAGTAATGAAACTGGGACACAATTGCAGGAATTCAAGAAGTTGAAAAAACGGGAAATTTCTCGCTGATGGGAAGTGGCATCTCTAAAACAGTACACCCAAGTTGGCAGAGTCCCAAGAGGACTTCGTATTATGATTACACCGACATATGAAAATACTAACCCGGAGCTCCTACGTGAATGGGAGGAGAATAGTGCCAACAGCTCTACCAACATGATAAGGATGCTCATAAAATATGCGGAAATAGAGACAAGAAGTGGTGATGAAAATCAAAGAACTCACTGACGTATTAGACAAAAATGTGGATCAAACAAGAATAATCAAATTTAAAGGAGACTTGAAGAATAGACTTGAGAAATACGAAAAAGGATTGAAGACAGAAAAGCGACCAACTTTTTACGTGATCGGTTAGATTATGAAAACGGACGAATATATACATTTGCTAAGAGATTCGATCCTGAAAGGAGACAGAAAGTACAAAGTGGCAATACATCTCGCCAAGAAACATCACAGAGTGAAGCGAGTTCAGACACGGGGTCAGAAGTGGAACAGGAGGAGTCCACTAGAAGAGGTGTACCTAATACTAGACTCAATGTTACCGACGAACTCCGTTTTTTACAGTTGGATCAGAAATCAGACCATCAGACGACAAGAGGTCGGGGAAAGGGACGAGGAAGACGAAACAGAGGAGAGGAGGGGAAAGATATCGGAGAAACTGTAGGAGGGCTAACATACAGATCAATGCGCTCCAACACGAAACAGATATCAAAGATATAACCCCCAACAACACACAGTAATAAACCTAAGCAATACGGTACTATCAGAGGAGGATAAATCAGTGTTGGAACTGGGCCTTTCGTATTGCGGGAAGAATGAATTTAACTATGCTAATTATAGAATGGATCTGTACAGATTCGTTCGGAAATTGAAATTGATTAAACTACACAAGAATCTCCAAGGAACCCCAGTGTCCACCCTGACTGAAATGCCCCAGGTCGAACAGAATAACTTAACAGTGATGGATATGCCTACTTTGGAAGAGCTGTGGGTATTACAGAATGAAAGCAATGGGTCTGAACCAGCAAATATTGAAAGTCGAACAGAAAGTGATGATATTAATTCTGTCACCTTACAATTAAAGGACACTGATCGTACTCCTTTTCGCCCACAGTCACGCTACATTCCCCAAATGACAAGAGATGATTTAGATATCTTTTCGGACATTGTAACCATGGATTTGAGACGCCTGTATTATCAAATGGGAAATCAGAAACATAAGATGGATCCCAAAGAAGCCCAAATCCACAGAGTTATAACTAAAATTAAGAAAGAAGAAGGAACCCTGGTGAAGCCCTCAGACAAAGGGGGAAATGTTGTGCTTTGGGGTCGTGATCTATACTGTAAAGAGGCTCTCGATCAATTGAGTAACAGAGAATGTTATAAAAGGATAGAAAGATCGGAGTACGACAGAGTAAAAGATCCATTTTTTGAAAGACTGGAAGATTGGAAACAGGAATTATTGAGTTGGGATGAATTCAAGTTTGTCAAACAGGACAATCCGATTATTCCAGTTTTTTATATGTTGCCAAAAGTGCACAAAATCATTGAAAATCCACCAGGGAGACCAATCATTTCTTCTTGTGATAGTCTTTTTGAAAATGTCTCCAGATACATTGACTATTTTTTTAATCCCATTGTTAGGACTCTAACCTCTTATATTAGGGATTCTGCAGATTTTTTAAGCATATTTATGATGTACAATGGGACAACAACATGATGTTATTAACGCTTGATATAACCACACTGTACACTAGTATTAGACATGCTGATGGATTAAGGGCTACTGAGTATTTTTTTAAATGAGACCCATGAGATTTGCGCATCATAACAGAATGATTTCAGAAATGATGGAATGGTGCCTGACAAAGAATATTTTTTTGTTTGGAACAGACTTGTACCAGCAAGAGACAGCTATGGGCACCTGCTTCGCCCCCAGTTATGCCAATCTACATCTAGGCTGGTGGGAGGAGCAGGTGCTCCGTGGCCCTGGGCTGGAACATTGGATGACGATGTACTGCTATGGGTCAGATTTATTGATGTCTTTGTGCTGTGGCAGGGCACGGAAGAGAATATTAATCTGTTCAATTACCTAACTGACAATAACCTAAATCTTAAATTTGTGGGACAGCATAGCAGGACATCTATTGATTTCCTATATGTTAGGGTTACCGTAAACGAAGATAGGCTGGAGTCTACTATTTTTCGCAAGCCTACGGCAGGTAATACTATCTTACATGCGGGAAGTGCCCACCCTGCACCACTCATTCGAAGTATACCCTTCGGTGAGTTTTACAGGGCAAGGAGAGCCTGCAGTAATCTCGAGGAGTACGAGAAAATAGAATGTGGGATGACTAATCGCTTCATCCAAAGAGGGTACTCCCAGGAAATCATTCAGACGGCATCAGAGAAAGCAAGGAAGTTAAATAGGGATAAAATACTATTTGAACCATCAAGAACACAGAAGAGGAAAAAACAGAAAGAAGGCCCAAAAACCCACATATTTATAACGACTTTTAGCACCAAACATAATGAATTAAGAGCTATTCTAAAAAAACACAGACATCCATTCACTCACCAACACACCCATACACACACCCACCCACCCATACAGCCCTTCACAGATGCACTCTTGAACCCATACACCCAGTGAATCACCCACTCACACATCTATGCACAGCCACCCACCCGCTCACACAGACAACCAATCAATAACCCATATAGACAGTCATGTAGCTACTCACCAACCCATGCAGCCGCTTATACACCAACTGACAGACTGATACAGACATTTACAGTTTACTCACTAACCCATGCATTCAGTTAGATATGCTTAATCAATCACTTATACAATCAGTCACGCACCAACTAAATCATCCATTCAGACACTTATACACCCACTCATTCTTCAATACACCGTGGCATATATATATATATATAAAACATATTTAAACTTTAAAGAAACACATTCACAGGATGATGTCATCAGTGATGTCATCAGTGATGTCATTTGAGATGTCATCAGTGATGTCATGAGTGATGTCATCAGTGATGTCACTGACCATGTCATGAGTGATGTAATATGGGACTTCATCAGCAGTGCATTGCGGGGGCACGAGTTATAGTTAGCTCTACTAACTATAACGGACGAATTTCCCTGGTTTTGTACGAGTGAAATGTCCAACTAACTATAACGTCCCTGAAACCTGTGGTTTTTTCAGTGAATTTCTAAGGTTTTTTAAATGCTAATTTCTAACTATAACGTCCCTGAAACCTATGGTTTTTTCAGTGAATTTCAAAGGTTTTTTAAATGCTAATTTCTAACTATTACGTCCCTGAAACCTATGTTTTTTTCAGTGAATTTCAAAGGTTTTTAAATGCTAATTTCTAACTATAACGTCCCTGAAACCTATAGTTTTTTTCAGTAATTTTCAAAGTTTTTTAGTGATATTTTGTAACTTTAATATCCTAAAAATAGTTTTTTTGTTATTAAAATTATGTAATGTCTTGTGTTTTCTAAAATATAAATATTATATATATTTTTTTTTTTTTTAAAGTGGAGTCGCGTACCAATCGTGTACCTATCAGTGAGTGCGGGGATTCAAGCCGCCATATTGCCAAAGTTGTGAAGGATGTGCGTTTGGTTAGCGACGGGTGCGCGGTGCCGGACCCCGCGTAACGTCATATACATACGGGATCTCATCGTGTGCGCGTTTGGTATGCGACGGGTGCGCGGTGCCTGGCCCCGCGTAACGTCATATACATATGGGATCGCGTTGTGTGCGCGTTTGGTATGCGACGGGTGCACGGTGCCCCGCCCCGCGTAACGTCATGTACATATGGGGTCGCGACGGGTGCGCGACTCCCGTAAATTTTTTTAGGTCTTAAAACTATATGTATATAAGTTTGTGTATATGAGAGCAAGAAATTATCTAAACTATTTATAAAAATCATGCATTTGTTGTAGCAATAAAGTTATATTACTCTTAAAAATATTTTCGCGAAGTCGCGTCGGGTGCGCGCTGGTTGGGCACAGTCCCATGTGACTTTAAAAGAAAGAATTTCATTGGTTCACAAGGATTTCCATACTAGAAGTTGATGGACCCCACCCATTTTTCTCATTCTTTCTACACCATCACAGGACACACACCTGCTGTGTTTTTTGAGCTGGTTGGTGTATTGTTTTGGTGTTTACTCACAACTTCAAAAATGGCTTCTTGTACTCCTGTTGTTGATGTTCCATCTGATGAAGAAGACTTGGACCAACCTCTTTGAAAAAGGAAGGAATCCATCGTATGGAAGTTTTTCACCATTCCAGATGGAGAAAAGAAGGTGAATGCACGCAAAGTGAGCTGCACACTTTGCCCAAGAGTATTGTCAAGGGGAAGTGAAAAAAAATACTCATGTGGAACATCAAGTATGATGAAACATCTACAAACAATTCACCCTCGACATCTGGCGCGTGAACAACACCGACGTGCCCAAGAAGCTATGCAGCAGGATGACCAGGGAGCTGGTCCAAGCACTTCAGGAGCCTCAAGCTCCTCATCTCGAGGATCGGACTTTCGTCCAGAATTTGCTAATCTCGAGCAACACTGCATCAAATGCAAGACTGTGCTCTGTTACGGGGAGCAGTCTGTAGATACGGTGGTTTCTGCAGCAAGAAACCACCATTGTTAATTTCTTTTTTTTTGGCTGCAATGACTCTTTAATTGCAAAAGTTAAGAGTTAGCTCTGTTTTTCCCGTTTTTTTAAAAAACACCAAAAAGATACACAAAATGGTTTAAAAAATTTAAAAAGAAAAAAAAAGTTATTTTCAGAACTACCTTATCTGTTAAAAAAAGAGAAATAACTGCATGGTAATGCCTGGATGATTCCATAAGTACATGCGTAGAGCTTGATTGATTGAAAGAGTGCATGAGTAGTGCGTGGGTGATTGCATGAGTGCATGAGTAGTGCCTGTATAATAGGACAAGTGCATGGGTAATGCCTGGATTATTGCATGAGTGCATGGGTAATGCCTGGGTGTTTGCATTAGTATATAAGTGGTGCTTGGGTGATTGGAATACTGTATCAGTAGTGATTGGGTGATTGTAGGAGTGCATCAGTAGTGCCTGGGTTATTGCATAAGTACATAGGTAGTGGTTGAAAGACTGCATGGGTAGTGCCTTGGTGATTGCATGAGTGCATCAGTAGTACGTACGTGCTTGTAGGAGTGCATGGATAGTACCTGTCTGATTGGACAAGTGCATGGGTAATGTAATGTAATGTAATAATCCATTTGTAGAGCGCAGACTGTCACTCCAAGGAGCATCATGGCGCTAAACAGAATCCAGGGATGGGAACTCAAAACCTGGTTGACTACTAATAGTCTGAGAGGGACCTCAGATCAGAGTTTTGCAAAGAGAGTCAGATGCGCTGAAAATCCAGGTTTTTAGGACCTTCCTGAAATGGAACTCAGATGTAATCTGGCGAAGCTGTGGAGGAAGTTTGTTCCATGCCTTTGAGCCTAACACTGCGAGTGATTTTCCTCCCTTCGTTGCCAATCTGAAAGCTGGTATTTTTAGCAGATTGGCCTTTGATGATCTTAAACTTCTGGAAGGAATGTATCGCTTAAAGCGTGTGTGAAGATATTGAGGGCCCAAGGAGTGGAAAGCCCTAAAAGTAATGAGGAGGACCTTAAAAAGAACACGTTTGTGAATTGGCAGCCAGTGAAGTGTGTTTAGAGCCGCCGATGCAGATGACTTCCTGGGTCACCTCAGTACTAGTCGTGCTGCAGCATGCTGGAACATTTGTAGCCTATGAAGGACTGACTTAATTGTCCCTACATAGAGGCTATTACAGTAATCTAGCCTCGATGTAATAAGGGCTACGGCCACTGTTTGCCTTGCTGAAAAGGGAATCAGGTCAAAAAAGTTCTTCAAAGTTTTTATAATGTGGAAGCAAGTTCCAGCAACTGCCAGCGAATGCTGTTTGAATGACAGATTGGTATCAAATTTAATTCCCAAATTCCTGACCACATTTACTGTGTTTGGAGGAGGGGTGGTAATTGCTGGCCACCAACGTTTGGGTGAAAAAAAGTGTTCTTGGCCTAGGGGTAGAATTTCCGTTTTTTCGGAATTACACTTTAGGTGGTTTGCATTCATCCAGCTGAAAGTTGCAGTAAGGCATTTGCGGAGATTTTCTTCTGCCTGTGTGGTGTTATTCTCCAGCACCAAGATTAGCTGTGTATCGTCCGCATATGAGATGGTATCAATATTAAAGGACGATATCAGCTTAATCAGTGGAGCCATATAGGCATTAAAGAGTCGGACTGAGACTCGATCCCTGCGGTACCCCTGAGAGAAGTGCCTTCTCTTGTGACTTATATTGGCCAAGTGTAATCACTTGCTTGCAATCCTGCAGGAAGTTTTTTATCCATGCCAGGAGAATACCCGAGAAGCCAAAGGAAGCAAGGCGGTCTAAAAGGATGGCATGTGAGACCGTGTCGAAGGCCGCCGACAGGTCTAACAATACCAATACTGCTCTTTTTCCCTGATCCATGGTAGCTTTGAGGGTTTCAGCCGTATACAATAGTGCAGATTCTGTGGAGTGTTGGGCTCTAAAGACAGATTGATTGGATTGAAGCAATTTTGTTTTCTCCAGATATGTTGTGAGTTGCTTATTTACAAATTTTTCTGTCAACTTACACAGACTAGGTAAGAGAGAGATGGGGCGCAAATTAGACAGGGTAGTAGGATCCGGAATTTGTTTCTTTTGAAGCGGCTTTACAGCTGCAAGTTTCCAATCTGCCGGAATCTTGGCAGTGGAGAGAGAGGAATTTATTATATTGTTTATATTAGGGTTCACAATATCAATAAGAGTGTGTAATAATAATGGGGGGCAAGGATCAAAAGGGGAGCCAGATTTCATAGACCGAATCGCCTTGCGCGATTCTTCCAGGGAAATTGGTTTAAAAAATTTGCATACAGGTTTTGTCCAGATCTGCCGACAAATCATTATTAGTGAAGGAAAGGATAGGCGGGGGGAAATCTTTTTGTAGTATGCGAACTTTCTCTTCAAAGAATTCTGCAATATCATTACAGAGACTCAGAGGGGGGAATCTCTTGTTGTAAACTTTTAGGGTTCGTAAATTGATTGACTATTTTAAAAATCACTTTCTGGTTTGCCTTGGTGGTATTAATTGCCTCGGTATAGTAGGCTTTTTTGGTAGTTTTAATCAAGGCATGATATTTCCTAAGGGCTACTTTAAAAAATGTTAGCTCTGTATCCTCATAATTTCGGCGCCATCTGCGTTCTAATGACCTGACCTGGCTTTGCAATTCTTTCAGGGCTTGTGAATACCATGGGGCAGAGGGCTTCTTGTTTGATCTGCTGTGATGTGGAACCGAGGGTGCCAACCGATCTTTCAGGGCGTGCATCCACTGGCCAAAAAGCTGGGTATCGGCGATAGGGTCTCCTAGCAAGTTAGGTCTACACATCAGCGGTTCTGAGAGCAAATCTGGGTGAGCTGTTAATTCCTTCCATCTGTATTTGACCTGTTGAGGGGCTTTAATATTATTTTCCCTAGAGGGAGGCCCATTCTTTGACAAAATCTCGAAAGGGATAAATTTATGATCAGTCCACATTTGCTCAACTGGGGGCTTCACCTTAAGAGTTTCCAAGTTGGAGCAGAAACAGTCCAGCGTATGGCCTGCACTATGTGTGGCATCTAAGGAGCATTGTTCTAGACCAAGTATATCCATTATCTCCTTAAAGCATGTTGCCCCTGAGTCATTTTGTGAGTCCAAGTGAAAATTGACGTCTCCTAACACCGTAAGATTGGAAAATCTAAGAGCTAATGTACGGACTACATCTCCAATATTATCTAGAAAGTCTTTATAAGGTCCTGGTGGACGGTAAAGAAGTACTCCCGCAAATGAAAAGGAGTCATGTAACTGAAGACAGAAACTGACGCCCTCCGCTCCTTTTAAATCAAGTAGTTGAGCTATAGAATACCTAAGGGTGCTACGATGGATAATTGCCAGGCCTCCCCCACGTTACTCTAATCTGTCTAATCTCTGAATGAGATATCCGGGGGGGGGGCATTCGCAATATCTGGGTTGCACCAGGCCTTTAGCCATGTTTCGGTCACAAAAAGACAATCAAGGTTTTCATTAGTTATTAAATCATAAATATGAAGTGCATGTTTACCCATTGACCTAGCATTTATGAGGCCACCGCGCAGACTGCTCAGCATGGCTTTCTTTTTTAATTCAGGGGCCTGAGTGGGCTTAAGCACCTTTTTACAAGTTTTACAACTAAATCGGTCCCTCCCATTTAGCAACGTCTAAAAAGTTGTGGCACATAGTAGGTGCTATATTGAAAGAGTAAAAACTCCCTTGTAAGGGACAGACCTGGCAAAGGAGATGTAGCGTTACTGGCCCTGTCCAAGCATGGACGGGCGCAGACGGGCTTGCCTTTGGCGCACCAGCCGCACGCCCGCTGCGCGTCGGCGCCATCTGCAGTTTATATTGCTGCTTGGCAGCCGGTAAAACCAGGAGACTAGACCGTCTCCTAATAAAAATGGCCCCCGCAAAGTGTCCGACAGGAAGTATGAATTTGGGTCAAGTGCCGGGTCGCGTTTTAACCTCCCTCCACACAATCAGCACAAGCTGTGGTGGAACGGGGAGAGAAGCAACGGCCACAACGCTAATACAGAGAGTGTTATTTAAAAACAAACAATATCTGGAGCAAGGGGTGAAAATAAAACATCATACAATTCGACGAAGCAATTTAAAAATACACACAGGGTGGTAATTAAAAGAAATGGCAGAATTGTGCTAATTGCAGAGAGCGTGTCCCCACCGTGCGAGCTCTGTTGATCACCCCCGACCTATTAAGCAGCTATTCCGCCGCGCGTCGGCGCCATCAGCAGTTTATATTGCTGCTTGGCAGCCGGTAAAACCAGGAGACTAGACCGTCTCCTAATCAAAATGGCCCCCGCAAAGTGTCCGACAGGAAATAGGAATTTGGGTCAAGTGCCGGGTCGCGTTTTAACCCCCCTCCACACAATCAGCACAAGCTGTGGTGGAACGGGGAGAGAAACGACGGCCACAACGCTAATACAGAGAGTGTTATTTAAAAACAAACAATATCTGGAGCAAGGGGTGAAAATAAAACACCATACAATTGACGAAGCAATTTAAAAATACACACATGGTGGTAATTAAAAGAAATGGCAGAATTGTGCTAATTGCAGAGAGCGTGACCCCCGACCTATTAAGCAGCTATTCCGCTGCCTGGGTGATTGCATAAGTGCATCAGTAGTACCTAGGTGCTTCTATGAGTGCATGGGTAATGCCTGCATGATTGGACGAGTGCATGGGTAATGCCTGGGTTATTGCATGAGTGCATGGGTAATGCCTGGGTGATTAGAACAGTGCAAGGGTAGTGTGTGTTGATTTTATAAGCGCTTCAGTATTGGACTGTTTGGATAACTGTATGACTAGTAGCTTGGTGATTGGAAGAGTGCATGGGTACTGCCTGAGTGATTGAAGAACTGCATGGGTAATGGCTGGGTGATTGGAGGATTGCATGAGTACTGCATGGATGATTCCATGAGTGCATGGGTAGTGCCTGGGTGATTGGAAGAGTACATGGGTAGTGCCTGGGTAATTGGAGGAGTGCATGAGTAGTGCATGGGTGATTGGAGTAGTGTATAAGTAGTGCCTGGGTGATTCCATGAGTGCATAGGTAGTGCCTGGGTCATTGCATGAGTACATGGGTACTGACGGGATGATTAGAGTACTGCAAGGATAGTGCATGGTGAATTTATAACTGCTTGGGTATTGGCGGAGTGATTGGATTAGTACATGGTACTGGCTGGGTGATTGCAGGAGTGCATGGGTAGTGACAGGGTGATTGCTGGAGTGCATGGGTACTACCTGGGTAATTGAAGGAGTGAATGAGTAGTGTCTAGGTGATTTGAGTTTTGCATGGGTAGTGCACAGGTGATTGTAGCAGTGCATGGGTAGTGCTTGGGATACTTAATCTTACCTTTTTTGAAGTAGATATGAAAGTTTTTCAATTGTTTTATTATATTCTAAATTTAAAATATTTTCTAACTTTAGAATTAGTGTCCGTAAGAGAGAAGAAAAAATTCTGTTATTACATATAATATTATAGTTTTAAGAACACAACATAATTTTACAATTACATATCATATTCAGTTTGCCTTTTTTGCTGTTTTCAGATTCTATTGAATTTCACCATACACAGTGATTTCAATGTTGATCATCATGTAACAGCGGGCAAAAAAATACAGTCAATAAGATTGTTAAAAAAAAACAAATTTGTCTTCAAAATATTTACAACAAACTCAACTGTTTACATTTTCAAAAATAAACACCCTCAATAACATTGCATATAATACAAAGATCAAATATATGAACTGCTTCTTTCAAAAACAATTTTCTAAATACAATATCAATGAAGCGAAACGAAAATACAAACAGAAATTTTTGACATCTTCCCAATAGGCCGAATGATGTTTCTGAAATCATTTGCATTGAAAATATCCAAAATAAACTCGTTAATTGAACTTTACATCTTCCCAATAGGCCGAATCATGTTTTCAAAACTTTGGCACCAAAAATATCAGATATGAATTCGGTAATTCATTAGGCAACCGACATTTGAATTCCAAGTGGGCATCATTACAATGTGTCCATCCTTTATTGCACTTTAAATACACAGTATAGTGTCCAGATGTTGTAGAAGGTCCATCGTGGAAAATAATTGCCACTGCTTTGAAAGTTCTTCCTGAAATTGACAGTTGACTTGCCACAAAATTTTTAATTTTAGTTTACAATTTTCTTCCATCTGCTGTACAACGTTGTAGCATTAAAATGACATTTTGTCCAAATCTTTCTATAAATAATGTTGATAACATTTCAGATTTGCACTGAGTACATTCCAAATTTTGATTAGCTGATTTTACAAATTTGTTAAGACACTGTTTTGCAATCTGGTATTGTCAAATATATGAATCGTTCAGTGTCTATTTCAGTGGTAGAAGAAAATGAACAATCGTCACATTTATGATCCCATCTGTAACGAAGTCCAAACAGATTTTCAATTTGTATTCCTTCATCTTCCAATACTGCAAGCATAAATATAAGAAATTCTTGAGCATCTTGCTGTACATTAAGTGTAAATTGTGAAGAACCAGAACATATATCCAGAAGATGCCGAATGCCAGAAGCACTTTGGATTTTAGTTTTATCGGTTGTCAATTTTTCAAAAATATAATGCAACAGAGAACAAAACCTTTTTCTCGATTCTCCATAATTTGTTGTTGAAGATTTTCTAGAAGAAATAGGACGTTCACAACTACATTAGCATAGCAGTTGATACCTGAACTATTTTCTAACTGATATCCTACAATATTATCAACAGTGTCCATTTTCTTTTTGTTTGGAGCCTCAACATTCTCTTGATTTTTTTCTTATTTCCAACCTCACTACAGAGTTTCTTATATGTTCGTTTCGACATACTACACGCTTTTCATATACAGGATATTCACCTAAGTTGTCAGCATACAGTCTTCTTAACCGATTATACTCTCTTACACAATTTGCATCTGCACTAATCTTTCTCTCATCAAAATCAATCAAATACAATCCAGATAAAGTTCTGACTTGGCACAATGCAACATATGCCTTGCCCTCTTTAAATACTGTACTTCCAATGTTTACCAAAGAACTGTCTACACTTAAACCTTGAGATTTGTGAATGGTCACCGCATATGCTAAAGAAAGAGGAAACTGTTTTCTACGAACATACAAGTCTTTAACAAGCAAAAAACAAACAGCACAGCGTCCAATCTGTTTTACCTCTTCAGTCTGATCAAATTTAATCTTCAAAAATTCAATTCCATCTCTATTTGGATAATTAACAAAATCAACAACTTTTCCCATTGCTCCATTTACTAAACCTTTTTCCACATCCAAATTAAGCCATAAAATTACCCGACAGTTTTCACATACATATAAATTCTTTTCTAAACCAGCAGTCTTAGATATAGATTTTTCCAAAGAATCCAATTTTGATTTTCATTTTTCGGACAAAATAATAGTAATTCCTTCATGTTCTATTTTATCAATGGCTTCCATTTTAATTATTTGTTGTTTTTCCAACTTCAAAAGCTCTTGATTGAATGTAGAACACTCTTGCAGTGTTGGCATTAGGAAAATTATAGATTTCTTTTCTCCAATGTTTTTGTATATTATTCCCGGAGCAACATTTTCATTTGGAAACAAGTTTGTAAGTAGCCGACTTTGCAAAGCTTCTTTACCATGTTCTGTCAATACACCAATTCTTATATCTTGAAGAATGCTTCCATAATCTTCATCACTTGCCTGTCACATATTCTTATAAGTTCTTTATATTCAAAATATGACCAAATGTTGACATTTCCAATACTTCCCAAAGATTTCCTGGTGTCTTCATGCACAAGTGTTTTAAAAACTGGTTGCCCTTTTACAGGAGTAAGTTGCAGTAGGTCGCCGAATACAATCACATGTTTTCCTCCAAATAAGACATCATAATCTGTTTTTAAAATTTGCTGCATTCTTAAATGTACAAAGGCAAGCATTAAGTTTGAGACCATGCTCACCCCATCAATTATCAGAAGTATCATTTTCTTTAGAACTCTTGAAACTTCATAACAAGCTTCTCCAGATAGCTTGTGATACTCCAACTTGTTTTCATGTTCAACAGGTAGCATCAGTAAACGATGTAATGTAATTCCTTTAATGTTGTGTGATGCTAACCCAGTTGGAGACACAATTGATGGACGGAATGCAGAACAAATCAAAACATTCACCCCCAGTCAAGAGATCTGGGTTGAATCCATCATTCTTTTGCTCACCATGCCACCCCAGTTTAGACCTGGCCATATGCAAATCAGTCTTGACCCTGTGCCTCATGGGAACAGTCCAGCCCGAACTGCCAAGCCAGGTCCTCCCTGGACCAGAAACAAGCATGCTAGGACCAGTTTCGGGGTTTCACCCCTCTTCAGCCAGGATAGCTTGATTCCAGTGGCACAGTGAGCCCGGGACCCACGTCTGGGCATACCCGGCGCACTTAGGGCGAGGAAGCAAAAGACACACAATTGATGGACGGAATGCAGAACAAATCAAAACATTCACCCCCAGTCAAGAGATCTGGGTTAAATCCATCATTCTTTTGCTCACCATGCCACCTCAGTTTAGACCTGGCCATATGCAAATCAGTCTTGACCCTGTGCCTCATGGGAACAGTCCAGCCCAGGGTCAAGACTGATTTGCATATGGCTGGGTCCAAACTGGAATGGCATGGTGAGCAAAAAAACGATGGATTTAGGCCCAGATCCCTGTACTGGGGTGAATGTATGACATTGTTCTGCATTCTATCCATCAATTGTTGTTTTTGCATTTGTCACCCCGAGTGGGACGGGTATGCCCAGACGTGGGTCCTGTGCTCTCCATGCCACTGGAGTCAAGCTATCCTGGCTGATGAGGGCTGAAAGCCCGAAACCGGTCCTAGGATGCTGGTTTCCAGTCCAGGGAGGACCTGCCCTGGCAGTTCGGGCTGGACTGTTCCCATTGGGTGCAGGGTTAAGACTGATTTGCATATGGCTGGGTCCAAACTGGAATGGCATGGTGAGCAAAAAACCGATGGATTTAGGCCCAGATCTCTGTACTGGGGTGAATGTATGACATTGTTCTGCATTCTGTCCATCAATTGTTGTTTTTGCTAACCCAGTTGGAGCGGTTACAACACAAGATAAATGTGATTCAGTGGTTTTCTATAGATAACTGGTCAAAACTTTAATTAAGAAATGTTTTCCTGTACCAGCTTAACCACTGATATACATTCGAATAGGTTTAAATGATGTGCAGTTGCATTCTTTATTTTCATGAAGTAAACCATGGTCTATCTGTTGTGTAATTTGCTGATATATTTCTTTCTGTTCAATATTTTGCTGTTCTTCCAAGTTTCCCAACTCCATAATATCCTGTTGAGCTTGATGCATTGCTGTTTCTACTTCACTCATGGCTATTGCTGCTTCATTTTCAAGAATTGGTTCTCCTAGTGGATCTTGACTCAGTGGAGCAGAACTTTGACTATCTTGAGAACTGTCTCTAGCAATCTCAGCTGCAATAGTAGCTTCTTGTTCAATTTCTTCATTCAACATTTGTAGATAATTTGGAAAAACTGTGCACTGAAAGCTATCTTTACATGCATTAAAAGAATCTTCATAGCACTGAAAATCTCCAAGTAATTCCATTTCAGTACGCCAAGGCTTGAAGTGTTGCAGAAGTGCTAAATAGAAAAATTCCCTTTTATCTGGAGTATCGTAACTGAGTTTCCTGTGATTAATGAGATTTCCTTTAGTATGTTTCACCAAACATCCATCAGAACCAATCACTGCATAATTTTCTTCATTTATATTTTCTATAATATTTCTCTTAAAGCTGTAATATTGCAGTACTTCATAGAGACATATGTTTTCAAGATAGGGACTTCTTTTAGGATAGTACATATCCAACATGTTTGTTTTAAAAATATCTGTGCTTTCCGGTTCATTTAATGCTAAATATTCAATTTCTTGTACAGATTTCAATACTCGATTTTGTGTTGCAGCAGGACCTAGACTAACCCAAATGATTCCTCTTGACTTTGAATATAAACTTGCAGAGGTCAACCGATCCGAACATTTGTAGGATCCAATCTCTCGATGGGACAGCATCTTCAAACTAAAGCTGTACAATTTCTTACTAAGAGTCTTCTCTTGTGAAATTTCTTCCCACATTTCCTTCAACTCCGTCTTTTCAGATTTTGTTATGTATGACGTAACATAGCGAGCAACAGCAATGGAATTATCTGCAACATACTGAATATCCATATTTGCATTCCACATCGACGAAATCACTGGATTGTAATCATTAATATACTTTGAATGTTCAATTTTTTTAAAAATTGTAAGTATTTTTGGGAGATTTTCGAGTTATAGTTTGCCTCACTGCTGACATGAAACTGTTGACTCTTCCTTTGGAAATTACTGGACGTGAGAATCCAAAACGACATTTTGTATAAAACTTTTCCTTTGACTTGTATTTCCGTCGACAGTATTTGCCACATCGATGAGTCTGAAACCGTAAAACTTGTTGTCTTAAGGTATTTTCTTCTCCTGTTTTTGGAATATCACATGTAACAGTCTTCAATGAAAGATAAAACAGTCTCATCAGAATCAGTTCCAAATTTAGGTGCATCCTTGATCCATAAAAGCATATGTATACGAGGAGCACCTCTAGCTTGGTACTCCTTTCTCCAAAAGAAATCAATATCTTCCCCAAGAGGTGGGTTGTTTTTATTGCAGGTAAAAGACATCATAGCTTGAAACCTATGATTAAAATATCTGCACACATTTACAGGATCCAAGGAACACAGTTCTCCAGCTGTCTTGAATTCAATGTTTTTAATATTTGAATTTGCTTCTCAAAGAAATTCAAGAAAATCGTCCAATGCGTATTCAGCACAGCTTAGCGTAACAAACCATGTAGGGGTTCCTAAGTTCCTTAACATACATTTAAGTTCTCCATGACAATGATACCAAGACTCATTAGTACCACATTGACACGTCATCAAATTAATCAATTGAGATTCTAAATGATCGTCTCTCTGTTGTACTTCGTCCATGAATTCTTTTGCAGAAACATGTTGAAGATGAACTCCTGTTTTTAATATGTAGTTCACTGCATATGAAAGTCCAGACAAGTCACTTTCAAAGAGAAGATGAAATATATAGGGAATACATTGTCGAAATCTTGGATCTTCTGAGTACAATCTTGTCGTACAATATTTTAACGCTGGAATCTGCACGGGTCATTCATCATATCGTCCACCTTTTCCAGTGGGGATCAGCTGTGGAAAACAATGGGCTTCTAAACTTCTTTCCCAAACACTCATAGGAGTTCCCTTCACTTTCTTCACTTGGAATACTTCAATAGTATTTCCAATCACTTCCTTTGAATGTAAAGGATGTACACTATAATGTTCATAAATTTCTTCACTTTTGGAGATGTCCACTTTTTCAATTTACCCACTTGAAATTTCGCTATCATCTCCTAAAGCTATTTCTTCTTCTTCCAGATACACATTTTTGTAATAAAGATTGTTTTTTATGAGATATAACGTAGCCTTTTGCACTTTGGTGACATCTACTAATTATTGCCATATTTTCCGACTCTTCGTAGGAACACTATTAACTAGAATAACTACAGGTTCAGTTTCCTCTTTCTCTACACCAATAGTTTCAATATTTTTCTTTAAATCTAAAGGTAAATAAACAACTCTACCAGTTCTGGAGGAATACTTACCAACTCTAGATTATTATGTACAGCTCTAGCTGGCATTTTGTTGTCCTCTAATTTGGTATAACAATATTTACAAAAACGTTGAGCACTACCCAAATCAAAGCAATCTTCTACCAACAAATAAGCTCCAAATTCCTTCCACTTATCATTGTTTTCTTTTTCACTTTTTAAATACAGATCAACATTCCTAGTTTGAATTCTATAGTGAGTTCGTCGACAACAAATACAAACAAAGTTTGGTCTTTCACAACAAATTACCTTAAACTTCGTAATTTCTTCTTCAAACTTCTCAGTACTATCTACCACATCTTCAACACCTACACCTATCAAACTCACTTTCTATACACTCTTGTTCAGGACCAAAGTAACGAAACTCTATTTCATCACAAACTTTTTTTACATCTGATACTGTCCCATGCAAAAGAGCAGTGTTTAAGTCACTTAAAATTATTGCAGGACTTTTTACATAGTACAATCTTCTTACTAACTTCCGCATTTGAGAGTGATGTACTGCTAACACTCTCAAATGATGAAAAACACTTTTACACACTTTTCTAGAAAGACAAGCCAGAGAATGACCTTGCAAACCAGTATTTTTTCTCACTTTGCAAGGATCTAGTCCTTGCAGCATCTTAATCTTTTGTTTAACACTTTTTTTACTATACTCGCGTAAGAAATTTCGTAAAATATCAATAGACTCCAGTCGTATACTACAAATACTACTACAATTCCAAGTATACACTGGGGCTTTAGTATGTGTCCCTAGAATTTCATCAGCTATTACTTCTTCTACATTTCTAGGAACCATCTTTTCTTTTTCAATTGCACAACTGTTCTTCACTTCATAAGCACGACCACTGGTATCAACTGCATGAACTAATGTATTAGTTTGAAAATAGCTCTCTTCATTAAAAAAAGGCTCTGAACTTGAAGTGTGCTTCCATTCACCCAAAAAATATCACAAAAGTTAGTTCTGTTAATTAGTCTCTTCTTTTACTTTTGTCCTTCATAAAATGCATTGGTTTATCTAATGATCGCGTTCGGTTTAAAACTAAAATGAACAATTTTCTTTTAAATTCAAAAGCCTTTTCAACAATAGTTTCAATCTGGTTTTTCTTTTTATAAAATACTGATATTCTTTTATATTTCTTGCCATCTTTTAATAAATTTTGTACTACTCTACTTTGAAACATACATTTCCTTATTTCACAAAATTGATTCATCCTTTTTAGCATAGATTGTTTTTTCAGAACGTGATTTGCCATTAATTTGTCCTTTTTTCATTTCATTCTTCTTTGTTCTAGAGGTATTCTCTCTATTTTCTACATTCTCAAAACCCTTTGTAGTCCTTGAAAGTCTTTTAATAAATTCTTTTGTTCTCTAACCGCAAGACTTTTTCTTTTTTCCCCACATGTTGTAGTTCATCTAATTCTTGCTGTTGTCTTTTCTTTAAATAGTATTGTTTCTTTTCTTGTTTTCTCTTTTCTGTTTTTTTGTCATGGTAACTCTTTCTTAATGATGATGAAGAATATGTGAAAAAAAATCTAAAATAAATTTAATATTATTAATATAACTATATAGAAATATACTATTCTATAACAAAAGAAACACGTTCTACATAAAAAACAATTAAATGCTTTCTTTTGAAATCACATGGGGTTTGCTGCACTACATGGGTACTACCTGGGTAATTGGAGGAGTGAATGAGTAATGTTTAGGTGGTTAGAGGACTGCCTGGGTAGTGCACAGGGGATTGTAGCACAGCATGTGTTAGTGCCTGGATCATTGCATGAGTACATGGGTACTGACTGGATGATTAGAGTACTGCAAGGAGAGTGCATAGTGAATTTATAAGTGCTTGGGTTTTGGCGGAGTGATTGGATAAGTACATGGTCCTGGCTGGGTGTTTGGAGCAGTGCATGGGTAGTGACAGGGTGATTCCTGACCTGCATGGGTACTACATGGGTAATTAAAGATGTGAATGAATAGTGTCTAGGTGGTTAGAGGACTGCATGGGTAGTGGGCAGGGGATTGTAGCAGAGCATGAGTTAGTGCCTGGGTCATTGCATGAGTACATGGGTACTGACTGGATGATTAGAGTACTGCAAAGAGTGTGTATGGCAAATTTATAAGTGCTTGGGAATTGGCACAGTGATTGGATAAGTACATGGTGCTGGCTGGGTGATTGGCGGAGTGCATGGGTAGTGACAGGGTGATTGTTGGACTGCATGGGTTCTACCTGGGCAATTGAAGGAGTGAATCAGTAGTGTGTAGGTGGTTAGAGGACTGCATGGGTAGTGCTCAAGGAATTGTAGCACTGCATATGTTAGTGCCTGGGTCATTGCACGAGTACATGGGTAGTGAGTGAATAATTAGAGTACTGCAATGAGAGTGTATGGTGAATTTATAAGTGCTTGGGTTTTGGTGGAGTGATTGGATAAGTACATGGTCCTAGCTGGGTGATTGGAGGAGTGCATGGGTAGTGACAGGGTGATTGTTGGACTGCATGGGTTCTACCTGGGTAATTGGAGAAATGAATGAGTAGTGTGTAGGTGGTTAGAGGACTGCATGGGTAGCGCACAGGGGATTGTAGCAGTGCATGTGTTAGTGCCTGGATCATTGCATGAGTACATGGGTACTGATTGAATGATTAGGGTACTGCAAGGACAGTGCATGGTGAATTTATAAGTGCTTGGTTTATTGCATGAGTACATGGGTAGTGCTTGGATGATTAGGAGAGTACATGGGTAGTGCTTGGATGATTAGGAGAGTGCATGGGTAGTGCCTGTGTGATTTCATAAGTGTTTGGGTAGTTGCGGAGTGATTTCATGAGTGCTTGGATACTAACTGGGTGATTGCAGAATATGGAATCAGTCAATCATTACTCATGTAGTTTTAAAATCACCTAGTCACTACCTTTACACTCCTGTAATCGGTCAGGCACCTCTCAATAGTTCACTAAGCATACATACAACTGTATAAATACAATCTGAACACATAGATGAGTCATTACATATTACCTAGTTAAATAGATAAGTACAACATGCCTGCAAGGGTAATATGTGGTGGTTTACTTTTGAGCTACATCTTGACCATTCTATCTACAAATATGCGACATCATTAAACTATACCTCTCAACAGACTTAAGAAAGAAGGCTAATTAACAACACCTTTTATGAGCATTTTTAAAACCACACTTTTATTCTACATCTTCACCTTTATATCTAAAATTATGTGGCATTATTCAACTATACCTTTATTCAGACTACAAAAAGAAGCCTAATTAACAGCACCTTATTTCACCATTCTATCTTAAAATATATGGCATCATTCAACTATACCTTTTGTACAAACTAATAAAAGAAACCTAATTATTAATACCTTATATGACCATCTTTCAAACAGCACAGGTGTGCAGCATCTTTACCAAACTATAATCATGCAGTATCATTCAACTATACCTTTGTAGAGACAACAAAAAATGAAGCCTAATAAACTACACCTTATATGAACATCTTTCAAACTACACATTTGTACTGCATCTTCAACCAACTATCTAAAAATATGCGGCATCATTCAACTATACCTTTGTACAAACTTAAAAAACAAGCTTAATTAATAACGTCAGTAATCATCTTAAAAAATACACATATTACAGTACAGCCTCTTTTTAAACAACATTTAAGAACAATGAAACAAACTCCAATATACATCTCTACATTTAATAATATATTTCAAACAGTTTTAGAATAATGTCAATTTTTTTTAAATTAACCTCACAAATTTATAACTCACCTTGCAAATAAATGTGTTGAATAAAAAATCTCAGAAACTCTGACAGGATTTTCTTTTACACACAATCAATATAATGCACCAGACTCAGCAAGATAAAACCAGTAATGGCAAGGTTTCCCTCTCTTTCTCCATAAAAATACACATAACCAACAAATAACATTGCTTCCCAGAGTTTTTCAAATTGTAAAACACATTTCCATTGGTTACACATAATAACCTTTAGCAACTGACTTCTTCACCCATTCTGCTTAATGCCAGTTTCCATAGTAACAGTTCATGGAACATTCAACTTAACTGACCGGTCACAAGTTCACCATATTTTCAAGTTCACCACACAATGTTGCAAATGCAAAACAGCAGGTGTGGTTGGCTTTACAAAACATGACCTTATATTTTCTACTGTACCTTTCAAACATTTTTTACTAACCAATAAGAAACATGCTTTTTAAACAAAGTAAAATGCACCCTATTTTTGAATGTACAATGTTCTTAAACAGCCAATCAATTCTCTACTTTCTTAAAAACAGCATCATCTCCACCATTTTAGATACCGCTCATTCTACCAACTGACTACCTCAGCTACAGACATCTTTTGATTACTTAGACATCCCTTCAAGATGCTTTCTGTGTGGATTGTTGGTCACAGCTATGTTTTCTGGTGCAAAAGGTATGCTGGGGGGGCACTAGAGAGCCCGGAGCAAAATGGCCACACCTTAGTGCTGCTCTGCTGGTCGAGGAATCAATCCGCTAATTATCCTGCATTACCGGCGCCATCCATGGGCGACACGCACATATTCGGACACCTCAGCATGCGAGGAGCGCGTTGGTGCCTCTGATGTCGCTATCCCGTGCCTCTACACACCGCTGGCAGCAAAACGTATCTCTGGGCAAAATGGCGGCACATGAGGGGTCCCGGCGCTGAAGTTTGCTTGTGCGGCTGATCCCGCTGCCGCGATACTGGCCCTGCTCCCTGGGGAATCACAACAGTGAAGTGCTGCAGCCGATCCGCCTGTCATCCCCAGTGAAACGCAGTAAGATCTGGTTGCCGCGACCCGCGCCGTGGACGTCCCCCCTCACAGTAGATAGCGAATTGTGCTACGGACATATCACGGCCCGGGGTGGAGCTGCAGAGTGCGGGTTTGCAGCGGAGCCCTGCTGAGCCATTGCTGCCATCGCACTAAACTCTGCACAGACCGTGCGGCGTGAGGCTCCCACGAAGTGTCCCCGTTGAGATGCAGGAAGCCTAACATGGCGGATGCCGTCCCCGTGACTCGGCGCCGCATTTAAACATTAAGAGCGCGGCCAGGGGGCTCCCATCTCCGCTTGTGCTGATATCTGGCTGCGCGATGCCTGGCCCGGCGGCGAAGTGATTGTCTGATAGGCCGCTGATATATTTTTACACTGGCACTGGGCTCTTACACAAAATGGCACCCTCCTGACTGCTTCAACTTACTGACTTGGAAATTCGCCACGGTGCTGCCCTATGTGCTGCCGAGCATAACAGAGGCGGGGAGCACAGTAATGCAATAATACCGGACCATTCGCCAAATACTCAGCAGCATATCACTCAGAGGAGGGCTCCAGGACTCTGCGCATATCACTTAAAGCTGTAGAGACCCGGCCTGGTTGGGGAACGGCGGTGCGCCGCTCACGGGGCCTGCTGCTGAACCGTGGACGCTGCTGAGCGCGTCCCGCCTGGTGTTGGGCGAACAGCGCTGTCGCGCGGAGGCCGGGTTAGACTGGTGCGGCGAGGATTGAGGTCCATACGTACCGTCACATCGCTCCCAGTGAGTGTTGCGAGATGAACTGACTGCGGATGTGTTAAAACTCGTAGCTGATCCATAATAGTGAAAGGCAAAGTACTGAAGGTGTGAGGGGTACTGCATCGCTCTTATTGCGACTGGCAGAGGCCTGCATAGAGCGACGCCACCGACAGACGTCTCCATAGCAACGAGTTCCCAGCGTGAGAGGCTCACGCAACATCGTGCACCAACGATACCACGGACGCAGACCCGCTAGACACAACCACAATCATGGGCAAAACAGACAAACAACAAGCAAAGCTTAACTTCGAAGCTCGATGGCTCACGAAATCCTAAGTTCCAGCTGGTCCCGAGCTGGAAGCGGGCACTAGTAGCAAACTGGAGCTCATGATGCTTAGTATGCAACAGAGTCTGCAATCCATTGACGCCAAGATTGATCACCTTAACCTGCAAATGGACAATATGGCAGCGAAACTTGATAAACACGGATCGAGGATAGCAGAAGCAGAACAACGCATCTCAACGACTGAAGACCGGATGGAGGTCGTTGGCGCATCATGCTCCAGTATGGAAAAGCTCTTGGAAGTGATCCAGGCGAAGAACGAAGACCTCGAAGCCCGCTCTCGCAGGAACAATTTATGCATTACGGGGATCCCAGAGTCGACCAACACGGGCGCCATGGAGGTATACGTCGAGACTCTACTTAAAGATATGCTGGGAGCTGAACATTTCTCAAATGTACTAATTGTGGAGAGAGCTCATCGGTCCCTGGCGTCCAGGCACGTGCCGGGCGCCCCGCTGGGCCCCATCATAGCCAGGCTTCTGAACTATCGAGATCGGGACACGGCGCTGCGTCTGGCCAGGGATAAAGGGACTACCACCTACCAAGGCATGAAAGTGGAGCTCTTCCCTGACTTCACGATGGCTGTACAGCAGACACGACGTGAATTTCACTCCGTGAAAAAGAAACTGCAAACACAAAGTCCAATATGCAATGTTGTACCCTGCGCGGTTGCGCATACAGCATGCAGGGAAAGCCCGGATCTTCACGACACCCAAAGAAGCCATGCAATATGTGCGCCAGATCGAGCTGCAAGGATCGACGCGAGAGGCACATAATGTTAAGTGAGATGGGATATAACTCTGACCACAAACTGTTGATACAGACTAATTATTAATGTCATGCTGTTTTTTCTACACAGTTTATAGTTACTATGCTGCGGTAAGCTACACTTACACGTACTCTGCAATGTTTATCATGCATAGAGAGTGAGATCAAAAAGGTTGCTGGTTATCTTTGATGGTATGCATACAATGTTGGTGAATGCGATGTATCCATGTTCGGAATCCACTATTAGTCCTTATGCCTATGGGGGAGCTGTTTGCTAATAACTACCTCGACCCTCCCTGGTACCAACGGGGGGCTGACGGCTACTGGTGACCCCTAAGAGGGAGTACCCCACCTCAGTTCCTTGTTGCATTAAGGCACCCTTAGCGGTGTATTTCCTAGATTAAACCATGCGATTGCATGGATGTTGTTTTGTTACGCAGGAAGGGATTCTCAGCATGGTTCCGCTGCTGAAGTGGGCGGGGGGGATTGTTGGGGAACTATATACCTTTAAAACTGCATTGGGCATACAGCATTGGCAGGATCTGGCACATTCAAGAACTGGCTCTGTGAGACGACACCTTGTCATACTGAACACCACAGGGCATGGCGGGCACTAGACCTCATGTGATCTCATGGTTAACCTGGAACGTCAGGGGCCTCAATAACCCCAAGAAAGTAAGACAAGTACTATCCTACCTAGATCGTCATAACGTCCAGATCGCCCTATTACAAGAGACCCACCTTACTAAACAAGCAGTCTCAGCGTTGGCTACTAGATGGGCGGGTTTACGCCTGGCCTCCTCTTACGCGAGGGGTGTTATGATATTGATAAAAAGAGGTGTCCCCTTTGAACCCCTACATGTGTAGGACGACGAGATGGGACGATACATACTGGTACAAGGTATGCTACATGGTACAAAGGTGCTCATTGTAAACATCTATGGGCCCAACATTGACGACCCTACTTTTTATGAGATATGATGGGGCAAAATATACAAATTACCCCCTTCGACGATTATATGTGGGGGGGACTTTAATGTCGTGTTGGCACCTGAAATAGATCGGTTGTCAGCAGCTGAGCCCGCACTGAAAAAAGCAGCATCATCTGTCCATAACGGTATGCTAAACTTGGGACTGTTAGATATTTGGCGACTGCGACACCCGAGCTTGAGTGAGGGCACGTCATTCATATGCGCACCAATCCTGGTCCTGCATTGACTATTGGCTGGTCACGAATGACGTGAATACATGGACTATAAAGATCCAACACCTACCTAGAACCCTATCAGATCACTCCCCGGTTCTACTCAACATATCATTGCCAACACACATTCCATCACAGTTTCAATGGCGTCTACAATCTTCCTCCCTGCTCGATCCGGTCTTCTGCGAAGGAGTTCACGGAGCTATTTCGGATTATTTCTCGCACAACACTGGATCAGTGCAATGTGTAGGGACACTCTGGGAGGCATTTAAAGTGACCATACGGGGTGCATGGATAGGTTTACAGGCGGGAATTCTGAAATCCCTGCGTGGGACAATGAGCAAGTTAGAGCGTGAACTGGGCGACCTAGAGCGCGAATATAGCACTACAGCAGACCCTGCTACACTATCGACTATTAAAACGAAGATTACAGAATATAATGAAGTAGCCGATCAAGAAATACGTCACATGTCGCGTAGGAGCAAAGCTAGATACTATGGCGAAGGGGGAAGGCCTGGGAAAGCGTTAGCTAGCAGAATAACCGACCCATGGGGGAAGAACTATATAGTTAAAGCCATCACAGGAGACGACACTACACACTATGATACACCCAATATACTCAAAACGTTCGCACAATACTACAATACAATGTATGAACATCGACAAACAGCAGGGGAGGCAGAAATAGCGCAGTACCTGGACGACGTGGCACTAGTGTGGCTATCGCGCAGACAACAAGATTTTTTAATGCACCCAATAAGGCTAGAAGAAATTTGCGAAGCCATCACTGCGTTATCAAATGGAAAGGCAGCGGGTACAGATGGCCTATTGGCAGAGTTTTATAAAGAATACATAGACATATTGGCCTCCTGTCTTCTCGAGATGTACATGGAAGCGTATGATGCTCGAAGTCTTCCTCCCACTCTGCGTGAAGCACTGGTTGTTGCCTTGTTAAAGCCTGACAAGGCGCCGGACAGATGTGATTCATATAGACCACTGTCTTTGATAAATACTGATGTAAAAATTCTGGCGAAGGTACTGGCTAATAGACTACGGCTGCTCCTTCTAGTTATGGTACTTCCTGATCAATCGGGGTTTATCCCCGCTAGATCTACGTCTCACAATTTACGCATGCTGTTTGCAGTGCTACATGTGCTTGAGCCCACTTTACCGGCGGTGGCGGTCCTACTAGACGCTGCAAAGTGCTTTGATTCTATCTCCTGGAAATATATGTTTGCAATTTTACATCGCATGGGTGTGCCTTTCATTTTTACAAATTGGGTTAAGCTGCTATATACAGACCCCGTGGCGCGAGTGAGGGTCAACGGGCAAACGTCAGGCATATTCCGAATACAGCGGGGTACGCGGCAAGGGTGCCCGCTATCGCCCTTGCTGTTTGCGCTAGTATTGGAACCACTGGCATGTATTATAAGGCAATGCTATGCACAGGCAGTACTGCGCTTTTATCAGCGGCCCCTGGCAGTCTCCATGTATGCAGACGACATGGTGTTATATATGCGCGAACCGGCAACACACTTAGCACAACTTATCAGAGAATATATACGATTCGAATGGTACTCTGGGCTTGGGATAAATTGGACTAAATCAATCATCTTGCCCCACACAGATAGACTTGGACTACCCACTGGAGTGGTGCACAGACCCAGTAAAATACTTGGGGATATGGATTCACAGAGATTCACAGTTGGTTGTTCAAACTAATTATGGTAAAGCCATCACACGCCTCGAAGAGCAAGTGAACCGTTGGATAAAACTACCATTGTCGTTCGCTGACAGGATAGCATTAATGAAAATGGTGGTGCTTCCGTGGTTCCTATATTTATTCATGAATGTACCCGTGCACTTAACGCGCCACTTCTTCGACACGCTTCATTCCTTACTAGTTACACTTGCATGGGGCGGAAAAAAGCCACAAGTTAAATGGGAAATCTTAACGCTCCCCTATGAACTGGGCGGTTTCACAGCACCAGATTTTCAGCTGTATTAACTCTGCGCACAAGCACACTACGCCTACTACTGGCAACAAGCGCCAGCCCATATTGCCCATGTAGCGGTGGAAGAAGGTGCAGTGCATCCAATACCACTTAAAGCCATGATAGTCAACAAGCACACAGATTTTGAAAAAGGAGAGATAGACACGGTGCGAAACACAGCTGGGGCGTGGCAGGAACTGGGGAAACGTGCGCGGAAATTGCCACTCTATGCGCCAAATATGCCGCTGTTACACCATGCTGTGCTCTCGGTGACAGGGGAAACTGGTGCACTGAAAATTCTTAATGAGGTAGGGATGTTCACCATGGGGAATGTATTTCCGGGGGGTCAATTTGTGGAGGCAGCAACTATACTAGAAGATGGGAGAAATGCTGCAATGCGAATGTTTGTGTACACAAGACTGCGTTCAGCTTTGCGTGCGCTATACCCACAGTTCCCTGCAGAGCCACCAACTTTAGAGGCACTGCAACTCCTCTATACTACTCCATCGCGTGCTAGGCTGGTCACACGATTATATCATGCCTCACAGTAGGAAGGAGCTGTTATGGGGAGGGCTGCAATGGATAAGTGGAACGCAACTCTCTCTGAACCGCTCTCGGACGAAGACTGGTACACCTGCTGCCGACTAACTGGGCAACTAACAGCAAATGGCAATCTTAGATTGGTACACTTTAAATATTTACACCAAAAGTACTATACACCTGCTCAGCTATATAAATATGGTCTACGTGAAGTCGCCAATTGCAAAAGGTGCGGTGCACCAGATGCTGACTTTCACCATTTAGCATGGTCCTGTCCGAAAGTGAACTCTTTTTGGGGGCAGGTCACACACACTCTGCAATTGATGGTGGGGACGCCCATAGCATGCACTCCCCAATTATGTCTGTTGGGAAATGTTACCAATATTAAAGCCTCTTTCAGGAAGTTGGTAGCGGTGGCGCTATTACTAGCCATACATAGAGTTTCTATATGTTGGGGGGTAGACCTGCGCCGACAACAAAAAAATGGTTGCAAGACATGGTATACTGCCGTGATCAACTCACTTGCTATGCTGAAGAACTACCCAGAGCCTCGAAACCCCGTGACATATGGAGTCCACTTACTTCTTACTTGCTGACTGTAAATGATATTTGATGGCCATAGCCAACACTGTAATGCTCTGCTTTGCTCTTTCCCCTTTTACGATTTGTCAATGTCACACAAATGCCTGTCTAAATAGTAAATTGCTCTGAAATTGTTGCAACATGCTGAAAGTAATGCCTGTTTTATGTATGCCCAAACAACTGCTAATGACTTCATGATTGTGCATGTTTTTGAAAATGTATAAATAAAATAAAAAAAATAAAAAAGGTATGCTGAACGCAGAGGTAGTGACAAAGACCTAGCTTTGCAAAATGTAGACATTAAATGGATTGGACAGAGAGGATTAAAGTGGCATCAATTAATGCCTTTGGTTAAAACCTTTTTGCACCTCCAACCCCCTGACCTCATGATTGTGCACTGTGGTGGCAATGACATAGGCACATTGACTGGGGTAGGTCTGGAAATGCTAATTAAGGACACCTTTGCAGAATTGATGTTGCTTTTCCCCCAAACTGTCTTTGTATACACTAACATATGCCAAAGACAGAAATGGAAGTGGTCCAATCAATTTTGTCCTCAGATTGAGAAAGCTAGAAAAAATGTCAATAAAGCGGTTTTTGCTTACCTCAGAGACCATAGGATGGGCTCCATCTATAACAACAATCTACTTTTCCATATGGATGGCATCTCCAGAAGTGATGGAGTACACTTTACTGATCAAGGCAACAGAGTGTTTCTCAACAACCTGAAGCTCTGCATCCGCACTTACATGTAGCTACAACAATCTCCCAATGAAAACAAGGGCTCTTTTTAGAGCCACCCAATAACCCAACATATAACCTAGGTTTATATAAAAAAATCTTAATTATTTTTGCTTGGAGTCGCGCAGCCCGCGCCCATCACGTTCACACCCGGGGGCCGTGCTGGGAGCCGGGCACCCATCGCGTTCACGCCAGGGGGCCATGCTGGGAGGCGCGTTCACACCAGGGGGCCGCGCTGAGCGCCGCGCTAGGGTCACGACTCCAAACTTTGGCGAAAAAAACAACGTCCACTTCCATTAATTTATATTTGCCCCGAGGACCCCATCCCCCGGGGCATGGCCTCACAGTTGGAGACCGTGGGGGGAGCCCCAATGCCCCCACGGTCCCACCGGCTCCCCACCTCCTGCGGGAGCCGGCATTGCTTGAGCAAGGGAGCTGCTGACATGCAGCTCCCTTGCCCAAAGCAATCCTGCTTGCTTCATTGAAGCGAGAGCAGGTTTTCCTGCTCTCGCTTCAATCAAGCAAAGCAGTGTTTGCTATGACAGGGTGGAAGCCGTGCTCCCGCCCTGTCATAGCAAACAGCAATGTCCCGGGGGTGGGCACCCCGGGACATTGCAGGAGCCGGTCCTGGGGGGTGGCGGTCCCCAGGGCCACTATGGGCTCCTGGAGGGGGGCCGCGTAGCCCCCCTTCCTACATTTCTAAAGCCCCAGGGAGGTGGTCCTCCAAGGGGCTTGGGGGTCCATAACGGACCACCAAATTTCAATTTTTAGTACCCCGGGGAGGTGGTGGTCCCCAGGGCTTGGGGCAGCCCCCGAGCCACCCAACCCCTCATTTAATAACCCCACACTCCATGTTTTTTTTTAATTTTCTCGCCGGAGTCGCGCACCCTGCGCAACTTCTATTTTATTTATTTTTTTAAATAAAACATTGGGGCCCTGGGGGTCCTTGTGGGACCCCCAGAGCAGGCCTAGGGGGTCAGGGTGTTCCTACCCTGCCCCCTTTTCTTGTTTTTCATCCTTTTTTTAACAGATTTCTTCTGACTCAGTAACCGAGTCACAAAATGGCTGCCAACAGTTCCTAGTTTGGAGTGTTGGCAGCCAATGAGAATGAAGCTCGTGCTCGGGAGGGTTCGCGAACCCACCGCGCCCACAGATATCGAAACTTTTTCTTTTTCTATTTTCTCAGAAACTACTGAACGGATTTACACCATTTAAAAAAAAGGGCTCTTTCTGAAACAAGACCTACCTTTTTGCCAAATTTGGTGTAATTCCGTTCAGCAGTTCGGGCTGCAGCTTTGTCTAAAGTTTCCTATGGAAATTAACATGGGGAAAACGCGTTTTGGGACCCCCCTTTTTTCTCAGCCCCCGCTTGACGAATCACCCCGAAACTTTCAATACAGGAGCTGACCGGAGCACCCCACAGTTTTTAAAATTTCGCGAACATTCGTCAAACGACGCCAAAGTTATTGGGAAAACAAAAAATGCCGCCAGTAGGTAATATATATATATATTCACTGAAAAAACCATAGGTTTTAGGGACAGTTATAGTTAGTTGGACATTGCACTCGTACAAAACCCGTGAAATTCCCCCGTTATAGTTAGTTCAGCTAACTATAACTCGCGCCCCGCAATGCACTGCTGATGACGTCACATATTACATCACTCATGACATGGTCAGTGACATCACTGATGACATCACTGATGACATCTCAAATGACATCACTGATGACATCATCCAGTGACTGTGTGTTTCTGTAAAGTTTAAATATGTTTAATATATATAGGGAAAGGCGTATTGAAGAATGAGTGGGTGTATAAGTGTCTGAATGGATGATTTAGTACGTGCGTGACTGACTCTACAAGTGAGTGATTAAACGTATCTTACTGAATGCATGGGTTAGTGACTAAACTGTGTGAATGTCTGTATCCGTCTGTTGGTGTGTAAGTGGATGCATGGATTTGCGAATAGCTACATGAGTGTCTATATGGGTTATTGATTGGTTCTATGAGTATCTGTATGGGTGCCTGAGTGTTTGTGTGGATGGGGTGTGTGCGACTGTGCATAGATGTGTGAGTGGGTGATTCACTGGGTGGATGGTTTCAAGAGTGCATCTGTGATAGACTGTATGGGTGGGTAAGTGTGTGTAAGAGTGTGTTAGTGAGTGAATGTATGTCCCAGTGGTACATGTGTGAGTAACTACATATGTGAAAGGCAGTATATATGTGTATTGGAGTATATAAATAGCTATAAGCGAGAGTGAGTGATTGTGATAGTGGCTGTATGGATGAGTGTGTGCTTGTATCAGTGATTGTATAAGAGCGTAACAATGTGCTAGTATTTGTATGATTAAGTGAGCTGGTGTGTGTATAACTGTATAGGTGAGTAAATGGCAGTGTGTTTAATTATTTGCATGACTGACTAGGTGTGTGAGTACCTCTATGGATGAGTGGCGGTGTTTGAGTGTCTATATAGGAGTAAGAGTGCATATGATAGTCCTGTACTGAGTGACCATAAGTATGAGTGACTGTACGGGTGAGTGAGTGGATGTGTGTGTGTAGACCTAAGAATCAGTGAGTGGGTATGTAGTTATTGGTGTTGGAGTGTCTATGGTTTTGCGAATGGCACTCTGTAATTTAGATTGGGTGTATCAAAGGTTATATTAGGGTGTGAGGAGCTGCATCAGATTATCACGTGGATGATGTCATCAGTGATGTCATTTGAGATGTCATCAGTGATGTCATCAGTGATGTCACTGACCATGTCATGAGTGATGTAATATGTGACGTCATCAGCAGTGCATTGCGGGGCGTGAGTTATAGTTAGCTGAACTAACTATAACGGGGGAATTTCACGGGTTTTGTACGAGTGCAATGTCCAACTAACTATAACTGTCCCTAAAACCTATGGTTTTTTCAGTGAATTTCAAAGGTTTTTTAAATGCTAATTTCTAACTAACGTGTCTGAAACCTATGGTTTTTTCAGTGAATTTCAAAGGTTTTTAAAATGCTAATTTGTAACTATAACGTGCCTGAAACCTACGGTTTTTTCAGTGAATTTCAAAGGTTTTTTAAATGACAATTTTTAAATGTATTAATTTTTATATTAATTTTTTCATACTGATTTACTACATTTTTAGAAACAATTTCTTTTACATATTTTATTTTTTAAATTACATTGTAATTACATTATACATTACATTACAAAAAATACTTTCTCAGAATGAATTACTTTAGTTTAAATACTTTGCACATAGGCAATAGACTTTTAAGTACAGTAGTTACAGTTGTTGCAATGGGCAACACATTTTCAAACACAATGCAACATTCAGCTCAATGTGAATTTCTAGTTAAATGCAATTAGTTACTTTATGGATTACTTTTCTAACCACAGGACTGGATCCTAGATTCAGTCCTGGTACATCTCCTGTAAACAGTTGAGTAAAAGCGTTTTGGTTACAGTCGTGATTTTTAAGGAATATTATTGTATTTTAAAAGTTGACACTTAGAAACTTTTTCTCATAGAATCACCAATGTTATCCTATGGGAGGAAATTCAAGTTACTGGTAAGTACGGTTAAAATTACTTTTCAGGACCAGTACTGGGCTGAAAGATGCAGCACTGAGGTCTCTCCTGATAACAGGTGAGTAAATCAGAATTCGGATTTCGGCTGATTTTAGAGGAATATTTGTATGTTTCAAAAATCAACACTTAGAAACTTTTTCAGCAAAAAGCAGGCAATGATATCCTATGGAAGGAAATTCAAGTTACTGGTAAGTACGGTTAAAATTACTTTTGAGAATCAGTACTGGGCTGAAAGATGCAGCACTGAGGTCTCTCCTGATAACAGGTGAGTAAATCGGAATTCGTATTTCGGCTGATTTTAGAGGAATATTTTAAAGTTCCAAAACTCCACACTTAGACGAATTTCCAAGTGAAACCAGTCAATGTTAGCCTATGAAGGAAATTCAAGTTACCGGTAAGTACGGTTAAAATTACTTTTCAGGACCAGTACTGGGCTGAAAGATACAGCACTGAGGTCTCTCCTTATAACAGGTGAGTAAATCGGAATTCGTATTTCGGCTGATTTTAGAGGAATATTTGGATGTTTCAAAAATCAACACTTAGAAACTTTTTCAGCAAAAAGCAGGCAATGATATCCTATGGAAGGAAATTCAAGTTACTGGTAAGTACGGTTAAAATTACTTTTGAGGATCAGTACTGGGCTGAAAGATGCAGCACTGAGGTCTCTCCTGATAACAGGTGAGTAAATCGGAATTCGTATTTCGGCTGATTTTAGAGGAATATTTTAAAGTTCCAAAACTCCACACTTAGAAGAATTTCCAAGTGAAACCAGTCAATGTTAGCCTATGAAGGAAATTCAAGTTACCGGTAAGTACGGTTAAAATTACTTTTGAGGATCAGTACTGGGCTGAAAGATGCAGCACTGAGGTCTCTCCTGATAACAGGTGAGTAAATCGGAATTCGTATTTCGGCTGATTTTAGAGGAATATTTTAAAGTTCCAAAACTCCACACTTAGAAGAATTTCCAAGTGAAACCAGTCAATGTTAGCCTATGGAAGGAAATTCAAGTTACTGGTAAGTACGGTTAAAATTACTTTTCAGGATTAGTACTGGGCTGAAAGATGCAGCACTGAGGTCTCTCCTGATAACAGGTGAGTAAATCAGAATTCGTATTTCGGCTGATTTTAGAGGAATATTTGCACAATGGTGAAGGGAGGGGCGGGGCCTGAGGTGACATCTGTGCAAACGCGCCCCGTGGCGCGTTTTAAGTTGGGGGATTAAGTCCCCTTGAATCATGAGGGTCCCTACGGGCCAACTAGCCCACCAGGAACCTCCAGTATGCGCCAGGGGCTGCGTTGCAGAGACATGTACAGAGGCCACACCCCTTTACACCTCTCTGCAACGCAGCTCTGTGGCGCTTTCTGGACGTACCTGTTGGGCTAGTTGGCCCCCAGGGACCCTCAGGATTGAAGAGGATTTAATTCCCCATCTTAAAATGCGCCACGGGGCCTGTTTGCACACATGTCACCTGAAGCCCCGCCCTCCCTTCACCACTGTGCAAACGCGCCCGTGGCACGTTTTAAGTTGGGGGATTAACTCCCCTTGAATCCTGAGGGTCCCTGGGGTGCAACTAGCCCACCATATACCTCCAAAAGCGCCATAGAGCTGCGTTGCAGAGAGGTGTAAAAGGGGCGTGGCCTCTGTACACCTCTCTGCAAGGCAGCCCCTAGCGCATACTGGAGGTTCCTGGTGGGCTAGTTGGCCCCAGGGACCCCCAGTATTCAAGGGGAATTGTTCCCCCTCTGCAAACGCGCCAGGGCGCGTTTGCAGAGTGGTGAAGGAAGGGGCGGGGCCTACGGGCCCGATCGTTTTTGACGATTTAAAAAAAAAAAAAAAAAAATGTTTGCCCAGGGGTCCTTGTGGGACCCCTGAGCAGACCTAGGGGTCAGGGTGTTTCTACCCTGCCCCCTTTGTGCGCTTTGCGCACTTTTTTCTGTCCCTCGGAAGTAAATCCCCTTCAATACTGGGGGTCCCTGGGGGCCAACTAGCCCAACAGGTATATCCAAAAAGCGCCACAGAGCTGCGTTGCAGAGAGGTGTAAAAAGGGGCGTGGCCTCTTTACACCTCTCTGCAACGCATACCTAGCATACTGGAGGTTCCTGGTGGGCTAGTTGGCCCTAGGGCCCAGTTTGAAGGGAATTACTTCCCATCTGCAAACGCGCCAGGGGCGCGTTTGCAGAGTGGTGAAGGAAAGAGGCGGGGCCTGCGGCCCGATCGTTTTTTTCCCTGAAGGGGGCTGTGTGGCCCCCTTCCTTTTCCTATTTTTGGGCCTTGGGGACCCCATCCCCCAGGGCCTTATCCCCTTTTTTTTTTTTTTTTAATTATACAGGAAGGGGCTGCGTGGCCTCCCTCCCCTGGCTGAATCCTACCCCGGGGACCCCATCCCCCGGGGCATGGCCACACTTTTTCATTAATTTTTAAGGAGGGGGCCACCTCCTTTTGCCCCGGGGACCCCATCCCCCGGGGCAGGCCTTTTTATTTTTTTATTCTTTTTTAAAATTATTTCTGGGGAGGGGTGCCGCGTGGCCCCCTCCCGAGCCACTACTGCCCCGGGGACCCCATCCCCCGGGGCCTGGCCTCTGGTTGGGGACTGTGGGGGGTCCCCAAACCCCCACAGTCCCGCCGGCTCCCCGACTCCTGCGCGAGCCGGCATTGCTTTCCACATGGGGAGCAGCTAACATGCTGCTCCCCATGTGGAAAAGCAATTGTCTTTGGATATTGGAAGCGAGAGCAGGTTTCCCTGCTCTCTCTTCCAATATCCAAAGCAGTTTGCAATGACAGGACGGGAGCCGCGAGGCTCCGTCCTGTCATTACAAACAGCAGTGTCCCGGGGTAGGCACCCCGGGACACTGCAGGAGCAGGCCCTGGGGGTGGCGGTCCCCAGGGCCACCACAGGCTCCAGGAGGGGGCCGCGCGGCCCCCTCCCATCCAAATGCACAGCCCCGGGGAGGTGGTGGTCCCCGGGGCTCGGGGGTCCTAACGGACCCCCATTTTCAATTTTGTTAGTGCCCCGGGGAGGTGGTGGTCCCGGGCGTGTGGGGGCTGGAGCCCCCCACACATGTTCATTTAATAAATAAAGAAGCCCCGGGGAGGTGGTGGTCCCCGGGGCTGCGGGAAGAGCTCAGAGCTCTCCCGCTACTTTTTCAAATAAAGCCCCGGGGGGTGGCGGTCCCGGGGCTTGGGGGCCCTAGAGGCCCCCATACATAAAATAACCCCCCAGCATGCCCCCGGGACTTGGCCCACCCGGGGGCAAAGTTATCGAGCGCGGGAGACCGCGCTTCGTTTTTTGTTTTTTTTTGCAAAATCCGCGCACCCTGAGCGCATCCTGCCGATTTTTTTTTTTTTTTTAAATGCTTTTTTGCCCAGGGGTCCTCGTGGGACCCCCTGAGCAGGCCTAGGGGTTAGGGTGTTTCTACCCTGCCCCCTTTGTGCGTTTAGCGCACTTGTTTCTTTTTTTCTCGGCGGGATCCGCGCACCCTAAGCGCATCCTGCCGATTTTAAAAAAAAAATGCTTTTCTGCCCAGGGGTCCTTGTGGGACCCCTGAGCAGACCTAGGGAGTCAGGGTGTTTCTACCCTGCCCTTTTGCGCTTTGCACACTTGTTTCTGTCCTCGGTTCTACCGAGGGACAAAATAACTGCCAACACTTCTTGATTTGGAGTGTTGACAGCCAATTAGCATGCAGCTCGTGATCGGGAGGGTACGCGGATCCGACGCGCCCATAGATATATATGTGATTTTAATTGTGAATTTCTCAGGAACTACTGAACGGATTTACACCATTTTAGCAAAAGGCACCAGTCTGAACCAAGAGCTACCTCTTTGCCAAATTTGGGGTAATTCCGTTCAGCAGTTCGAGGCTGTAGCTGCGACTAAATGTTCCTATGGAAAAATGAATGGGGAAAACGCGTTTTGGGACCCCCTTTTTCTCGGCCCCGCTGACGTATCACCCGAGACTTTCAGGATAGGAGCGGACCGGAGCGCCCCAACAAGTTGGAAGCTTTCGCGAAGATTCGTCAACCGGCGCCAACGTTATTGCAAATAGAATGTCGCGGATTTCCTATGGATAATAGGTCCTAACTATAACTATCTACTGGCGGTCGCCAGTAGATAGTTATAGTTACAACCTATTATCCATAGGAAATCCGCGACATTCTATTTGAAATAACTCTCTTGCCGGTTGACGTATCTTCGCGAATTTTTCAAACTTTGTGGCCCGCTCCGGTCCGCTCCTACCCTGAAAGTCTCGGGGATCGTCAGCGGGGCCGAAAAAGGGGGTCCCAAAACGTGTTTTCCCCATGCACTTTTCCATAGGAAACTTTAGACACGGCTACAGCCCGAACTGCTGAACGGAATTACACCAAATTTGGCAAAGAGGTAGTTCTTGGTTCAGAAAGAACCCTTTTGTTAAATGGTGTAAATCCGTTCAGTAGTTGCTGAAAAATGAAAAGTAAAAAGTTAGTGATATCTATGGGCACGGAGGATCGCGTACCCTCAGCGCACCCTGCACGCACCGTCCCGATCACGAGCTGCATTTTAATTGGCTGTCAACATTCCGATTCAGGAAATGTTGGCAGCCATTTAGTCCTCGGTAGAACCGAGGACAAGACTAAGTGCGCAAAGCACAAAGAGGGCAGGGTAGAAACACCCTGACCCCTAGGTTTGCTCAGGGGTCCCACAAGGACCTCCTGAGCAAAAAATTTTTTTTCTTTTTTTTTTTTTTTAATCGGCAGGATGCGCTCAGGGTGCGCGAATCCTGCCGAAAAAAAAAATCGAAGCGCGGGAGATGTTAATTGGCCCCGGGTGGCCCAAGTCCCGGGGGCATGGTGGGGGATAATTTAATGTGTGGGGGCCTCAAAGGGCCCCCAAGCCCGAGGACCGCCACCCCCGGGGCTTTTTAAAAATGGTGCGGGAGGGCTCTGAGCCCTCCCGCAGCCCGAGGACCACCACCTCCCGGGGCTTTTTAAATAATGACAAAACCTGTGTGGGGGCTCCAGCCCCCACACGCCCGAGACCGCCACCTCCCGGGGCACTAAACATTTAAATATGGGGGTCCGTTACGGACCCCAGAGCCCGGGGACCACCACCTCCCCGGGGCTTTGAACTGAATTGGAGGGGGCCGCGCGGCCCCATCCTGGAACCCTTGATGGCCCTGGGGACCACCACCCCCAGGGCCGGCTCCTGCAGTGTCCCGGGGTGCCTACCCCGGGACACTGTAGTTTGCTATGGCAGGACGGGAGCCTCGCGGCTCCCGTCCTGCCATAGCAAACTGCTTTGGATATTGGAAGAGAGGCAGGGAAACCTGCTCTCTCTTCCAATATCCAAAGCACATTGCTTTCCACATGGGGAGCAGCATGTCAGCTGCTCCCCATGTGGAAAAGCAATGCCGGCTCCCAAGGGACGCGGGGAGCCGGCGGGACTGTGGGGGATTGGGGACCCCCACAGTCCCCAACGGAGAGGGCCAGCCCGGGGGATGGGGTCCCCGGGGCAAGTAGTGGCCCGGGAGGGGGCCACGCGGCCCCCTCCCCAAAAAACAAAAAAAAATAAAAAAATAGAAAGGCCAGCCCCGGGGGATGGGGTCCCGGGCCTTAAAATGGCCAGAGGAGGGGGCCACGCTGCCCCCCTCAAAATAATAAATAAAGAGGCCATGCCCGGGGGATGGGGTCCCCGGGGCCAATACAGGCCAAGGGAAGGGGGCCACGCGGCCCCCTTCCCGTTTTTTGTTTGGGTAATTAAAAAAGGGGTAAGGCCCTGGGGGATGGGGTCCCCAGGGCCCAAAAACAGAAAAAAGGAAGGGGGCCACACAGCCGTCCTTCAGGGGACAAAAAAAAACGATCGGGCCCGCAGGCCCCGCCCCCTACTTCACCACTCTGCAAACGCGCCCCTGGCGCGTTTGCAGAGAGGAACAAATTCACCTTGAATACTGGGGGTCCCTGGGGCCAACTAGCCCACCAGGAACCTCCAGTATGCGCCAGGGGCTGCCTTGCAGAGACGTGTAGAGAGGCCACACCCCTTTTACACCTCTCTGCAACGCAGCTCTGTGGCGCTTTTGGAGGTATATGTTGGGCTAGTTGGACTCCGGGGACCCTCAGGATTCAAGGTGACTTAATCCCCCAACTTAAAACGCGCCACGGGGCGCGTTTGCACAGTGGTGAAGGGAGGGGGCGGGGCTTCAGGTGACATGTGTGCAAACAGGCCCCATGGCGCGTTTTAAGATGGGAAATTAAATCCCCTTCAATCCGGAGGGTCCCTGGGGGCCAACTAGCCCAACAGGTACATCCAGAATGCGCCACAGAGCTGCGTTGCAGAGAGGTGTAAAAAGGGGTGTGGCCTCTCTATATGTCTCTGCAACGCAGCCCCCTGGCGCATATTGGAGGTTCCTGGTGGTCTAGTTGGCCCCTAGGGACCCTCAGGATTCAAGGGGACTTAATCCCCCAACTTAAAACGCGCCACGGGGCGCGTTTGCAAAGATGTCACCTCAGGCCCCGCCCCCTCCCTTCACCATTGTGCAAATATTCCTCTAAAATCAGCCGAAATAGGAATTCCGATTTACTCACCTGTTATCAGGAGAGACCTCAGTGCTGTATCTTTCAGCCCAGTACTGGTCCTGAAAAGTAATTTTAACCGTACTTACCGGTAACTTGAATTTTCTTCATAGGCTAACATTGACTGGTTTCACTTGGAAATTCTTCTAAGTGTGGAGTTTTGGAACTTTAAAATATTCCTCTAAAATCAGCCGAAATACGAATTCCGATTTACTCACCTGTTATCAGGAGAGACCTCAGTGCTGCATCTTTCAGCCCAGTACTGATCCTGAAAAGTAATTTTAACCGTACTTACCGGTAACTTGAATTTCCTTCATAGGCTAACATTGACTGGTTTCACTTGGAAATTCTTCTAAGTGTTGATTTTTGAAACATACAAATATTCCTCTAAAATCAGCCGAAATACGGATTCCGATTTACTCACCTGTTATCAGGAGAGACCTCAGTGCTGCATGTTTCAGCCCAGTACTGATCCTCAAAAGTAATTTTAACCGTACTTACCGGTAACTTGAATTTCCTTCATAGGCTAACATTGACTGGTTTTCAGCAAAAAGTTTCAAAGTGTTGATTTTCACAAACTACAAATATTCCTTAAAAATCGCCTGTATGACTTAAACGCATTCTTTCAACTGTTTACAGGAGATGCACCAGTGCTGGATCCAGGATCCAACACTGAGTAAGAAAAAGTAACGATAACAGTTTTTACCTGCTAAGTGAATTTCCTTCCATAGGATAACATTGGTGATTCTATGAGAAAAAGTTTTTAAGTGTCAACTTTTAAAATACAATAATATTCCTTAAAAATCACGACTGTAACCAAAACGCTTTTACTCAACTGTTTACAGGAGATGTACCAGGACTGAATCTAGGATCCAGTCCTGTGGTTAGAAAAAGTAATCCATAAAGTAACTAATTGCATTTAACTAGAAATTCACATTGAGCTGAATGTTGCATTGTGTTTGAAAATGTGTTGCCCATTGCAACAACTGTAACTACTGTACTTAAAAGTGTATTGCCTATCTGCAAAGTATTTAAACTAAATTAATTCATTAAGAGAAAGTATTTTTTGTAATGTAATGTATAATGTAATTACAATGTAATTTAAAAAATAAAATATGTAAAAAAAAAATTCTAAAAATGTAGTAAATCAGTATGAAAAAAATTAATATAACAATTAATACATTTAAAAATTGTCATTTACAAAACCTTTGAAATTCACTAAAAAAACGTAGGTTTCAGGCACGTTATATTTAGAAATTAGCATTTAAAAAACCTTTGAAATTCACTGAAAAAACCATAGGTTTCAGACACGTTATAGTTACAAATTAGCATTTAAAAAACCTTTGAAATTCACTGAAAAAACCATAGGTTTCAGACACGTTATAGTTACAAATTAGCATTTAAAAAACCTTTGAAATTCACTGAAAAAAACCATAGGTTTTAGGGACAGTTATAGTTACTTGGACATTGCACTCGTACAAAACCCGTGAAATTCCCCGTTATAGTTAGTTCAGCTAACTATAACTCGCGCCCCGCAATGCACTGCTGATGACGTCACATATTACATCACTCATGACATGGTCAGTGACATCACTGATGACATCACTGATGACATCTCAAATGACATCACTGATGACATCATCCACGTGATAATCTGATGCACCTCCTCACACCCTAATATAACCTTTGATACACCCACTCTAAATTACAGACTGCCATTCGCAAAACCATAGACACTCCAACACCAATAACTACATACCCACTCACTGATTCTTAGGTCTACACACACACATCCACTCACTCACCCGTACAGTCACTCATACTTACGGTCACTCAGTACTAGGACTATCATATGCACTCATACTCCTATATAGACACTCAAACACCGCCACTCATCCATAGAGGTACTCACACACCTAGTCAGTCATGCAAATAATTAAACACACTACCATTTACTCACCTATACAGTTATACACACACCAGCTCACTTAATCATACAAATACTAGCACATTGTTACGCTCTTATACAATCACTGATACAAGCACACACTCATCCATACAGCCACTATCACAATCACTCACTCTCAAGCTTATAGCTATTTATATACTCCAACACACATATATACTGCCTTTCACATATGTAGTTACTCACACATGTACCACTGGGACATACATTCACTCACTAACACACTCTTACACACACTTACCCACCCATAAAGTCTATCACAGATGCACTCTTGAAACCATCCACCCAGTGAATCACCCACTCACACATCTATGCACAGAGTCGCACACACCCCTCCCACACAAACACTCAGGCACCCATACAGATACTCACACAAGCATTCAATAACTCAAATAGACACTCATGTAGCTATTCACAAACACATGCAGCCACTTACACAGCAACAGACAGACGGATACAGACATTCACCCAGTTTAGTCACTAACCCATGCATTCAGTACGATACGTTAAATCACTCACTTATACAGTCAGTCACGCACCTACTAAATCATCCATACAGACACTTACACAACCACTCATTCTTCAATACGTCTTTTCCTATATATATTAAAAATATTTAAACTTTACAGAAACACACAGTCACTGGATGATGTCATCAGTGATGTCATTTGAGATGTCATCAGTGATGTCATCAGTGATGTCACTGACCATGTCATGAGTGATGTAATATGTGACGTCATCAGCAGTGCATTGCGGGGCGCGAGTTATAGTTAGCTGAACTAACTATAACGGGGGAATTTCACGGGTTTTGTACGAGTGCAATGTCCAAGTAACTATAACTGTCCCTAAAACCTATGGTTTTTTCAGTGAATATATATATATATATATATATATATATATATATATATATATATATATATATATATATATATATATATATATATATATATATATATATATATATATATATATATATATATATATATCGCCACACTCCGCCTCAATGTTCCTCAAAACGGAAACAAAACGGAAGACGAACCCAGACTGGTGTAAGTATTTTCCTTTTATTTTTCAGTGAGCCACCATGCTGCCATGACGCGTTTCGGCCAAACTCGGCCTTGATCACATGACGCGCATTTAGAGCCATAGTGCAGTATTTAAAGTGACAGATCTACTCCACACATGATGAGATTCTTGCATAGGCATAAACAACATACTATGTTGAAGTAACTAAATTGGTTAAAAATACGACAATAGATGTATAAATACATACATTAATAAATACCTGACATAAATAAATAAATAAGTAGTATAGATGTAATATATATATATATATATATATATATATATATATATATATTACCTACTGGCGGTCGCCAGTAGGTAGTTATAGTTAGGACCTCGTTTGTATTCAAAAAGCGTTTTTCTTTTGCCAATATCTTTGGCGCCGGTTGACGAATCTTCGCGACATTTTCTAAACCGGTCAGCTCCTGTGTTGAAAGTTTCGGGGTGATTCGTCAAGCGGTGGCTGAGGAAAAAGGGGGGTCCCCAAGCGCGTTTTCCCCATGTTAATTTCCATAGGAATTTTGAAACAGGTTACAGCCCAAACTGCTGAACGTTATGACCCCAAATTTGGCAAAAAGGTAGGTCTTGGTCTAGAAAGCATGCTTTTTTTCAAATGGTGTAAATCCGTTCAGTAGTTTGTAAGAAATTCAAAATTTTAAAAATATCGATATCTGGGCGGAGCCTAACCACACATCCCATCATGAGAGCTGATTGGCTGTCAGCACTTCATCCTGCAATTGCTGGCAGCCATCGTGGGACCAATATACATGCTAGCACCCCATTGATATGCATTGTAGTGAATAGAAGGTTTTGAGGGTCACCAAAAGGAGAACTATAAAGGGTGATAACAGACTTTAGTTACATTAGAATTCATTTGTTGATGGTACCATACTAATTTTAGGAAATGTGGTGTGTTCTAAGGTGATTTTACCCTGTGAAATACCTTCTGCTGGGATATCATGAATCATGTTTGAGAGAAACCTATTTTCTCATGCTTGTCCCATAGGGGTTTGGAAGGTGCTCCAGAAGCTAAAATGAGAGCATATTTTCTGTAAATTCACATTATCTTTCTCAGTCATTTGAGAATGAAGTCTGACATTCTCAGTAAAACATATAGCATGAGCAGAGACTGTCAGTTGATTCCTTTGTGTTCTACTGCAGCTTCCCAGAGTGTTCTAAAGAATAACTAGAGTGCTAACAGTCTTACTTATGATAAAATGATGGCACACCTGAAGCCATCTTAATTGGAATAAACTGGTAACACTTAAAACATTTAATTTAAAAAGGAACAAAATGAGGGGGTTCATTTTGCCATAGAAATTATGGTTAGTGCTGCAGAAAGAAAAATTAGGGCAAATTTTGAGTGACTTCTCAAATCCTCTTCTATTTCATTAAAAAATTCTGACATGCAGACTGAAACATGCACTTTCAATACCAGCAGCAGACTTCCAGTTACCACCCTGGGGAGCAGTAACTTTACTACAGTGATCTAATGAGCAACTAGAGTGCTAACATTCTGAATTTATGGCAAATGTGTGACACCTGAATTTCTTCTTGATGGATTCAAAGTAAAAAACTGAAAGCATTTCCTACTGACGAGATTGTAGTAAATGAGGAAATTAGGAAACTTCATAACAAATAAGTCTCCCAAGATGGCCACTGGAGAAAAAAGAGCCCAAATGTAGCACAAATATCACCCAGATGTAGCCCACATATAGCCCAATTACAGTAGTGTGCAAAACACTTTACTTTTTGAATTTTTGCAGTTTTATATAGTGCAGACAGGTCCGGTATTGGAGCGTTGCATCTTACTTGGACCCCGTATTGCGTATTTTGCACAAAGTACTTGAGATTGATTTGCGAAACATTGAACTTTACTATTCTGTTAACCTGAAGTTGCTCTGAGCTGGGCTTTGTAACACCCGTTTTTGCATACTGGTTTTAATTAATTCTCATTGTATTGTATTAAGAAAGAGGATTTACTGTTTTTATGTACACTTTTATGATCTAGGTTTCTAAATCGGATCGAAAAATGTTTATTGAATTGAAGTCTCCCAAGATGGCCACCAGTGAAAAAGGAACCCAAATGTAGCGCAAATATCACCCAGATGTAGCCCACGTATAGCCCAATGACAGAAGTGTGGAAAATTCCAGAACCAGTTTGGGCACTTTTAGAAGTCAGTTGGTAAGGGTTAATATGTCTAACCAATAGAAATGTGTTTTATAATTTGAAATAATGTAGGAAGGAATGTGATTTGTTACTTACATGTATTTGTGTGGAGAAGAGAGGGAAACTTTGCCATTATTGGTTTTGTCTTGCTGAGAGCAGTGCATTACATTTATTGTGTGCATAAGAAAATCTTTTGAGTTTTGGATATTTTATATTCTACTAATCAATTTGGAAGGCAAGTTATACATTTGTGAGGTGTATTATGTGTAAGCTTTATTTTTCAAGTTAAATAATTAATCAAGAACTTTGATGTTTGAAATATATTATTAAATGTAGAGATGTTTATTGTAGTTTGTCTTATTGTAGTTAAATGTTGTTTGAAATAGATTCTGTATAGTATTATGTGTATATCGGAATATGTATTAGTGATTATGGTAGTTTGTGTTAGTGTGTGGATATGTATATTTGTAGTATACCTCATAATTTTAGCTGTTGCTTTAAATTTGGAGGTGGAGTCTGTCAAATCTTAAGGTGTGCATGGACTTCTGTCTCAAGTATGTTTCTACTTGTATATGTATTTTCATATGTCTTTTACATTTGGAGGTGCATGATGTATAGCAAAGAGGTATTGTTGCTTTTTATGTGGTAGACTCAAGACTGAGTACTAGTAGAATGGTGAAGATGCAGCACAAAAGTGTGGTGTAAAAGATGGTGACATAAGGTGTTATTAATTAGGCTCTTTTTTTAAGTTTCTAGAGAGGTGCAGTTTAAGTATGCCACATAATTTTTGATGTTTGCTTGAAATTGGAAGTTTGTTCTGTGTTTTGTTTAAGTTTGGATAGTGTTATGGTACAGACATATTCATGTATGGTTTTAGTAATATGGTGAGACTTTTACTAAAGATGTGTGAAGGGTTCCTACTTTCTATTTGGGTAGGTGTAATATTATAAGTAGTTGTAGAATGGTTAAGCAGTAGCCTAAAAGTGAGGTTTGAGATGTTTGTAGAGATGTTATTTATCAGAGTAATTTGTATGATGTGAAAAAAGTTATATTTCATATATACCGCATAATTTTCAGTGTCTGTTTGAAAATTGAAGTTTACTCTGTGAAGTTTCGAGCTGTGCATGATGTTGTGACTGAGATATGTGTCTACTTGCTCATACACTTATAGAATCACCCAGGCACTACCTTTGCACTCCTGTAAGCACTCAGGCAGTACTCATGCACTTTCAAAATCACCCACTCACTTTTTATGTATTCCAGCAATCCCCCAGATATTACCCCTGCAGTCATGCAATCACACAGGCACTAGTTATGTACTACCCCTACAGATATGCAATCATGCAGGCTGTACCCATGTGGTCATATAATAACCCACACACTATCCTTGCAGTCCTAGAATCACACAGGCCCTTCTGTTGCATTCATCTATTCACCTAGGCATTACTCAAAAACTAATCTATGCCTTCAGGTGCTATTTATACATTTATCTATGCACTTAACGTGTATGTTTGCACTCATGCAATTAGCCAGTCACTATCCATCTTTTCTTGCAATTATCCAGTGACTACCCATCAGCTCATTCAATCACCCAAGCACCACCCATGGAGTTTTGGAATCACTCTGGCAGATCTATTACATGTCTCAGTTTCTAGGTTTTACTATATTCCAGAAATATTGTATACCGATTTGTTTTAGATTTGAAAAGGTAGAGACGTATGTATGCATGCTTTTAACAATATGGAGAGATTTATGGTTGAATCATGTAATAGTGTGCTGCTTTATATTTGGCTAGGCCCAACACTCATGCAGTTATAAAAACACTCAAGTACTATCCATGCAGTCTTTGAATGATCCAGGCACTACATATGCACTACTGTAATCACTCAGGCATTACTGCTGCACTCATGCAATCACCAAGGTATTAATCTTGCACTCTTTCAATCATGTAGTCAGTACTCATGCACTTATATAATCACCCAGGCACTACCTATGCACTCATGCAATCACCCAGGTATTACTCATGCACTTATATAATCACCCAGGCACTACTGTTGCACTCCTTCAATCACTGAGGCACTACTATTGTACTTATGTAATCACTCAGCCAGTAGTCATGCTGTTATGAAATCACCCAGGCACTACCTTTGCACTACTTTATTCACTCAGGCTCTACCTCAGTAGTCCTGCAATCACCCAAGAAATACCCATGAAGTTATAAAATCACCCAGTCACTTCCTATGTAGTCATGTAAATTCCCAGATATTATCCCTGTAGTCATGCAATCACCCAGGTGTTACCTATGTACTCCTTTAATCCCCCAGACGTTACTGCTGTACTCATGAAATCACCAATGCATTAGCTATACAGTGCTTCATATCACCCAGGCACTATCCTTGCAGTCTTTCAATCATGCACACACTACTCTTGTACTTATGTAATCACTCAGCTAGTATTCATGTACTTATAAAATCACCCAGGCACTATCTTTGCAGTCATGTAAACACTTAGGCAGTACCTTAGTACTTCTGTAATCACCCAGAGAGTACTCATGGACTAATAAAATCACTCACACACTTTTTATGTATTCCAGTAATCTCCCAGATATTACCCCTATGCAATCACCCAGGCACTAGTTATGCACTACCTGTACAGTCAGGTAGTCATGCAGGCTGTACCTATGTAGTCATGTAATAACCCACACACTACCTTTGCAGTCATAGAATCACCCAGGCCCTACTGTTGCAGTCATCTATTCACTTAGGCACTACTCCATGACTCATCTATGTCTTCAGGTGCTATTTATACACTTATCCATGCACTCAAACTCTATGTGTGCACTTATGCAATTAGCCAGTCACTATCCATCTTATTCTGCAATTACCCAGTGACTACCCTTGCAGTCATGCAATCACCCAAGCACTACCCATGGAGTTATGCAATCACTCAGGCAGATCTATTACATGTCTCAGTTTCTAGGTTTCACTATATTCCAGAAATATAGTATACATATTATTTTTAGGTATGATGATGATTTGAAAAGGTAGATTCATATGTATGTGTGCTTGTAACAATATGGAGAGACTTATAGTTGAGTCATGTAATAGTCTGCTGATTTATATTTGGCTAGGCTCAACATTCATGCAGTTATAAAAACACCCAAGTACTCGCCATGCAGTCTTCCAATGATGCAGGCACTATATATGCAGTGTTGTAATCACTCAGGCATTACTGCTGCATTGATGCAATCATCTAGGCACTATCTATGCACTCATGCAATCATTAAGGTATTACCCATGCACTCTTTCAAACATGTAGCCACTACTCATGCACTTATATAATCACCCAGGCACTACCGTTGCACTCCTGTAATCACTCGGGCAGTATCTTAGTACTTCTGTAATCACCCAGGTAGTACTCATGACCTTATGAAATCACCCACTCATGTCCTATGTATTCCAGTAATCCCTCGGATATTACCCCTGTAGTCATGTAATCACCCAGGCACTAGTTATGTGTTACCTCTGCAGTCATGTAATCATGCAGTGTGTATCTATGCACTCATGTAATAACCCACACTCTACTCTTGCGTTCATAGAATCATGCAGGCTCTACTGTTGCACTCATCAATTCACATACGCAGTACATAATGACTCATCTATGCCTTCAGTTGCTATTTATACACTTATCTGTGCTCTCAACGTCTATATCTGCACGCATGCAATTAGTCACTTTTCATTTTCTCCTGCAATTACCTAGTGACTACCCTTGCACTCATATAATCACCCAAGCACTACCCATGGAGTTATGCAATCACTCAAGCAGATCTATTACATGTCTGAGTTTCTAGGTTTCACTATATTCCAGAAATATTGTATACATATTTGTTTTAGATATGATGATGATTTGAAAAGGTAGATTCATATGTATGTGTGCTTGTAACAATATGGAGAGACTTCTAGTTGAGTCATGTAATAGTCTACTGCTTTATATTTGGCTAGGCCTAACATTCATGCAGTTATAAAAACACCCAAATGCTCGCCATGCAGTATTCCAATGCTGCAGGCACTATATATGCACTGTTGTAATCACTCAGGCATTACTGCTGCACTGATGCAATCATCTAGGCACTATCTATGCACTCATGCAATCATTAGGGTATTACCCATGCACTCTTTCAAACATGTAGCCACTACTCATGCACTTATATAATCACCCCGGCACTATTGCTGCAGTCCTTCAATCACGGAGGCACTACCCTTGTACTCATGTAATCACTCAGCCAGTAGTCATGGTGTTATGAAATCACCCAGGCACTACCTTTGTACTCCTTTATTCACTCAGGCAGTACCTCAGTAGTCTTGCAATCAGCCAAGAAGTACTCATGCACTTAGAAAATCACTTAATCACTTTCTATGTAGTCATGTAAATCCACAGATATTACCCCTGTAGTCATGCAATCACCCAGGTGTTACCTATGTACTACTTTAATTTCCCAGACGTTACCCCTGTACTCATGCAATTACCAACGAATTAGGTATACAGTGCTTCAATCAGCCAGCCACTATCTTTCCACTCATTCAATCACGCAGGCACTACTCTTGTACTTATGTAATCACTCAGCCAGTACTCATGTACTTTTAAAATCACCCAGTCACTATCTTTGCACTCCTGTAACCACTCAGGTAGTATCTTAGTAGTTCAGTAATCACCCAGGCAATTCTATTATATGTTTTAGTTTCTAAGTTTCACTATATTCCAGAAATATTGTATACATATTTCTTTTAGATATGATGTTGGTTTGAAAACATAGAGACATGTATGCATGCTTCTAACAATATGCAGAGACTTGTATTTCAGTGATGTAATAGTCTGATGCTATATATTTTGCTAGGCCCAACACTTATGCAGTTATAAAAACAGCCAAGTACTACCCATGCACTCTTCTAATGATCCAGACACTACATATGCACTGTTGTAATCACTCAGGCATTAGTGCTACATTCATGCAATCACCCACGCAATTCCTATACACTCATACAATCACCATGGTATTACCCATGCACTCATTCAATCATGTAGCCACTACTCATGCACTTATATAATCACCCAGCCACTACCGTTGCACTATTTCAATCACGGAGGTACTACCTTTGTACTTATTTAATCACTCAGCCAGTAGTCATGCTGTTAAGAAATCACTCAGGCACTACCTTTGTACTCCTTTATTCATTCAGGCACTATGAGTAGTCCTGCAATCACCCAAGAAGTACCCATGCACTTATAAAATCACCCAGACACTTCCTATGTAGTCATGTAAATCCCCAGATATTACCCCTGTAGTCATGCAATCACCCAGGCGTTACCCATGTACTTCTTTAATCCTCCAGATGTTTCCTCTGTACTCATGCAATCACCAATGCATTAGGTATACAGTGCTTCATTCATCCAGCCACTATTTTTCCACTCTTTCAATCACGCAGGCACTACTCTTGTACTTATGTAATCACTCAGCCTGTACTCATGCACTTATAAAACGACCCAGGCACTACCTTTGCACTCCTGTAATCACTCAGGTAGTACCTTAGTACTTTTGTAATCACCCAGGCAGTACTCATGGACTTATAAAGTCACCCATTCACTTTCTATGTATTCCAGTAATCCCTCAGATATTACCCCTGCAGTTATGCAATCACCCAGGCACTACTTATGTACTATCCCTGCAGTCATGCAAGCATGCAGGCTGTACCTATGTTGATAAGAATTCACCCAGGCAGTATGTTAGCACTCCTTTATTCACTCGGGCACTAACTGAGTAGTCGTGCAATCACCCAAGAAGTACTCATGCCCTTATAAAATCACCCAGGCATTACCTTTGCACTCCTGTAATCACTCAGGTAGTACTTTAGTACTTCTGTAATCACCTAGGCAGTACTCAGAGTTATAAAATATTGTATACATATTTCTTTTAGATATGATGTTGGTTTGAAAATGTAGAGACATATGTATGCATGCTTCTAAGAATATGGAGAGACTTGTATTTCAGTGATGTAATAGTCTTCTGCTTTATATTTTGCTAGGTCCAACACTTATGCAGTTATAAAAACAGCCAAGTACTACCCATGCAGTATTCTAATGATCCAGGCAGTACATATGCACTGTTGTAATCACTGAGGCATTACTGCTACACTCATGCAATCACCCAGGCAATACCTATACACTCATACAATCACCAAGGTATTACCCATGTACTCATTCAATCATGTAGCCACTACTCATGCACTTATATTATCACCCAGCCACTACTGTTGCACTATTTCAATCACAGAGGTACTACCCTTGTACTTATGTAATCACTCAGCCAGTAGTCATGCTGTTTAGAAATCACTCAGGCACTACCTTTGCACTCCTTTACTCACTCAGGAACTACCTGAGTAGTCCTGCAATCATCCAAGAAGTACCCATGCAGTTATAAAATCACCCACTCACTTCCTATGTAGTCATGTAAATCCCCAGATATTACTCCTGTAGTCACGCAATCACCCAGGCGTTACCTATGTACTTCTTTAATCCCCCAGATGTTACCCCTGTACTCATGCAATCACCAACGCATTAGGTATACAGTGCTTCATTCAGCCAGCTACTATCTTTCAGCTCTTTCAATCATGCAGGCACTACTCTTGTACTTATGTAATCATTCAGCCAGTACTCATGCACTTATGAAAACACCCAACTACTAGCCATGCAGTCTTCCAATGATGTAGGCACTACATATGAACTACTGTAATCACTCAGGCATTACTGCTGCACTCATGCAATCACCAAGGTATTTACTATGCAGTCTTTCAATCATGTATCCACTACTCATGCATTTATATAATCACCCATCCACTACCAATGCACTCATGCAATTACCCAGGCATTATCCCTGTAGTCATGGAATCACCTAGGCATTATTGCTGTAGTATACAATTACACAGGCATTACCAAAGCACTTCTTAAATCATCCAGCTAGTACATATGCACTTATGTAATGACCCAGGCACTACCGTTGCACTCTTCAAATCATCCAGGCACTAGGCCTGTACTCTTTGAATCACCCAACCAGTATCTATGCACTTATAAAATCACCCATGCACTATCTCTGCACTCCTCTAATCACCCAGGCACTACTACTACACTCATACAACCTCACACACATTACTCCTGCACTCATGCAATCACCCATATTTTACTTATGCACTCCGCCAATCTCCTAGACATTACCCCTGCACTTATGCAATCACCCTGGCATTACCCATGCACTCTTTCAATTACTTAGACAGAACACATGGACTCTGTACCTCTGTTCTTTCTTTCTGCACTTCTTTTGTGTCTTTCTGCTTGTGTTGCTTCTTTCTGTACTCCTTTTAGGTCTTTCTGCAGCCATGTTACCTCTTTCTGCATCGTGTTACCTCTTTCTACACCTCTGTTCATTCTTTCTGCACTTTTTTTGTTTTTTCTGTACGTCTTGCTTCTTTCTGCGCCTTTTATGCCTTTCTGCACCTCTCCTCTCTTTTTGCACCCCTCTTGCCTCTTTCTACACCTCTGTTGCTTCTTTCTGCATTCTTCTTGCTTCTTTTACACCTCTGTTGCTTCTTTTTGCACCCCTCATGTATCTTTCACACCGTCTTCGGTCTTTCTGCACCCCTCTTGCCTCTTTCTGGACCTTTGTCTGCAGTATCTGACATACTTTTGGAATGCAATTAAAAATATTTATTTATATATGAGAATATTTGTATATAATTATTTTATTAATATTAAATGATTTAATGAAAGTATTTAAACTTTTCTTTCTTTTCAGATACTCACCATTATTATTAACAAAGATTGAGTATGGCAAGAAAAGATGAAAAGAAAAGAAAGAAAAGAGTACTATTTAAAAGAAACATAAAAGGAGAAATCATGTGACATTGAAGAAAAAGGCTTCTGGTAAGAGAACTAAAGAATTTGTTAAAGAGTTTTAAAGAAGATTACGAATTTAGAAAATGGAGAAAAGAAAAAGAAAAGTAGTACAACCATTCAGAAGGAAACAAAAAAAGGAGATATTAATAGAAAATCATGATTTGGGAAAATAATCTATGATGAAAGAAGGATGAAACAGTATAAAGATATTAGGAAACGAATGTTTAAAAGTAGAGTACTGCAAAATTTAATGAAAGATTGCAAGAAATATAAAAGAAGATCTGCATTTTACAAGATAAAGCAACAGATTGAAAGTGTAGTCGAAAACGCTTTTGAATTGAAAAGAAGATTGTTTATATTAGTTTTGAAAAGAATGACAACATTGAATAAAACAATGCATTTTATGAAGGAGAAAAGTAAAAGAGAATGAGGGTGAATGGAAGCACACTTCTAGTACTGAACCTTTTTTTAATGAAGAAAGCTATTTTCAACAAAATACATTAGTTCACGCAGTTGATACCAACGGTCGTTCTTATGAGGTTAAAAATGGTTGTCCAATTGAAAAAGAAAAGATGGTTCCTAGAAATGTAGAAGAAGTAATAGCTGAAGAAGTTCAAGAGAGACGTTCACAAGCTCCAGTGTATAGGTGGGATTGTAGTAGTATTTGTAGTATACAACAGGAATCTATTGATATTTTACGAAATTTCTTACGAGAGTATGGTAAAAAAAAGTGTTAAACAGAAGATTAAGATGTTGCAAGGACTAGATCCTTGTAAAGTGAGAAAATATACTGGCTTGCAGGGTCATTCTCTGGCTTGTCTTTCGAGAAAAGTGTGTCATAGTACTTTATCATTTGAGAATGTTAGCAGTACATCACTCAGAAATGTGGAAGTTAATAAGAAGATTGTACTATGTAAAGAGTCCTGCATTATGTTTAAGTGAAATAAACACTGCTCTTTGCATGCTTCAGTATTGGATGTAAAAAGTTTGTGATGATATACAGTTTCGTTTCTTTGGTCCTGAAGAGGAGTGTAGAGAAAGTGAGAGTTTCTTAAGTGTAGGTGTTGAAGAAGAGGTGGAAGATAGTAGTACTCAGAAGTTTGCAGAAGAAATTACAAAGTTTAAGGTAGTTTGTTGTGAAAAACCAAACTATGTTTGTATCTGTTGTCGACGTACTCAATATAGAAGTCAAACTAGGAATGTTGATGTGTATTTAAAAAGTGAAAAGGAAAACAATGATAAGTGGGAGCATTTTGGTGCTTATTTGTTGGTGGAAGGTCGTTTTGAGTTGAGTAGTGATCAACGTATTTGTAAATATTGTTACAGCAAACTAGAAGAGAATAAAATGCCAGCTAGAGCTGTACATAATAACCGAGAGTTGGTAGGTATTCCTTCAGAACTAGTAGATTTAAATACATATGAATCTATTCTTATTCAATCTGTGCACCCAATTCAGGCTATTGTTCGTATGGAGCCTAAAACAGGTAAGCTGTCTCCAACAGATTTACAAAGAGGTTTAAAAGGAAGAGTTGTGTATTTACCTTTAGATTTTAAGAAAAATATTGAAACTGTTGGTGTAGAGAGAGAGGAAAGTGAACCTGTAGTTATTCTAGTTAATGGTGTACCAACAAAGAGTCGGAAAATATGGCAAGAGTTAGTAGATGTCACCAAACTTCAAAAAGCTACATTATATCTTATACAAAACAATATTTATTATAAAAATATACATGTGGACGAAGAAGAAATATCTTTAGGAGATGATAGACAAAATTCAACTGGCCAAATCGAAAAAGTGGATGTCTCCAGGAGTGAAGAAATTTATTAACATTATAGTATACATCCTTTACATTCAAAAGAAGTGATTGGTAATACTATTGAATTATTCCAAATGAAGAAAGCGAAGGAACTCCTATGAGTGTTTGGGAAAGAAGTTTAGAAGCCCGTTGTTTTCCACAGCTCTTCCCCACTGGAAAAGGTGGACGATATGATGAACGACCCGTGCAGATTCCAGCTTCAGAATATCGTACAACAAGATTGTACTCAGAAGATCCAAGATTTCGACAATGTATTCCATATATATTTCATCTTCTGTTTGAAAGTGACTTGTCTAGACTTTCATATGCAGTGAACCACATATTAAAATCAGGAGTTCATCTTACACATGTTTCTGCAAAGGAATTCATGGACAAAGTACAACAAAGAGACGATCATTTAGAATCTCAGTTGATTAATTTGATGGCATGTCAACGTGGTACTAATGAGTATTGGTATCGTCGTCACGGAGAACTTAAATGTATGTTAAGGAACATAGGAACCCCTACGTGGTTTGTTACACTAAGCTGTGCTGAATACGCATGGGATGATTTACTTGAATTTCTACCAGAAGCAAATTCAAATATTAAAAACATTGAATTGAAGACAGCTGGAGAACTGTGTTCCTTGAATCCTGTAAATGTGTGCAGATATTTTAATCATAGGTTTCAAGCTATGATGTCTTTTATCTGCGATAAAAATAACCCACCTCTTGGAGAAGTTATTGATTTCTTTTGGAGAGAGGAGTACCAAGCCAGAAGTGCTCCTCATATACATATGCTATTATGGATCAAGGATGCACCTAAATTTGGAACAGATTCTGATGAGACTGTTTTATCTTTCATTGAAGACTACGTTACCTGTGCTATTCCAAAAACAGGAGGAGAAATACCTTAAGTCAACAAGTTTTACGGTTTCAAAGTCATCGATGTGGGAAATATTGTCGACAGAAATACAAGTCAAAGGAAAAATGTTATACAAAATATCATTTTGGATTCCCACGTCCAGTAATTTCCAAAGGAAGAGTCAACAGTTTCATGTCAGCAGTGAGGCATACTATAACTCAAAACCTACAAAGAATACTTACAATATAAAAAGAAGTGAAGATTCAAAGTATATTAATGATTACAATCCAGTGATTTTGATGATGTGGAATGCAAATATGGATATCCAGTATGTTGCAGATAATTCAATTGTTGTTGCTCGCTATGTTACATCAGATATAACAAAATCTGAAAAGAGTTGAAAGAAATGTGGGAAGAAATTTCACAAGAGAAGACGCTTAGTAACCAATTGTACAGCTTTAGTTTGAAGATGCTTTCCCATCGAGAGATTGGATGGTACGAATGTTCGGATCGGTTGACATCTGCAAGTTTATATTCAAAGTCAAGAGGAATCATTTGGGTAAGTCTAGGTCTTGCTGCAACACGAAATAGAGTATTGAAATCTGTACAAGAAATTGAATACTTAGCATTAAATGAACCGGAAAGTATAGATATTGTTAAACAAACATGTTGGATACGTACTATACTAAAAGAAGTCCACATCTGGAAAACAAATGTCTCTATGAAGTACTGCAATATTACAGCTTTAAGAGAAATGTTACAGAAAATATAAATGAAGAAAAATATGCAGTAATTGCATGTGATGGATGTTTGGTAAAACATACCAAAGGAAATCTTATTAATCACAGGAAACTCAGTTGTGATACTGTAGATAAAAGGGAATTTTTCTATTTAGCACTTCTGCAACTCTTCAAGCCTTGGCGTACTGAAATGGAATTACTTGGAGACTTTGAGTGCTATGAAGATTCTTTTAATGCATGTAAAGATAGCATTGAATGCACAGTTTTTCCAAATTATCTACAAATGTTGAATGAAGAGATTGAACAAGAAACTAGTATTGCAGCTGAAATTGCTAGAGACAGTTCTCAAGATAGTCAAAGTTCTGCTCCACTAAGTCAAGATCCACTAGGATAACCAATTCTTGAAAATGAAGCAGCAATAGAATGAGTGAAGTAGAAACGGCAATGCAACAAGCACAACAGGATATTATGGAGTTGGGAAACTTGGAAGAACAACTAAATATTGAACAGAAAGAAATATATCAGCAAGTTACACAACAGATAGAGCATGGTTTACTTCATGAAAAAAGAATGCAACTGCACATCATTTAAACCTATTCGAATGTATATCAGTGGTCAAGCTGGTACAGGAAAAAGTTTCTTAATTAAAGTTTTGAACAGTTATCTATAGAAAACCACTGAATCACATTTATCTTGTGTTGTAACCGCTCCAACTGGGTTAGCAGCACACAACATTAAAGGGATTACATAACATTGTTTACTGATGCTACCAGTTGAACATGAAAATAAGTTGGAATAGCACAAGCTATCTGGAGAAGCTTGTTATGAAGTTTCAAGAGTACTAAAGAAAATGAAACTTCTGATCATTGATGAGGTGAGCATGGTCTCAAACTTAATGCTTGCCTTTGTACATTTAAGAATGCAACAGATTTTAAAAACAGATTATGATTTTTTATTTGGAGGAAAACATGTAATTGTATTCGGCAATCTATTACAACTTACTCCTGTGAAAGGGCAACCAGTTTTTAAAACACTTGTCCATGAAGACACTAGGAAATCTTTGGGAAGTATTGGAAATGTGAAAATTTGGTCTCTTTTTGAATATAAAGAACTTATTAAGAATATGCGACAAGCAAGTGATGAACATTATGGAAACATTCTTCAAGATATTAGAATTGGTGTCTTGACAAAAGATGGTGAAGAAGCTTTACAAAGTCGACTACTAACAAACTTGTTTCCAAATGAAAATATTGCACCTGAAATAATAATACAAAAAAATTGGAGAAAAGAAGTCTATAGTTTGTCTAATGCCAACACTGCAAGAGTGCTCTACATTCAATCAAGAACTTTTGAAACTGGAGAAACAACCAATAGTGAAAATGGAAGCCATTGATAAAATGGAACACGAAGGAGTTACTATTCTTCTGTCAGAGAAATTACAGTCAAAATTAGATTCTTTGGAAAAATCTGTATCTAAGACTGCTGGTTTGGAAAAAGACTTTATATGTATGTGTAAACTGTTGGGTAATATTACGGCGTAATTTAGATGTTGAAAAAGGTTTAGTGAATGGAGCAATGGGAAAAGTTGTTGATTATGTAAATTTTCAGAACAGAGATAGAATTGAATTTTTGAAGATTAAATTTGATCAGATTGAAGAGGTAAAACAGATTGGACGTTGTGCTGTTCGTTTTTGCTTGTTAAAGATTTGTATGTTTGTAGAAAACAGTTTCCTTTTTCTTTAGCATATGCAGTGACCATTCATAAATCTCAAGGTTTAAGTGTAGACAGTGCTTTGGTAAATATTGGAAGTACAGTTTTTAAAGAGGGTATGGCATATGTTGTATTGTCTCGAGTAAGAACATTATCTGGATTGTATTTGATTGATTTTGATGAGAAAAAGGTTAGTGCAGATGCAAATTGTGTAAGAGAGTATAATCGGTTAAGATGACTGTATGCTCCTAACTGAGGTGAATATCCCATATATGAAAAACGTGTAGTATGTCCAAAACGAAAATATGAGAAACACTCTAGTGAGGTTGGAAAGAAGAAAACAATTCAAGAGAATGTTCAGGCTGTAAAGAAAATGAAAATGGACACTGTTGATGATATTGTAGGATACCAGTTAGAAAATAGTTCAGATATCAACTGCTATGCTAATGTAATTGTGAACGTCGGGGTTTTTTCTAGAAAATCTTCATCAAATTATGGAAAATCGAGAAAAAAGATTCTGTTTTTTGTTACATTATATTTTTGAAAAGTTGAAAACTGATAAAACTAAAATCCATACTGCTTCTGGCATTCGGCATCTTTTGGATATATGTTCTGGTTCTTCACAATTTACACTTAATGTACAACAAGATGCTCAAGAATTTCTTAGGTTTATGCTTGCAGTATTGGAAGATGAAGGAATACAAATTGAAAATCTGTTTGGACTACGTTACAGATGGCATCATAAATGTGAAGACTATTCATTTTCTTCTACCACTGAAATAGACACTGAACAATTCATATATTTGACAATACCAGATTGCAAAACAGTGTCTTTTAACAAATTAGTAAAATCAGCTAATCAAGATATGAAATGTACTCACTGCAAATCAGAAATGTTGTCAACAGTATTTATAGAAAGATTTGGACAATATGTCATTTTAATGCTACAACGTTGTACAGCAGATGGAAGAAAATTGGAAACCAAAATTAAACATTTTGTGGCAAGTCAAGTGTCAATTTCAGGAAGAAATTTTAAAGCAGTGGCTATTATTTTCCATGATGGACCTAGTACAACATCTGGACACTATACTGTGTATTTAAGATGCAATAAAGGATGGACACATTGTAATGATGCCCATTTGGAATTCAATTGTCGGTTGCCTTTTGAATTACCAAATTCATATCTGATATTTTTGATGCCAAAGTTTTGAAAACATCATTCGGCCTATTGGGAAGATGTGAACAATTAGTGTTTGAATTATTGTTTCTGTTCTTTGATATTGCATTTGGAAAATTGTGTTTGAAAGAAGTAGTTCATATATTTGATCTTTGTATTATATGCAATGCAAATGAGTGTTTATTTTTGAAAATGTAAACAGATATTTGAACTTGTAAATATTTTGAAAAGAGATTTGTTTTTGTTTTTTACAATCTTATTGATTGTATTTTTTTGCCCGCTGTTATATGATGATCAACATTGAAATCACTGTGTATGGTGAAATTCAAAAGAATCTGAAAACAGCAAAAAAGAGAACGTGAATATGTTATGTAATTCTAAAATTATGTTGTGTTCTTAAACCTATATTATTTGCAATAACAGTATTTTTTCTACTCTTTTACAGAAAGTAAAACTAAAGTTTGAAAATATTTTAAATTTACTTTACAATGAAACTGTAAAATAGTTTCAATGAGTTTGATATATACTTCAATACAGAAGGTAAGATGAAAATGTGATAAGCATAATAATATGAAGTAATGTTTACAGTCACTTTTATTGCAGTTATTCATTTTTTAATCTCAATCATCTCACTCCTCAAATCACCTCAGCAGTACTCATGCACTCCTTCAATCACCCAGGCATTACTAATCCACACCTTTATTCAGTTTGGCAGTACCCATACACTCCTGCAATCACCCAGACATTACTTCTACAGTCTTGCTATCACTCAAGTAATACCTATGCACTCCTTCAATCATCCAGACATTACTCTTCCACTGATAGAATCACCCAAGCAGTAACCATGCACTCATGCAATCACCCAGGCATTGCCTACGCACTTACAAAATCATTCAAACAATACCTATCCACTTACAAAATCACCCAGGCACTACCGATTCACTTCTGCAATCACCCAGGCACTACTCATCCACTCATGCAATAACCCAGGCTCTACCCATGCACTGCTCCAATCACCTGTGCACTACCCATGCACTCCTCTAATCACCCAGACACTACTTATTCACTTCTTCGATTACCCAGCCAGTAGCCATGCACTCCTCCAGTCACTACCCATGCACTTATAAAATCACCATGCACTATCCTTGCACTCCTCCAATCACGCAGGCAGTACCCATGCACTCATGCAATCATCCAGGCACTACCCTTGCACTCATGCAATCATCCAGGCATTACCCATAAACTCATGCAATCAGTCAGGCAAAACCTATGCACTTACAAAATCATCCAAACAATACCTATCCACTTACAAAATCTCCCAGGCACTACCGATGCACTCCTGCAATCACTCAGGCGCTACTCATCCACTCATGCAAAAACCCAGGCAGTACCCATGCACTCCTCTACTCACCCGTGTACTACCCATGCACTCCTCCACTCACCCAGCCAGTACCCATGCACTTATCCAATCACTCCGCCAATACCCAAGCACTTATCCAATCACTCCGCCAATACCCAAGTACTTATAAAATCACCATGCACTACCCTTGCACTCCTCTAATTACCCAGACACGACTAATTCATTCCTTTGATTACCCAGCCAGTAGCCATGCACTCCTCCAATCACCCAGTCACTACCCATGGACTTATAAAATCACCATGCACTATCCTTGCACTCCTCCAATCATCCAGGCATTACCCATGCACTCATGCAATCATCCAGGCACTACCCTTGCACTCATGCAATCACCCAGGCATTACCCATAAACTCACGCAATCACTCAGGCAAAACCTATGCACTTACAAAATCATCCAAACAATATTTATCCACTTACAAAATCACCCAGGCACTACCGATGCACTCCTGCAATCACCCAGGCACTACTCATCCACTCATGCAATAACCCAGGCACAACCCATGCACTGCTCCAATCACCCGTGCACTACCCATGCACTCCTCCAATCACCCAGCCAGTACCTATGCACTTATCCAATCACTCCACCAATACCCAAGCACTTATAAAATTACCACGCACTACCCTTGCAATCTTACAATCACCCAGGTACTACCGATGCACTCATGCAATCATCCAGGCATTACCCATAAACTAATGTAATCAGTCAAGCATTACCCATGCACTCTTCAATCACCGATACATTACCCATGCACTCCTCCAATCACCCAGGCACTACTCATCCACTCATGCAATAACCCAGGCACTACCCATGCACTCCTCCTATCACCCAGCCAGTACCTATGCACTTATCCAATTACTCTGCCAATACACAAGCACTTATAAAATCACCATGCACTATCCTTGCACTCTTACAATCACCCAGGCACTACCCATACACTCATGCAATCATCCAGGCATTACCCATGCACTCTTCCAATCAGCCATACATTACCTCTGCACTCATGCAATCACCCAGGCATTAATCAAGAACTTACAAAATCACCTAGGCACTACCCATGCACTCCTCCAATCACCCAGGCACTACTCATCCACTCATGCAATAACCCAGGCACTACCCATGCACTGCTCCAATCACCTATACACTACCATTGTAGTTATACAATCACTCAGCCATTATGCATGCTCTCCTTCAATTGGTCACGCACCATAGGTTTCAGGGACATTATACTTAGAAATTAGCATTTAAAAAACCTTAGAAATTAGCATTTAAAAAACCTTAGAAATTCACTGAAAAAACCACAGGTTTCAGGGACGTTATAGTTAGTTGGACATTTTACTCGTACAAAACCAGAGAAATTTGGCCGTTATAGTTAGTTGAGCTAACTACAACTCGCGCCCCCGCAATGCACTGCTGATGACGTCACATATTACATCGTTCATGACATGGTCAGTGACATCACTGATGACATCACTGATGACATCATCCACGTGATAATCTGATGCACCTCATCACACCCTAATTTAACCTTTGATACACCCACTCTAAAATGCAGACTACAATTTTCGAAACCATAGACACACCAATGCGGACGCGCGCACTCGCGAAGCAACCACTGAAATTGACTAAGTCTTGGTGACATCTCTGCCTAAGCATTAATTTTAGCCTGCTTTTAATGCTTTCTACTTATTGTGTGTTTAAATAAGTTGTGTACTTCATATAGCTTACTTGCACTCTGCACTTTATTCGGCGATGTTCTCGCCCGCACCCCGGTCCACCACGGGGTTTCCCCGCTTGTTGTGGAGGGTGCCGGCGCTCTAAAATCCCAGTCCTTGGTTCGCTGGGAACTGTTGGGGGCGGAGCAGGGCGGTCAGCGCTCTAGCTGCCTGATGCCTATTTAAACTGTCTGCCTCCCACGTCGCGCAGCGGACGAGCGCAGCGGGCGCGCCAGAGGCGCGCCAAAGGCAAGCCCGTCTGCGCCCGTCCGCGCCCAGGGGCCACTCACCATGCCCGTTTTTTCAGTTACTCGGCACCAGAACTGAAGCAACTACAGGGAAACTGGCCCATTGAATATGAGGTTCATGCCAAAATTGATGGGGTAGGGATCCTAACTCATAGGTACTTTCAACCTGAAGTCTCCCTGTCCCCCAGCGGACAAGCCTTCCCCGCCACTGACAAGGCCCCTCCGGTCTTAATCACCCCTAAACGACAGGAGAAGAGAGGAATTACAGTCTGTTATCTTAACACTCGTTCAATGGTCAAACATCAGCTTGAAATTTTTCAGCTAGTCGACTCAGACAAACTGGACATCCTCCTCCTTTACGAAACATGGCTTACTGCTGAGTCTACTCCCGATATCCTGGCAGCAGTGCCTGACAACTATTACATCCTTCAGGCCAATAGATCCTCGGGGAAAGTGGGTGGCGCGGTCGCAGCCATCATCAATCAGAAACACCAATTCACCTCTTTAGGCATCACAGGTATTCCTTCAGTCGACAGCTTAATACTTAAATTTGAATCTCCTTTGACTCCCTTTATTTGCGCGTTACTCTACAGACCCCCCCCATGTCATGTCCACATTCCCGCAATTGCTAGGCAACATGATCTCCCACCTGGCTATCAATCACGCCAGAATTCTTATTATCGGAGATTTTATTTATTGGCCCACTGACATACGGGAAAGCGCTGATTCCCTAGAATTCACCGACCTTCTCCTGGTGAACTGCACCCAGCATGTTAATGCCGCAACCCACATAAACGGACATAGGCTAGACCAAGTTTGGACATCGAACCTGGAAATCTCCAAGTTCCTTATCTCCCCTTGTACTTGGTCAGATCACTATTTTATCACATTTACGATCTCATGTATTTCCCCTAACAAAAATCCATTGACTAGAAATAATGTGGCAAGAAACTGGAAACATGCCAATATTGAGGAATTTTGCTCTTTACTTACCACTACATCCCCTATTGCACATGAGTCTCTCCATACTCAGGAATCAACCATCAAGTCTTGGCTTGAATCCGCCAGTGACAAGATTGCCCCACATAAAAAAACTAAGATACTGCGTCCCCACGAGGCCCAACGTTGGTTCTCTGATGATTTAAAACTGAAGAAACTTGCTCTAAGGCAAGCTGAACGTCGCTGGAGAGGGGACTACTCTCCAGACAAAAAGGATTGTTATGCAAAATTACTCAAAGAGTATAAAAATGCTATCCTCCAGACTGAGGCGGAATATTTCTCTACAAAAATTTTAAATTCAGCAAACGAGTCCAAGGATATTTTTTCCATAGTCAACGAACTCGCGAAACCGGACCGAGTTGTGTCCAAATCCGTTCCCTCATAATCCTTATGCAACTCCCTTAATTGTTATTTCATTGAGAAAATCGCTTCCATCAAGGCCAGCATTTCCCCTTCAATATCCACTATGGTCCCTCCAGTTTCAAGCAAAAACTTCTCTTCACTTGATCAAATCCCCCTCATCTCAAAGAAAAATGTTATGGCCCTTCTGGGAAAAGAGCGGTCCGGTTCCCCCACAGACTGTTGCCCTCCTCACATTCTACGTAAAGCCTTCCTGATATGCCCAGACCCGCCTCTTGCACTTCTCATTAACTCCCTTAAACTTGGTATTGTCCCCAATTCTTTCAAAAGCGCTGAAATTGTCCCGATACTGAAAAAGCCCAACTCTGATCCCCTGATCCTCAGTAACTACTGCCCTATTTCACTGCTTCCCTATTTAGGTAAAATATTGGGAGCTCATGTCACTAACTGTCTTAGCTCTTTCATCGAACATTCCCACTTTCTGGACCCGCACCAGGCAGGTTTCCGACCGGCCCACTCAAGTGAGTCAGTTATCCTTGCGGTAATGGACGAGCTCAGAAGTGGGGCTGACGGGAACCTCACCCAGGCCTTGGTATTGCTTGACCTATCGGCTGCCTTTGACACGGTCGATCATGCTCTCCTGATCGATAGTGTCAGCAGCGCCAGGATCCAGGGCCTGGCACTGAATTGGGTTTCCTCCTTCCTCAGCAACCGATCTCAAGCTGTCCGTCTGGCTAATTTCTCATCTAAGAAAATTAAACTGACTTGTGGGGTACCGCAGGGGTCTTCCCTGTCTCCCCTTCTCTTTAATCTATATTTATTACCCCTGATCCGTTCACTTGGTGAAATGAAGGTTGAAACCTTTAACTATGCTGATGACATGCAGCTGGTGTTTGACATCAACCCCTCTCCCTCCTCAGTGTCCAATTTCCAGTCCATTATGTGTTTCATTAGTAATTGGATGAACGTTAACCAATTGAAACTCAATCCTGATAAAACCGAGCTCATTCTGACTGGGGGCCCTCTCAACCCATGGAGCTCTAGTTTTTGGCCTCCTTCCCTGGGTAAGCCTCCACTTCCAGTCGACTCGGTCAAAAGACTGGGGATCGTAATCAGCAGTGATCTGTCCATGAAAGCCCAGATTAGCTCGGTGGTATCTGCCTGCTTTTTCCATCTGCGCAGAATCCGGAAGATCAGCAGATTCCGGACTACTGAGGCTCTGACTCTGGTCGTGTTAGCCTTGGTAATCTCGCGTCTTGACTACGCTAACTCATTATATGTTGGTATACCAGCTTACCAACTACATCGTCTGCAGTTGGTGCAGAACCTTGCCTCCAGACTAATCGCCCGTCAGCCCAGCAGACACCACGTTAAACCCCTGTTGAAGAGCCTACACTGGCTCCCAGTGGCCAGACGCTGTGCTTTCAAATTGGGCTGTACCATCTTTAAAGCCCTTGCCGGGAATGGTCCTGCTTTCATTTCCTCTTTGATAAAACGCTATATCCCTTCCTGAAATCTGCGCTCCTCCAACCTCAACCTACTGTCCACTCTCCCATTCAAACGCAAAAAGCATGGAGAGCTCAGATTCGCGGTTCTGGCCCCGCAATTCTGGAACTCGCTCCCCTCGAAAGTGAGAACAGCGTCCCCCTATGCTCAGTTCAGAATAAAGCTTAAAACCAGGCTATTCTCCCAAGCATATCAGTAACGTGATTGCCCGCCAACACTGCGTTTGTTCCGCCCTCAGCGCCATGAAACCGCTTGATGTACGTGCGCTTAAGAAGTCCCTTTAACATAACATAACACCAATACCAGTTACTACATACCCACTCACTGATTCCTAGGTCTACCCACACATCCACTCATTCACCCATACAGTCACTCATACATGCAGTCACTCATCAATACAGCACTATCTTATGCACTCATACACCTATACAGACACTTAAACACCGCCACTCACCCATAGAGTTGGTCACACAGGTAGTCAGTCATGCAAAGAATCAATCACACTCCCATTTACTCACCTATACAGTTATACACACACCACCTCACTTATGCATACAGATACTAACACATGCTTACTCTCTCATACAATCACTGACACAAGCACACACTCATCCATACAGCCAGTCTCCCAATCACTCACTCTCACATATAGTCATTTATATACTCCAATACTCGCATATACTGCCTTTCACATATGTAGTTATTCACACATGTACCACTGAGACATCCATTCGCTCACCAACACGCCCATACACACACTCACCCACCCATACAGCCCTTCACAGATTTATTTTATTTTTTTGAGTTTTATATAGCCCTGGCTAGACCCGGAGGTATCAGAGTGCTTTACATGAGGAGAGTTACATAGGTTACAAGTTACACATTGTTACAGAAGGTACATCAATTCCAAGTTGCATCCGTTGGTTCATGGTGTGTAGAAGGGTGAGGGGGTAATGTAAAAGGGCGACTGGGAGGGAGATTAAGCGGAGAAAAGGCACAAGGATAGACAAAGCAGGCAGGGGGCGAGCGATTCAAGGGAGAGAGGAAAGGAATAGGGGAGGCAAGCAAAGAATGAAGGAGGGAAGAGGTGGGGGTGGGGGTAGGAGACACAGCGAGGAGGAAGTAACTGTGTCTGATGTCCGGCTGGGTGGGAGACAGTTCCCTGCGGTAAAGGGAACATTCCCAGTCTTCCATTTAGAGTGATTCCCATGTCGCGGTGGACTCTCTCAGCGGGGACGCTGAGACTCCAGGGCAAAGATGCTGGATCCCTCCCCAACAAGGGGAGAGGAGTGCTTAGGTCACGGGCACACTTAGAAGAATGAGGGAGGGAAGAGGAGGGGGATGGGGTAGACAAACCCAGCGTGAACACAGTGTCCGACTTTCGTCAGGGTAGGAGACGGTTCCCAGAGGTAAGGGGATCAGTCCCAGCCCTCCACTATGTGAGACACCCTTGTCACTGTGGACTCTCTCAGAAGGGTCTCTGAGACTCCAGGGCAAAAATGCTGGGTCCATCCCCAACAAGGGGAGTAGGAGTGCTTTGGACAAGGGCATACTATAGGGGGGCCATTTTAGGGAGTCAAGCTGGTAGGGTTACATCAGTTATAAGTTACACATTGTTCCAGAAGGTACGGCAATTACGAGTTACATCCGTTGGTTCATGGCGTGTAGAAGGGTAAGGGGGTAGTGTAAAAAGGGCGACGGGAAGGGAGATTGGGCGGAGCATAGGCAAAAGAATAAGCAAAGCAGGCAGGGGGAAAGAGGAAAGGAGAGAGAGGAAAGGAATAGGGGAGGCAAGCAAAGAATGAAGGAGGGAAGAGTTTGGGGAGGGGGTAGGAGACACAGCGAAGAGACGAGGAAGTCCGGGCTAGATCCGTAGGTATCAAAGCGCTTTACATGAGGATTAGGACGTGTTACAGCGTTACATCAGTTACAGTTACATTACAGTTAGGTCCGTTGCTAGTGCATTCAATAAACAGAAAAACAAGATCGATGGAGGGAGGGAGGGGAGCATAACTGGGAGATGAGGAAGAAAACATGAGCGGCCTGACAGGAAGGGGTGGGTCTCAGAACAGGAACTGCTTGATATCAAAGGACTGATCTTGGAAATGGACATACTGAGATGACTGGTTGGGGCAACTCTAGGAGCAGCGTCTGTCACTGAAGGGGGGCTGACCTTCTACGGGGTATGGCAGCCTACCTGTTGGGGGCCAGGAACCATAACTGCTGTACATTGAGGTGCAGAAGGCTTTTGCATCAGACATGCACCTTAGCACTCTTGAATCCATACACCCAGTGAATCACCCACTTACACATCTATGAACAGAGTCACACACCCCCACTCACCCACACAGATACTCAGGAACCCATAGAGATGCTCAGACAACCAATCAATAACCCATATAGACACTCATGTAGCTACTCACCAACCCATGCAGCCGCTTACACGCCAACTGACAGACTGATAGAGACATTCGCACAGTTTAGTCACTAACCAATGCATTCAGTAAGACATGTTTAATCACTCACTTATACAGTCAGTCACGCACCTACTAAATCATCCATTCAACACTTATACAGCCACTCATTCTTCAATACACCCTGGCATATATATATATATATATATATATATATATATATATATAACATATTTGAACTTTACAGAAACAGTCACTGGATGATGTCATCAGTGATGTCATCAGTGATGTCATCAGTGATGTCATCAGTGATGTCATCAGTGATGTCATCAGTGATGTCATTTGAGATGTCATCAGTGTTGTCATCAGTGATGTCACTGACCATGTCATGAATGATGTCATATGTGACGTCAACAGCAGTGCATTGCGGGGGCGCAAGTTATATTTAGCTCAATTAACTAGAACGGTCGAATTTCTCTGGATTTGTACGAGTAAAATGTCCAACTAACTATAACGTCCCTGAAACCTGTGGTTTTTTCAGTGAATATATATATATATATTCAGTGAAATAAACCAAAGGTTACAGGGACGTATAGGTAGGCTGATATTTCACTCGTACAAAACCAGAGAAATTCAGCAGCATCACTCATGACATGGTCAGTGACATCACTGATGACATCATCCAGTGAATGTGAGCATTTTTAAAGTGTTTATGAGTGTTAAATATATAGAACAAGGTGTATTGATATATATATATATATATATATTCACTGAAAAAACCATAGGTTTTAGGGACAGTTATAGTTACTTGGACATTGCACTCGTACAAAACCCGTGAAATTCCCCCGTTATAGTTAGTTCAGCTAACTATAACTCGCGCCCCCGCAATGCACTGCTGATGACGTCACATATTACATCACTCATGACATGGTCAGTGACATCACTGATGACATCACTGATGACATCTCAAATGACATCACTGATGACATCATCCAGTGACTGTGTGTTTCTCTAAAGTTTAAATATTTTTAATATATATAGGAAAAGACGTATTGAAGAATGAGTGGTTGTGTAAGTGTCTGTATGGATGATTTAGTAGGTGCGTGACTGACTGTATAAGTGAGTGATTTAACGTATCGTACTGAATGCATGGGTTAGTGACTAAACTGGGTGAATGTCTGTATCCGTCTGTCTGTTGCTGTGTAAGTGGCTGCATGTGTTTGTGAATAGCTACATGAGTGTCTATTTGAGTTATTGAATGCTTGTGTGAGTATCTGTATGGGTGCCTGAGTGTTTGTGTGTGAGGGGTGTGTGCGACTCTGTGCATAGATGTGTGAGTGGGTGGGTGATTCACTGGGTGGATGGTTTCAAGAGTGCATCTGTGATAGACTTTATGGGTGGGTAAGTGTGTGTAAGAGTGTGTTAGTGAGTGAATGTATGTCCCAGTGGTACATGTGTGAGTAACTACATATGTGAAAGGTAGTATATATGTGTGTTGGAGTATATAAATAGCTATAAGCGAGAGTGACTGATTGTGATAGTGGCTGTATGGATGAGTGTGTGCTTGTATCAGTGATTGTATAAGAGCGTAAGAATGTGCTAGTATTTGTATGAGTAAGTGGGGTGGTGTGTGTATAACTGTATAGGTGAGTAAATGGTAGTGTGTTTAATTATTTGCATGACTGACTAGGTGTGTGAGTACCTCTATGGATGAGTGGCGGTGTTTGAGTGTCTATATAGGAGTATGAGTGCATATGATAGTCCTGTACTGAGTGACCGTAAGTATGAGTGACTGTACGGGTGAGTGAGTGGATGTGTGTGTGTGTAGACCTAAGAATCAGTGAGTGGGTATGTAGTTATTGGTGTTGGAGTGTCTATGGTTTTGCGAATGGCAGTCTGTAATTTAGAGTGGGTGTATCAAAGGTTATATTAGGGTGTGAGGAGGTGCATCAGATTATCACGTGGATGATGTCATCAGTGATGTCATTTGAGATGTCATCAGTGATGTCATCAGTGATGTCACTGACCATGTCATGAGTGATGTAATATGTGGCGTCATCAGCAGTGCATTGCGGGGCGCGAGTTATAGTTAGCTGAACTAACTATAACGAGGGAATTTCACGGGTTTTGTACGAGTGCAATGTCCAAGTAACTATAACTGTCCCTAAAACCTATGGTTTTTTCAGTGAATTTCAAAGGTTTTTTAAATGCTAATTTGTAACTATAACGTGTCTGAAACCTATGGTTTTTTCAGTGAATTTCAAAGGTTTTTTAAATGCTAATTTGTAACTATAACGTGTCTGAAACCTATGGTTTTTTCAGTGAATTTCAAAGGTTTTGTAAATGACAATTTTAAATGTATTAATTGTTATATTAATTTTTTTCATACTGATTTACTACATTTTTAGAAACAATTTTTTTTTACATATTTTATTTTTTAAATTACATTGTAATTACATTATACATTACATTACAAAAAATACTTTCTCAGAATGAATTACTTTAGTTTAAATACTTTGCAGATAGGCAATAGACTTTTAAGTACAGTAGTTACAGTTGTTGCAATGGGCAACACATTTTCAAACACGATGCAACATTCAGCTCAATGTGAATTTCTAGTTAAATGCAATTAGTTACTTTATGGATTACTTTTGTAACCACAGGACTGGATCCTAGATTCAGTCCTGGTACATCTCCTGTAAACAGTTGAGTAAAAGCGTTTTGGTTACAGTCGTGATTTTTAAGGAATATTATTGTATTTTAAAAGTTGACACTTAGAAACTTTTTCTCATAGAATCACCAATGTTATCCTATGGAAGGAAATTCACTTAGCAGGTAAAAACTGTTATCGTTACTTTTTCTTACTCAGTGTTGGATCCTGGATCCAGCACTGGTGCATCTCCTGTAAACAGTTGAAAGAATGCGTTTAAGTCATACTGTCGATTTTTAAGGAATATTTGTAGTTTGTGAAAATCAACACTTTGAAACTTTTTTGCTGAAAACCAGTCAATGTTAGCCTATGAAGGAAATTCAAGTTACCGGTAAGTACGGTTAAAATTACTTTTGAGGATCAGTACTGGGCTGAAAGATGCAGCACTGAGGTCTCTCCTGATAACAGGTGAGTAAATCGGAATTCGTATTTCGGCTGATTTTAGAGGAATATTTTAAAGTCCAAAACTCCACACTTAGAAGAATTTCCAAGTGAAACCAGTCAATGTTAGCCTATGAAGGAAATTCAAGTTACCTGTAAGTACGGTTAAAATTACTTTTCAGGATCAGTACTGGGCTGAAAGATGCAGCACTGAGGTCTCTCCTGATAACAGGTGAGTAAATCGGAATTCCTATTTCGGCTGATTTTAGAGGAATATTTGCACAATGGTGAAGGGGGCGGGGCCTGAGGTGACATCTTTGCAAACGCGCCCCGTGGCGCGTTTTAAGTTGGGGGATTAAGTCCCTTGAATCCTGAGGCTCCCTAGGGGCCAACTAGACCACCAGGAACCTCCAATATGCGCCAGGAGGCTGCGTTGCAGAGACGTGTAGAGAGGCCACACCCCTTTACACCTCTCTGCAACGCAGCTCTGTGGCGCATTCTGGATGTACCTGTTGGGCTAGTTGGCCCCAGGACCCTCAGGATTGAAGGGGATTTAATTCCCCATCTTAAAACGCGCCACGGGGCCTGTTTGCACATGTCACCTGAAGCCCCGCCCCTCCCTTCACCACTGTGCAAACGCGCCCCGTGGCGCGTTTTTAAGTTGGGGATTAAGTCCCCTTGAATCCTGAGGGTCCCCGGAGTCCAACTAGCCCACCATATACCTCCAAAAGCGCCACAGAGCTGCGTTGCAGAGAGGTGTAAAAGGGCGTAGCCTCTGTACACCTCTCTGCAAGGCAGCTCCCTGGCGCATACTGGAGGTACCTGGTGGGCTAGGTTGGCCCCAGGGAGCCCCAGTATTCAAGGGGAATTCGTTCCTCTCTGCAAACGCGCCAGGGGGCGCGTTTGCAGAGTGGTGAAGGAAGGGCGGGGCCTGCGGGCCCGATCGTTTTTTTTTTCTTCCCTGAAGGGGGGCTGTGTGGCCCCCTTCCTTTTTCTTTTTTGGGCCCTGGGGACCCCATCCCCCAGGGCCTTACACCTTTCTTAAATTACCTTTAAAAAAAAACGGGAAGGGGGCCGCGTGGCCCCCCTTCCCTGGGCCTGTATTGGCCCCGGGGACCCCATCCCCGGGGCATGGCCTCTATATTTATTTTTTGAGGGGGCAGCGTGGCCCCCCTCCTCTGGCCATTTTAAGGCCCCGGGGACCCCATCTCCCGGGGCCGGCCTTTCCATTTTTTTTTTTTTTAAATGTTCCTCTTTTTTGGGGAGGGGGGCCGCGTGGCCCCCCTCCCGGGCCACTACTTGCCCCGGGGACCCCAGCCCCCGGGGCTGGCCCTCTCCGTTGGGGACTGTGGGGGGTCCCCAATCCCCCACAGTCCCGCCGGCTCCCACGTCCCTTGGGAGCCGGCATTGCTGTTCCACATGGGGAGCAGCTGACATGCTGCTCCCCATGTGGAAAAGCAATCGCTTTGGATATTGGAAGAGAGAGCAGGTTTCCTGCTCTCTCTTCCATATCCAAGCAGTTAGCTATGGCAGGACGGGAGCCGCGAGGCTCCCGTCCTGCCATAGCAAACTACAGTGTCCCGGGTAGGCACCCCGGGACACTGCAGGAGCCGGCCCTGGGGGTGGTGGTCCCCAGGGCCATCAAGGACTCCAGGAGGGGGCCGCGCGGCCCCCTCCCATTCAGTACACAGCCCCGGGGAGGTGGTGGTCCTCGGGGCTCTGGGGGTCCGTAACGGACCCCCATATTAAAATGTTTAGTGCCCCGGGAGGTGGTGGTCCCCGGGGCGTGTGGGGGCTGGAGCCCCCCACACAGGTTTAATAATGTATTTAAAAAGCCCCGGGGAGGTGGTGGTCCCCGGGCTTGGGGGCCCTTTGAGGCCCCCACACATTAAATTATCCCCCACCATGCCCCCGGGACTTGGGCCACCCGGGGGCCAATTAACATCGAAGCGCGGAGACCGCGCTTCGATTTTTTTTCGGCAGGATTCGCACACCCTGAGTGCATCCTGCCGATTTTAAAAAAAATATATATTTTTTTTTTTGCCCAGGTGGTCCTTGTGGGACCCCCTGAGCAAACCTAGGAGGTCAGGGTGTTTCTACCCTGCCCCCTTTGTGCGCTTTGCGCACTTGTTTCTGTCCCTCGGTTCTACCGAGGGACAAAATGGCTGCCAACATTTCCTGAATCGGAATGTTGACAGCCAGCTGACAGCCAATTAACATGCAGCTCGTGATCGGGAGGGTACGCGGACCCTACTCGGCCATAGATATCACTAACTTTTTACTTTTCATTTTCTCAGCAACTACTGAACGGATTTACACCATTTAACAAAAAGGGTTCTTTCTGAACCAAGAACTACCTCTTTGCCAAATTTGGTGTAATTCCGTTCAGCAGTTCGGGCTGTAGCCGTGTCTAAAGTTTCCTATGGGAAAATGCATGGGGAAAACGCGTTTTGGGACCCCCTTTTCTCGGCCCCCGCTTGACGTATCACCCCGAGACTTTCAGGGTAGGAGCGGACCGGAGCGCCCCACGAAGTTTGAAAATTTCGCGAAGATACGTCAACCGGCAAGAGAATTATTTCAAATAGAATGTCGCGGATTTCCTATGGATAATAGGTTGTAACTATAACTATCTACTGGCGACCGCCAGTAGATAATATATTATCTACTGGCGGTCGCCAGTAGATAGTTATAGTTGGGACCTAGTTTCCATAGAAAAAGCGTTTTTTCTTTTCGCAATAACTTTGGCTCCGGTTGACGAACCTTCGCGAAATTTTCAAAACTAGTGGGGCGTTACGGTCAGCTCCTCTCCTGAAGGTTTCGGGGTGATTTGGTAAGCGGGGGCCGAGAAAAAAGGGGGGTCCCAAAACGTGTTTTCTCCATGTTATTTTCCATAGGAAACTTTAAACACGGCTACAGCCCGAACTGCTGAACGGAATTACACCAAATTTGGCAAAAAGGTAGTGCTTGGTTCAGAAAGCGCCCTTTTTTTTTTTTAAATGGTGTAAATCCGTTCAGTAGTTGCTGAGAAAATCAAAAACTAAAAGTTTCGATATTTAGAGGCACGGAAGATCCGCGGACCCTCCTGACCACGAGCTTTATTCTAATTGGCTGTCAACACTCCAAACCAGGAAGTGTTGGCAGCCATCTTGTGAACCGAGTCACAAGAAAACAGAAAAACAAACGCGAAAAACAAGAAAAGGGGGCAGGGTAGAAACACCCTGACCCCCTAGGACTGCTCACGGGGTCCCACAAGGACCCCCAGGGCCCAAAAAAGCATTTTTTTTTAAAAAACAAAAATCGGCCGAATTCGCGCTGGGTGCACGAATCCGGCCGAGAAATTAAAAACAAACTAAGCGCGGACTCCCGCGCTCGCTGAATCTAAGCCCCTGGGTGGGCCAGGTCCCGGGGGCACTGAAAAAAAAATGTGTGGGGGGCCAATCCCCCCCACACTGCCCTGGGGACCGCCACCTCCCCGGGGCAAGATTTATGAGTTGCTCGGCCCCCGGCTGAAGCTCTGGAGGTATCTAGTAGCACTAACCCCCTTTTTGTAATAAGAGTATTTTGTCTAATCCCAAATTGCAGGCGAATTCTCTTAATGCCCGAGTCCATAAAACCCAGGAATAAGGGAAGGCAGAGGAGGGGGAGGAGAGCTCCGTCAGGAGCAGGCGAGAGGGAGACAGCCGGAAAGAAAAGTTTAGTCTGGAGGGAGCAGCGGGGACCGGTTCAGCGGGAGAGGGGCTGCGGGAGGCAGTATGGGAGCAGGAAAGGTGCTGCGGAAACAGAAGAAATGCTGCAGGACTGCAATGGCTGAAGGGGGCCACAGGGACAGAAGAGGATCAGAAGCAGAGAGAAGATGCGGGACCAGGGGAGGCGATGCAGGACATGGGGGGGGGGGGGTGACGCCGGACCAGGAGAGGCAATGCTGCAGAACCAGGAGAGGCGATGCTGCAGGACCACGAGAGGCGATGCGGAAATGTGACTGCAGGGACAGGAAAAGTGCTCAGGACAACGAGAGATGCTGCGGGGACATGAACGCGCCAGTGACTGGAGTGCAGCAGGAAAGGCACTGTGTGGCTGAGAAACTTGTTTTAGGGAATGTGCCGCGTGAACATTCCTGCAGGAACGTGGGCACTGCGGGGACAAGAAAAGTGCTAGATCAACAGGAGAGATGCTGCAGGAACATAAGTTGAGCTGTAACAGGACTGAAATAGTAGAGACACTGTAGGGGCAAGAACAGTGCCACATAAATGAGAGAAGTTACATGGATGCAGCAGTAGCAGGAGAGGCCCTGCAAGGGACATGGAACGTACCAAAGAAACAGGAGAGATGCTGCAGGAACGTCATTGCAGCAGTGACAAGGGTGCAGCATGAGAGGCGCTGCTGGGACAAGAAACGTGCTGCAGGAACATGAGGGCAGCAGGAGAGCCCCTCCACGGACAGGAGAAGTGCCAGAGAAGGGGTCCCACATGGGTGGGGGGATAGGCAGGTCTGAGAGAGCTGGTGCTGGTCTGCAGAGGGCTGCTTTTCTGTACCACACGCCTCTTCCAAGGCAGCCAGAGTGTGCGATGCACCGGGACCTGTGCGATGGAGGACCCCGGAGCGCACACCCAGAGACCCCCCCCCAGCAGGCCTCAGTCGGAGCGGGCATCGGTGCTCGCCCCCGCCGGGCCGTCACCTGTCCGTCACACCCGCCGAAAGGCGCCGGGACTCATTGCTTTCTACATCGACTTCTGGGAGTATAGGGAAATTGATGTAAATACTACTATTTTTTTCCATTTTTTATTAGTCCCATCAAACGAGGCAAAGAACCCGTTGCTTTCCTAAATGTCACACTAAGAAACAATTACAAACACGCACACTTTATTGCAACTGGAGTAGTAGAAACGACTGGTGAAACGATGCCTCAAATAATTAGTTAACGAGGGACCTATTCCCCTTCCACCACTGAGTTTAAATGGCCATTTAGTTTTTTGAAGATAATCTGAAAGACTGATGTGTGTTTTAATGAACTGGAACAATAAAGGATGCAGACGGCCTACATTACAAGACATGTCTAATTATTATTTTTTTTGTCCCTACAACAACTCCGAATGTAACCCCAAAACGCGGCCCACCCCTTTCCGTGCAGCCAGGCTGGCACCTTCCTCCCCCCCCGCGGGCCATGCCCACTGGCGAGGGGAGTAAGCTCCTCTTATGGGAGTGGTGCTGGGTACCTGGGACTGGGGTTCTTTACCAGGTTAAGGCCTGGTGTGTGGCGCCAGCCTGTTTCATGTAAACAGATGGCCCCCGGCCTGGGCGGCTGCGCACTGCATGCGTGTTTATTTCCATGCCAGCCTCTGTTTATCTGCGCCTCTTCATGCGTGTCTTGTGTGCGTATGCCTGTGTGCGTCTGTCGGTTAGTGCTTGTCTTTTAGAGTGCGTGAACATGTAAGGCAGCGTTCACGTGTATGTGTTGGTGGGGGTTGTGTGTTTCGCTGTCTACTAACTTTTTTCTGCGAGCCATTGCTCATGTGTTCTATGAGAGAATATTCAGTGTTCACGTGTGTTTGTTTCTACGGATGAGTGAGAAAGCGTGTGTTGGTGTATACTTTTACGTGTGTCAGTTCTTGTGTCTATGAAAGTTTGCTTCTGTGCGCTTGAGCGTGCACTTGTTAGCGGATGTCCATGTGCGCATGTCTGAGAAACCCAATGTGTGCTTGTGGCCCCGAATGCTTGTGAATCTTTCCGTGAGCCAGGGTTTGGGTTTGCGTCTGTGGTTGTGTTTGTGTGTTCATGAGTGTGTGCGCATATTTGAACTTTTGGTCGTGCGATCGATTCAATTTGTGAGTGAGCCTGTGTGCGCGCGCGTGCCTGTGTGTCTGTGACAGCCAAAGTTTGTGTGCGTGTGCCTGTGTGTAAATGCGGTCAGCAGCTTTTATTTTTTCCACAAATGCCCATTGACGTTGTGTAGAAAGTAGGCACAACCTTGCACAGAGCACACGCTGGTAAATTAGATGGGACCAGCAAATTAACATGGACCCCCCTAAAAGGCCAAGAGAGAAAATTAGTTGTCAAAACCTAATTTTCCTTACCACCTGAGCCTATTGGGCAACAGTGACGACTCTTCAGCGCTGCGCCCCCCGCCCCCTCCCCCAAATAAAGAAACCAGTGACTGCACAAGTAAACAGATGTTCTCTCCAAATAATGCAGGTTCGCATTAACCATCAAATAGGGTTACCCTAATAAAGGGAAAAGTGCTAATTTCAGATGGGCCTTTCAAGGCGCACTGCACAATTTAACCCCAAGGCGCCTGTGGGATGGAGCGAAGACCCATCGACTTTAGTAGAAAAAAAGACTGTCCTCTAATAATTCCCCGCAGGACCCCGGGGAGAGAAGAGGTTAAATTCACTTAGCATATGAACAACTTTATAGCCGATTTCCATTAGGAACAAATGAAAAGGCAGCGCGAGAGAGCGTCCCCGGTTATCATTTTAACCGGATTATTCCAAGATGGATTACAGATGACCACCTCACGCATTCATACTGGAGGAAGTGTAACCCATCCGGTGTTTGCCATCTCTGCTCTCCCCGCTGCATCGGCAGCATGGTACTGACCGGACACCTACCTCTGGGTAACTAGCCAGCTAGGTGTCACCAGTAGTCCACTGGGCCTCTCCGATTTACTGGTTGTCCAGCCAGCACAGACAGCCCACGGTGCAACTTGCCACGAGATGCCACGGACACGCGCACTGCTCGAGCTGCGCCATGATGTGCATATGCGCGTGCACGCACTGCTGTGGCAATGCACTCTGGATGGCTTGCGTTTTCCCGTTCGTACACTGCGGAGGGTTTGCGTTTTCCTGTTCATGCACTCCTTCCGGGGTGAATTTTCTTGGCCTGTGATTGTCGCGGGGTTTGCCTTTCGCATGATGTCGCTGTTGCGCGGTAGCAGTTTTCCTGCCATGTTCTGTTGCAGGAACGCACGGCAGCCACTGCTGTCAGAGTGCGGCTTCGAAGCACTGCCCGGTAACTTTACCTCCACAGACCCCGCACTGCTCTACAATTGCATATATCTGTCCATGCACTGTTACGTGCCCGTGCTTTCCTGCCTGGGCACTGCATTTCATACTTTTGCAGGGTTCAGAGTTAGCGATTGCCTCCACACGCACTGCTTTGGGGTCATTAACACTTTCCTGACCGTGAACAGTTGTGGAACTATTTTAACTTGCCCACACAATGTTTGGAATTATATTATCCCGACCATAATTTCTAAACTATTGACCTTGCACTTTTGTGAGAGTGCATTTTCCAGTCATTGCACTGGAAAATATTTGCAGTTTCTTGACTGTGCACTGGCGCTGGGTTGCACTTTCCTGGCAATGTCCTGCTGTGGTTTGCATTTTCCGTTGGTTGAAGTTTTGTGTTATTTGTTTTTACAGTGAGTTCCCTTTTATTTCCCCGCTTCACCCTCGGCCCTTCATTCGAGGCCAAATGACACAAATTCATGGACATTCCCTTTGTTTTAGGCACCTGAAGGAAGCATGCTGTCTGGGGATATGTTTGTATTCACGGTGCTCCCAGTTCACTGGACACTGCATACACTGCTGCTTGTGCTTTCGACCAACAAACACCATTCGATGTGGACAGGTATAAAAGAACTTTTTAAATTAAGAATAGTCACAACTTATAAAATCAAACCAGAAGAAGAGCTCACTATATAGATATAATGTCTATACAGAGTATCTAGCGAGCTCAATATTTAAGTTCTGGGGCTCAATACAATGCTCTCTTACTCATCTCCATATATAAATATATTAAATTAGTAAGTCTTCATATTAAATGTTTGCCAGCGATTTCAAAGCTCGTATTTTATAGAAACTAGAAATTCCTGTAATTCGCAGTGCTGAATTCTTTTACAGGATATTTAGCTTTCCTACTCAAATGAAGGTAGTTGAACTTTTTCATTCTATTTTCGGTGTTGGTAAATTTCACAATGTAAGTGCTGCTTTTGGAAGTTTAACCAGCACACCTGACAATATCACCCTTGATGCCTACCAACCAATCCTCCCCAGAGTGTGAAAATAAATGGAAATCCAGAACTCAGTCAGCAAAAATGTACTGCCCTGCTTTGCCCTTTATTTTTTTCCGTATGTCTTGTTAAACCTACTGAATAGTGCCAATATATTACAAAAGAAAACATTTTAAAAAAATGCTTTTAATTTCATTACAATGCGCTTTGCAATTAAAATATGACTTAATACTAGACACGGCTGCATAAACACATTTGAAATACTAGCAAATTATCCCCAACAAAAACACACATTTCTAAAAACACAGACACACCTGCGAGCCCAGGCTAGCAACGAGCACTAATGACTCAAATGCTTTACATCTTCCTAAAGAGTACTAAAATCAATTAATAAAGCTTTAAATATAAAATATATATAACGAGTAACATCTAGTATGCTCCTATATTCCCATCCTTGGATTCAGGTGACATTTACATACTACTAAGCCTTCGGCCTCATGGCTTACAAATGTAACCAGAACCCCTCAATGGCTGGCAATACAGTCCCGTATTACAGTTACTCGTCAAGTCTGCTCTCTCGCTCTCTCATATATATATATATATTATCTACTGGCGGTCGCCAGTAGATAGTTATAGTTAGGACCTATTATCCATAGGAAATCCGCGACATTCTATTTGCAATAACGTTGGCGCCGGTTGACGAATCTTCGCGAAAGCTTCCAACTTGTTGGGGCGCTCCGGTCCGCTCCTACCCTGAAAGTTTCGGGGTGATACGTGAAGCGGGGGCAGAGAAAAAGGGGGTCCCAAAACGCGTTTTCCCCATTCATTTTTCCATAGGAACCTTTAGTCGCAGCTACAGCTCGAACTGCTGAACGGAATTACCCCAAATTTGGCAAAGAGGTAGCCCTTGGTTCAGACTGGTGCCTTTTGCTAAAAATGGTGTAAATCCGTTCAGTAGTTCCTGAGAAATTCACAATTAAAATCACATATATATCTAGGGGCGCGTCGGATCCGCGTGCCCTCCCGATCACGAGCTGCATAGCTAATTGGCTGTCAACACTCCAAATCAAGAAGTGTTGGCAGCCATTTTGTCCCTCTGTAGAACCGAGGGATAGAAACAAGTGCGCAAAGCGCAAAAAGGGGGCAGGGTAGAAACACCCTGACCCCCTAGGTCTGCTCAGGGGGTCTGGGCAAAAAAAAGCATTTTTAAAAATAAAAAAAAAATCGGCAGGATGCGCTCAGGGAGCGCGGATCCTGCCGAAAAAAAAAAAAAATCGAGGCTTTATTAGAAAAAGTTGCGGGAGGGCTCTGAGCCCTCCCGCAGCCCCGGGGACCACCACCTCCCCGGGGGTTCTTTATTTTTTAAATTAACCTGTGTGGGGGGACTCCCGGGGCTTTGAAAATGTGGGGAGGGGGGCCGCGCGGCCCCCCGCCTGGAGCCAGTGATGGCCCTGGGGACCGCCACCCCCCAGGGCCGGCTCCTGCAGTGTCCCGGGTGCCTACCCCTGGGACACTGCTGTTTGCAATGACAGGACGGGAGCCTCGCGGCTCCCGACCTGTCATTGCAAAATGCTTTGAATTTTGGAAGCGAGAGCAGGGAAAGCTGCTCTTGCTTCCAAAATTCAAAGCAGAATTGCTTTTCCACATGGGGAGCTGCATATTAGCAGCTCCCCATGTGGAAAAGCAATGCCGCAGGAGGCGGGGAGCCAGCAGGGTCCGTGGGGGAGTTGGGGTCCCCCACGGACCCCAAAGGATAGGGCCAGCCCCGGGGTTGGGGTCCCCGGGGCCTAAGGAGGCCTTAGGAGGGGGCCAGGCAGCCCCCTCCATCAAATAAAAAAAAAAAAGGTGGCTATGGCCCGGGGGATGGGGTCCCCGGGTCGAAATTGGCCACGGGAGGGGGCCCACGCGGTCCCCTTCCCAGTCCTTTTTTTATTTTATTTTTTTTAAAAGGGGGACAGGCCCTGGGGGATGGGGTCCCCAGGGCTCAAAAATTACTAAAAAGGGGGCCACACAGCCCCCTTTAAAAAAAAAAAAAAAAAATTTAAAACGGCATCGCGAGGGAGGCCACGCCCCTCTTTGAGAGCACTCTGCAAACGCGCCCTGGCGCGTTTGCAGAGGGGAACGAATTCCCTTGAATACTGGGGGTCCCTAGGGCCAACTAGCCCACCAGGAACCTCCAGTATGCGCCAGGGGGCTGCGTTGCACAGAGGACAGAGGCCACGCCCCTTTTACACCTCTCTGCAATGCAGCTCTGTGGCGCTTTTGGATATACCTGTTGGGCTAGTTGGCCCCAGGGACCCTCAGGATTCAAGGGGAGTTAATTCCCCGACTTAAAACGCGCCACGGGGCGCGTTTGCACAGTGGTGAAGGGGGGGGCGGGGCTTCAGGTGACATGTGTGCAAACAGGCCCCGTGGCGTGTTTTAAGTTGGGGATTAAGTCCCCTTGAATCCTGAGGGTCCCTGGAGTCCAACTAGCCCACCATGTACTTCCAAAGCGCCACAGAGCTGCCTTGCAGAGAGGTGTAAAAGGGTGTGGCCTCTGTACACGTCTCTGCAACGCAGCCCCTGGCGCATACTGGAGGTTCCTGGTGGGCTAGTTGGCCCCCAGGGACCCTCATGATTCAAGGGGACTTAATCCCCAACTTAAAACGCGCCACGGGGCGCGTTTGCACAGATGTCACCTCAGGCCCCGCCCTCCCTTCACCATTGTGCAAATATTCCTCTAAAATCAGCCGAAATACGAATTCCGATTTACTCACCTGTTATCAGGAGAGACCTCAGTGCTGCATCTTTCAGTCCAGTACTGATCCTGAAAAGTAATTTTAACCGTACTTACCAGTAACTTGAATTTCCTTCCATAGGATATCATTGCCTGCTTTTTGCTGAAAAAGTTTCTAAGTGTCGATTTTTGAAACATACAAATATTCCTCTAAAATCAGCCGAAATACGAATTCCGATTTACTGACCTGTTATCAGGAGAGAACCCAGTGCTGCATCTTTTAGCCCAGCACTGACCCTGAAAAGTAATTCTAACCGTACTTACCAGTAACTTGTATTTCCTTCCATAGGAATCCATTGTCTGGTTTTCAGCAGAAAAGTTTCAAAGTGTCGATTTTCACAAACTACAAATATTCCTTAAAAATCGCCTGTATGACTTAAATGCATTCTTTCAACTGTTTACAGGAGATGCACCAGTGCTGGATCCAGGATCCAACACTGAGTAAGAAAAAGTAACGATAACAGTTTTTACCTGCTAAGTGAATTTCCTTCCATAGGATAACATTGGTGATTCTATGAGAAAAAGTTTCAAAGTGTCAACTTTTAAAATACAATAATATTCCTTAAAAATCACTACTGTAACCAAAACGCTTTTACTCAACTCTTTACAGGAGATGTCCCAGGACTGAATCTAGGATCCAGTTCTGTGGTTAGAAAAGTAATCCATAAAGTAACTAATTGCATTTAACTAGAAATTCACATTGAGCTGAATGTTGCATTGTGTTTGAAAATGTGTTGCCCATTGCAACAACTGTAACTACTGTACTTAAAAGTCTATTGCCTATGTGCAAACTATTTAAACTAAAGTAAATCCTTCTGAGAAAGTATTTTTTGTAATGTATAATGTAATTACAATGTAATTTAAAAAATAAAATATGTAAAAAAAAATTGTTTCTAAAAATGTAGTAAATCAGTATGAAAAAAATAAATATAACAATTAATACATTTAAAAATTGTCATTTACAAAACCTTTGAAATTCACTGAAAAAACCGTAGGTTTCAGACATGTTATAGTTAGGAATTAGCATTTAAAAAACCTTTGAAATTCACTGAAAAAACCATAGGTTTCAGACACGTTCTAGTTAGAAATTAGCATTTAAAAAACCTTTGAAATTCACTGAAAAAAACCATAGGTTTCAGGCACGTTATAGTTAGAAATTAGCATTTAAAAACCTTAGAAATTCACTGAAAAACCATAAGGTTTTAGGGACAGTTATAGTTAGTTGGACATTGCACTCGTACAAAACCCGTGAAATTCCCCGTTATAGTTAGTTCAGCTAACTATAACTCGCGCCCCGCAATGCACTGCTGATGACGTCACATATTACATCACTCATGACATGGTCAGTGACATCACTGATGACATCACTGATGACATCTCAAATGACATCACTGATGACATCATCCATGTGAGAATTTAATGCATCTTCTCACACCCTAATATAAGTTTTGATACACCCACTCTAAATTACAGACTACCATTCTCAAAACCATACACACTCCAATACCAATAAGTACATACCCACTCACTGATTCTTAGGTCTACACACACACATCTACTCACTCACCCATACAGTCACTCATACTTACAGTCACTCAGTACAGGACTATCATATGCACTCATACACCTATATAAACACTCACACACCGCCACTCATCCATAGAGGTACTCACACACCTAGTCAGTCATGCAAATAATTAATCACACTCCAATTTACTCACCTATACAGTTATACACACCAGCTCACTTACTCATAAAAATACTAGCACATTCTTACGCTCCTATGCAATCACTGATGCAAGCACACACTCATCTATATAGCCACTCTCACAATCACACACTCTCACTTATAGCCATTTATATACTCCAACACACATATATACTGCCTTTCACATATGTAGTTACTCACACAAGTACCACTGAGATATACATTCAATCACTAACACACCCATACACACACTCACCCACCCATACAGTCCATCACAGACGCACTCTTGAAACCATGCACCCAGTGAATCACCCACTCACACATCTATGCACAGAGTCATACACACCCCACCCACACAAACACTGAGGCACCCATACAGATACTCAGAGAACCAATCCATAACCCATATAGACACTCATTTAGCTAGTCAGAAACCCATGCAGTTGCTTACACAACAGACAGACGGATACAGACATTCACACAGTTTAGTCACTCACCCATGCATCCAGTAAGATACGTTTAATCACTCACTTATAGACTCAGTCACGCACCTACTAAATCATCCATTCAGGCGCTTCTACACCCACTCATTCTTCAATACGCCTTTCCCTATATATATTAAACATATTTAAACTTTACAGAAACACAGTCACTGGATGATGTCATGAGTGATGTCATCAGTGATGTCATTTGAGATGTTATGAGTGATGTCACTGACCATGTCATGAGTGATGTAATATGTGACGTCATCAGCAGTGCATTGTGGGGGCGCGAGTTATAGTTAGCTGAACTAACTATAACGGGGGAATTTCTCGGGTTTTGTACGAGTGCAATGTCCAACTAACTATAACTGTCCCTAAAACCTTATGGTTTTTTCAGTGAATATATATATATATATATTATCTACTGGCGGTCGCCAGTAGATAGTTATAGTTACAACCTATTATCCATAGGAAATCCGCGACATTCTATTTGAAATAACTCTCTTGCCGGTTGACGTATCTTCGCAAAATTTTCAAACTTTGTGGGGCGCTCCGGTCCGCTCCTACCCTGAAAGTCTCGGGGGGATTCGTCAAGCGGGGGCCGAGAAAAAAGGGGGGTCCCAAAACGCGTTTTCCTCATGCAATTTTCCATAGGAAACTTTAGACACGGCTACAGCCCGAACTGCTGAACGGAATTACACCAAATTTGGCAAAGAGGTAGTTCTTGGTTCAGAAAGAACCCTTTTTGTTAAATGGTGTAAATCCGTTCAGTAGTTGCTGAGAAAATCAAAAGTAAAAAGATAGATATATCTGGGCGGAGCCTAACCACACATGTCATCGTGAGATCTGATTGGCTGTCAGCACTTCATCCTGGAATTGCTGGCAGCCATCTTGGGACCAATATAAATGATAGTACTCCATTGAAATGCATTTTAGTGAATCAAAGATTTTGAGGGTTACCAAAAGGAGAACTATAAAGGGTGATAACAGACTCTAGTTACATTAGAATTCATTTGTTGATGGTACCATACTAATTTCAGGAATTGTGGTGTGTTCTAAGGTGATTTTACCCTGTGAAAAACCTTCTGCTGGGATATCATGAATCATGTTTGAGAGAAAACTATTTTCACATGCTTGTCCCATAGAGTTTTGGAAGGTGCTCCAGAAGGTAAAATGAGAGCATATTTTCTGTAAATTCACATTATCTTTCTCAGTCATGTGAGAATGAAGTCTGACATTCTCAGTAAAACATGTACATCCAACAAGGGCAGAGACTGTCAGTTGATTCCTTTGTGTTCTACTGCAGCTTCCCAGAGTGTTCTAAAGAACAACTAGAGTGCTAACAGCCTTACTTATGACAAAAGTATGGCACACCTGAAGCCATCTTGATTGGAATAAACTGGTAACACTTAAAACATTTAATTTAAAAAGGAACAAAATGATGGGGTTCATTTTGTCATAGAAATTATGGGTAGTGCTGTAGAAAGAAAAATTAGGACATGTTTCAAGTGAGATCTCAAATATCTTCCTGTTATATTTCAACAGGAGCAGCCTGTCAGTTGATGCCTTTGTGTTCTACTGCAGCTTCCCAGAGTGTTCTAAAGAACAACTAGAGTGCTAACAGCCTTACTTATGACAAAAGTATGGCACACCTGAAGCCATCTTGATTGGAATAAACTGGTAACACTTAAAACATTTAATTTAAAAAGGAACAAAATGATGGGGTTCATTTTGTCATAGAAATTATGGGTAGTGCTGTAGAAAGAAAAATTAGGACATGTTTCAAGTGTGATCTCAAATATCTTCCTGTTATATTTCAACAGGAGCAGCCTGCCAGTTGATGCCTTTGTGTTCTACAGCAGCTTCCCAGAGAGTTCTAAAGAACAACTAGAGCGCTAACAGCCTTACTTATGACAAAAGTATGGCACACCTGAAGCCATCTTGATTGGAATAAACCGTTAATACTTAAAACATTTAATTTAAAAAGGAACAAAATGAGGGGTTCTTTTTGAAATAGAAATTATGGTTAGTGCTGCAGAAAGAAAAATGAGGGCATGTTTTAAGTGAGATCTCAAATCCTCTTCTACTTCATTAGAAAATTCTGACATGCAGACTGAAACAATCACTTTCAATACCAGCAGCAGACTTCCAGTTAACTCCCTAGTGAGCAGTAGCTTTACTACAGTGATCTAATGAGCAACTAGAGTGCTAACATTCTGAATTTATGGCAAATGTGAGACACATCTGAATGCCTTCTTGATGGAATCAAAGTAAAAAACTGAAAGCATTTCCTACTGAGGAGACTGCAGTAAATGAGGAAATTAGGAAACTTCATAACAAAGGTCTTCCAAGATGGCCACCAGAGAAAAAAGAGCCCAAATGTAGCACAAATATTACCCAGATGTAGCCCACATATAGCCCAATGACAAAAGTGTGCAAAACACTTTTTATTTTTAGTTGTTTTGCAGTTTTATGTAGTGCAGACTGGTCAGGTATTGGAGTGTTGCATCTTAAAAACATTACCCCCTACACTATAAAGACACCACTGCACTACCCTAAACGCTAAAACACTACCCCCAGCACGACCTCCTACACTACACAAGCACCACTGCACTATCCTAAACACTAAAACACTACCCCCAGCATGACCCCCTACACTACACAAACACCACTGCACTACCCTAAACCCTAAAACACTACCCCCAGCACGACCCCCTACACTACCCAAACACCACTGCACTAACCTAAATCCTAAAACACTACCCCCAGCACGACCCCCTACATTACCCAAACATCACTGCACTACCCTAAAACATGACCCACTACACTACACAAACACCACTGCACTACCCTAAACCCTAAAACACTACCCCCAGCACGACCCCTACACTACACAAGCACCACTGCACTACCCTAAACCCTAAAACACTACCCCCAGCACGACCCCTACACTACACAAACACCACTGCACTACCCTAAACCCTAAAACACTACCCCCAGCACGATCCCCTACACTAACCAAACACCACTGCACTAACCTAAATCCTAAAACAATACCCCCAGCACGACCCCCTACACTACCCAAACACCACTGCACTAACCTAAAACATGACCCCCTACACTGCACAAACACCACTGCACTACCCTAAATCCTAAAACACTACCCCCAGCACGACCCCCTACACTACACAAGCACCAATGCACTACCCTAAACCCTAAAACACTACCCCCAGCACAACCCCCTACACTGCCCGAACACCACTGCACTGCCCTAAACCTTGAAACACCAGCCCCTGCACGACCCCCTACACTGTTCGAACACCACTGCAGTGCCCTAAACCCTGAAACACCACCCCCAGCACGACCCCCTACACTGCCCGAACACCACTGCACTGCCCTAAACCCTGAAACATCACCCCCAGCAAGACCCCCTACACTGCCCGAACACCACTGCCCTAAACCCTGAAACACCACCCCCAGCACGACCCCCTACACTGCCCGAGCACCACTGCACTGCCCTAAACCCTGAAACACCAGCCCCAGCATGACCCCCTACACTGCCCGAACACCACTGCACTACCCTAAACCCAGAAACACCACCCCAGCACGACCCCCTACACTGCCCGAGCACCACTGCACTGCCCTAAACCCTGAAACACCAGCCCCAGCACGACCCCCTACAATGCCCGAACACCACTGCACTGCCCTAAACCCTGAAACACCAGCCCCAGCACGACCACCTACACTGCCCGAACACCACTGCACTGCCCTAAACCCTGAAACACCAGCCCCAGCACGACCCCTACACTGCCCGAACACCACTGCACTGCCCTAAACCATGAAACACCAGCCCCAGCACGACCCCTACAATGCCCGAACACAACTGCACTGCCCTAAACCCTGAAACACCAGCCCCAGCACGACCCCCTACACTGCCCGAACACCACCGCACTGCCCTAAACCCTGAAACACCAGCCCCAGCACGACCCACTACACTGCCTGAACACCACTGCACTGCCCTAAACCCTGAAACACCACCCTGTGCACAACCCCCTACACTGCCCCAAACTACTGCACTGCCCTAAACCCTGAAACACCATCCCCAGCACGACCCCCTACATTGCACGAACACCACTGCACTGCCCTAAACCCTGAAACACTACCCCCAGCAAGACCCCCTACACTGCCCAAACACCACTGCACTGCCCTAAACCCTGAAACTTCACCCCCAGCAAGACCCCCTACACTGCCTGAAAACCACTGCATGCCCTAAACCCTGAAACACCAGCCCCAGCATGACCCCCTACACTGCCCGAACACCACTGCACTGCCCTAAACCCTGAAACACCACCCCCAGCACGACACCCTACACTGCCCGAACACCACTGCACTGCCCTAAACCCTGAAACACCACCCCCTGCATGACCCCCTACACTGCCCGAAACTACTACACTGCCCTAAACCCTGAAACACCATCCCCAGCACGACCCCCTACATTGCACGAACACCACTGCACTGCCCTAAACCCTGAAACACTACCCCCAGCAAGACCCCCTACACTGCCCAAACACCACTGCACTGCCCTAAACCCTGAAACACCACCCCCAGCATGACCGCCTACACTGCCTGAAACCACTGCACTGCCCTAAACCTTGAAACACCAGCCCCAGCATGACCCCCTACACTGCCCGAACACCACTGCACTGCCCTAAACCCTGAAACTCAACCCCCAGCACGACCCCCTACACTACCCGAACACCACTGCACTACCCTAAACCCTAAAATACTCCCCCAGCACGACCCCCTACACTACCCGAACACAACTGCACTGCCCTAAACCCTCAAACACTCCCCCAGCATGACCCCCTACACTACCCAAACACTACTGCACTGCCCTAAACCCTGAAACACTACCCCCGGATGACCCCCTACACTGCCCGAACACCACTGCACTGCCCTAAACCCTGAAACACCATCCCCAGCATGACCCCCTACACTGCCCGAACACCACTGCACTACCCTAAACCCTAAAACACGACCTCCTACACTACACAAACACCACTGCACTACCCTAAACCCTAAAACACTACCCCCAGCACGACCCCTACACTACACAAACACCACTGCACTACCCTAAACCCTAAAACACTACCCCCTACACTACACAAACACCACTGCACTACCCTAAACCCTAAAACAATACCCCCAGCAGTACCCCCTACACTACCCAAACACCACTGCACTACCCTAAACCCTAAAACACTACCCCCAGCAGTACCCCCTACACTATCCAAACACCATTGCACTACCCTAAACCCTAAAACACTACCCCCAGCAGTACCCCTACACTACCCAAACACCACTGCACTACCCTAAACCCTAAACCACTACCCCTAGCACGACCCCCTACACTACCCAAACACCACTGCACTACCCTAAACCCTAAAACACTATCCCCAGCACAACCCCCTACACTACCCAAACACCACTGCACTACCCTAAACCCTAAAACACTCCCCCAGCACGACTCCCTACACTACCTAAACACAACTGCACAATTTGTTACAGGCGTTGCAACGCAGGCCTGTGGTGCTTACTGGAAGTACCTGGTGGGCTAGTTGGGCCCCAGGGACCCTCAGGATTCAAGGTGACCTAATCCCCCAACTTAAAACGCGCCACGGGGCGCGTTTGCACAGTGGTGAAAGGAGGGGCGGGGCCTCAGGTGACAGGAGGCAACTCAGTTACTGATGAGTAACCAACAGTCGCGGCTCGCCGAGGGAGTGCTGCGGGCGGTGGGGCGGGGGAGGGGCAGGGTGGGGGTAGTAAACTCCGGCATACGGAGTTAAGGAAATAAATAAATAAATAAAACAATTTACATTCGCGCGCTGCAACGCCAACTATTAGTATTGCATTGTGGGACATGTAGTATTTCCCCTTTATTTTGAAGCCTTACTCTGTTCTGCGCAGTTGCTCCCAAAGTGTAATTTATTGTTCTCTGCCCTCCAGTGGGCCTCTGCATGTCACCGCCAGTCCACAATTATTTCCTGCCCATCTGCTGCTCCGACAAAGAGGCTCGGAAGGTTCCATGCCCCTGCAGCTCTTCACATGTTAATGGGATGGTGCTGTCTTCACGGCAGGACGGCCGTGTCATTTATTTTCAACCAAAGATGCCCAAAGCATTAAGACGCACTCTGCAGCAGATCACAATTTATTGGCAAAACCGGCATAGTCACACAGCTTAATTTGTCATGCCTTACGTGTTTCAGACCTCCTGGTCCTTGGCCACAGGCAGGGATTCAACTTTGCAGTGCCACGTGATTAGCTAAGAACAATAAATTACACTTTGGGAGCAACTGCGCAGAACAGAGTAAGGCTTCAAAATAAAGGGGAAATACTACATGTCCCACAATGCAATACTAATTGTACTCACCTGTGAGGCCCCACTGGGAGGTAACAAAAGAAGCTAATCACGTGGCACTGCAAAGTTGAATCCCAGCCTGTGACCAAGGACCAGGAGGTCTGAAACGCATAAGGCATGACAAATTAAGCTGTGTGACTATGCCGGTTTTGCCAATAAATTACGATCTGCTGCAGAGTGCGTCTTAATGCTTTGGGCATCTTTGGTTGAATATATATATACATATATATATTCACTGAAAAAACCGTAGGTTTCAGGCACGTTATAGTTAGAAATTAGCATTTAAAAAACCTTTGAAATTCACTGAAAAAACCATAGGTTTCAGACACGTTATAGTTACAAATTAGCATTTAAAAAACCTTTGAAATTCACTGAAAAAACCATAGGTTTCAGACACGTTATAGTTACAAATTAGCATTTAAAAACCTTTGAAATTCACTGAAAAAACCATAGGTTTTAGGGACAGTTATAGTTACTTGGACATTGCACTCGTACAAAACCCGTGAAATTCCCCCGTTATAGTTAGTTCAGCTAACTATAACTCGCGCCCCCGCAATGCACTGCTGATGACGTCACATATTACATCACTCATGACATGGTCAGTGACATCACTGATGACATCACTGATGACATCTCAAATGACATCACTGATGACATCATCCACTGACTGTGTGTTTCTGTAAAGTTTAAATATTTTTAATATATATAGGAAAAGACGTATTGAAGAATGAGTGGGTGTGTAAGTGTCTGTATGGATGATTTAGTAGGTGCGTGACTGACTCTATAAGTGAGTGATTTAACGTATCTTACTGAATGCATGGGTTAGTGACTAAACTGGGTGAATGTCTGTATCCGTCTGTCTGTTGCTGTGTAAGTGGCTGCATGTGTTTGTGAATAGCTACATGAGTGTCTATATGAGTTATTGAATGCTTGTCTGAGTATCTGTATGGGTGCCTGAGTGTTTGTGTGGGAGGGGTGTGTGCAACTCTGTGCATAGATGTGTGAGTGGGTGATTCACTGGGTGGATGGTTTCAAGAGTGCATCTGTGATAGACTGTATGGGTGGGTAAGTGTGTGTAAGAGTGTGTTAGTGAGTGAATGTATGTCCCAGTGGTACATGTGTGAGTAACTACATATGTGAAAGGCAGTATATATGTGTGTTGGAGTATATAAATAGCTATAAGCAAGAGTGAGTGATTGTGATAGTGGCTGTATGGATGAGTGTGTGCTTGTATCAGTGATTGTATAAGAGCGTAACAATGTGCTACTATTTGTATGAGTAAGTGAGCTGGTGTGTGTATAACTGTATAGGTGAGTAAATGGCAGTGTGTTTAATTATTTGCATGACTGACTAGGTGTGTGAGTATCTCTATGGATGAGTGGCGTTGTTTGAGTGTCTATATAGGAGTAAGAGTGCATATGATAGTCCTGTACTGAGTGACCGTAAGTATGAGTGACTGTACGGGTGAGTGAGTGGATGTGTGTGTGTAGACCTAAGAATCAGTGAGTGGGTATGTAGTTATTGGTGTTGGAGTGTCTATGGTTTTGCGAATGGCAGTCTGTAATTTAGAGTGGGTGTATCAAAGGTTATATTAGGGTGTGAGGAGGTGCATCAGATTATCACGTGGATGATGTCATCAGTGATGTCATTTGAGATGTCATCAGTGATGTCATCAGTGATGTCACTGACCATGTCATGAGTGATGTAATATGTGACGTCATCAGCAGTGCATTGCGGGGCGCGAGTTATAGTTAGCTGAACTAACTATAACGGGGGAATTTCACGGGTTTTGTACGAGTGCAATGTCCAAGTAACTATAACTGTCCCTAAAACCTATGGTTTTTTCAGTGAATTTCAAAGGTTTTTTAAATGCTAATTTGTAACTATAACGTGTCTGAAACCTATGGTTTTTTCAGTGAATTTCAAAGGTTTTTTAAATGCTAATTTGTAACTATAACGTGTCTGAAACCTATGGTTTTTTCAGTGAATATATATATATATATATATATATCCAGCAATGTTGTCCCAAACGAAGGGCTCACTTTGCACAGCTGGTGCGCGTGGCGAGGCAGGACTAGCCTCGAATTAATGTTCTTCACCAAAAAGATAATCACGCAGCACTCTCCCAGGGGGTAGATTTCATAAACGGTTTTATTCCTTTAGCAAGCCATTACTCCTTCCACTACCAACGCGTTTCAACCGACAGGTCTTGATCACGGTGCAAACAGTAGTCCCTCTACAGTTTCACTCATTTATACTGCACACCCAGTTAGCACATTATAGTGCATTCTGGGACTAGTAGTTTTATCATGTCAATTACACCCAAATTGTGACTCAAAAAACTTTATGTAAACAAATTGTCACCAGTCAATAAATAAGTTGTTAGCAAGGATTATTTAACAAAAAGTTGTTATTGTGGGTATTTATCACTTATCCCCGTTAGAGTAATGATGATTCCCTGTACTTGGGCTCGGGTAGGTATAGGAGCGATTTTAAATGTCTGTCTCAGTGACTTCATTTTTATAATTTGTACTAAACAAAATATATTTTCGCCCTATCTTCGTACACCGTCAATGACTTAGTGCCCATTTTCATAATACATCCCAAATACACACTTTCAAGGCTTAGTGCCCCATCATTTACAACCACTCAATTCGGGCGATAAGCCATACCCTTGTTTCCTTGTCCATTGTGCACCATAATTTATACATTTTCTAGACTCATTATATACTTTCTTATGCTCTTTTAAGAAAATTATGAAATTACTACATCTCTCATAGGTGTACATGCATCTCTTCATCCCCGTTTAACCCTGTTGGGAACTTGGTTTTAAATATATATATATATATATATATATATATATATATATATATATATATATATATATATATATATATATTCACTGAAAAAACCATAGGTTTTAGGGACAGTTATAGTTAGTTGGACATTGCACTCGTACAAAACCCGTGAAATTCCCCTGTTATAGTTAGTTCAGCTAACTATAACTCACGCCTCACAATGCACTGCTGATGACGTCACATATTACATCACTCATGACATGGTCAGTGACATCACTGATGACATCACTGATGACATCTCAAATGACATCACTGATGACATCACTGATGACATCATCCAGTGACTGTGTTTCTGTAAAGTTTAAATATGTTTAATATATATAGGGAAAGGCGTATTGAAGAATGAGTGGGTGTATAAGTGTCTGAATGGATGATTTAGTACGTGAGTGACTGACTCTACAAGTGAGTGATTAAACGTATCTTACTGAATGCATGGGTTAGTGACTAAACTGTATGAATGTCTGTATCCGTCTGTTTGTTGGTGTGTAAGTGGATGCATGGATTTGCGAATAGCTACATGAGTGTCTATATGGGTTATTGATTGGTTCTCTGAGTATCTGTATGGGTGCCTGAGTGTTTGTGTGGGTGGGGTGTGTGTGACTCTATACATAGATGTGTGAGTGGGTGATTCACTGGGTGCATGATTTCAAGAGTGCATCTGTGATGGACTGCTTGGGTGGGTGAGTGTGTGTATGGGTGTGTTAGTGAGTGAATGTATATCTCAGTGGTACATGTGCGAGTAACTACATATGTAAAAGGCAGTATATATGTGTGTTAGAGTATTTAAATGTCTATAAGTGAGAGTGTGTTATTGTGAGAGTGGCTGTATGGATGCGTGTGTGCTTGTATCAGTTATTGTATAAGAGCGTAAGAATGTGCTAGTATTTGTATGAGTAAGTGAGCTGGTGGGTGTATAACTGTATAGGTGAGTAAATGGGTGTGTGATTAATTTTTTGCATGACTGACTAGGTGTGTGAGTACCTCTATGGATGAGTGACGGTGTGTGAGTGTTTATACAGGTGTATGAGTGCATATGATAGTCCTGTACTGAGTGACTAAGTATGAGTGACTGTACAGGTGAGTGAGTGGATGTGCGTGTAGACCTAAGAATCAGTGAGTGGGTATGTAGCTTTTGGTGTTGGAGTGTCTATGGTTTTGAGAATGGCAGTCTGTAATTTAGAGTGGGTGTTTCAAAAGTTATATTAGGGTGTGAGAAGATGCATGAAATTATCACATGGATGATGTCATCAGTGATGTCATTTGAGATGTCATCAGTGATGTCATCAGTGATGTCACTGACCATGTCATGAGTGATGTAATATGTGACGTCATCAGCAGTGCATTGCGGGGCGCGAGTTATAGTTAGCTGAACTAACTATAACGGGGAATTTCACGGGTTTTGTACGAGTGCAATGTCCAACTAACTATAACTGTCCCTAAAACCTATGGTTTTTTCAATGAATTTCAAAGGTTTTTAAATGCTAATTTCTAACTATAACGTGTCTGAAACCTATGGTTTTTTCAGTGAATTTCAAAGGTTTTTTAAATGCTAATTTCTAACTATAACGTGCCTGAAACCTATGGTTTTTTCAGTGAATTTCAAAGGTTTTTTAAATGCTAATTTCTAACTATAACGTGCCTGAAACCTATGGTTTTTTCAGTGAATTTCAAAGGTTTTTTAAATGCTAATTTCTAACTACAACGTGCCTGAAAACTATGATTTTTTAAGTGAATTTCAAAGGTTTTTTAAATGCTAGTTTCTAACTATGCCAACAGAGGTAGGACATGTGAAGAAAGAAGAAAAACGCACAGAAAGAAGCAAAAGATGTGCAGAAAGAACCAACAGAGGAGCAGAAAGAGGCCTTGTTGCAAAATCATCCTGTGCCCACAACTTTTTCAGACGGGTACTGGTGGTAACTGACTCTGACTAACCAGAGCAAGTGCGCGTTTGCACAGTGGTGAAGGGAGGGGCCTGAGGTGACATGTGTGCAAACGCGCCCCGTGGCGCGTTTTAAGTTGCGGGATTAAGTCCCCTTGAATCCTGAGGGTCCCTGGCGCTCAACTAGCCCCCAGGTACCTACAGTTAGGACCACAGAGCTGAGTTGCAGAGAGGCGTTCCGAGGCCACGCACCTTTTTTCACCTCTCTGCAACGCACCTCTGTTGTGCTTACTGAAGGTACCTGGTGGGCTATCTGGCCCCCAGGATTCAAAGGGAATTAACTCCCCAACTTAAAACGCACCACAGGGCGTGTTTGCGCACATGTCACCTGAGGCCCCGCCCCCTCCCTTCACCACTGTGCAAACGCGCCCCGTGGCGCGTTTTAAGTTGGGGGATTAGGTCACCTTGAATCCTGAGAGTCCCTGGGGCCCAACCAGCCCACCAGGTACTTCCAGTAAGCACCACAGGCCTGCGTTGCAACGCCTGTAACAAATTGTGCAGTTGTGTTTAGGTAGTGAAGAGGGTCGTGCTGGGGGTAGTGTTTTAGGGTTTAGGGTAGTGCAGTGGTATTTGTGTACTGTAGGGGGTCGTGCTGGGGGTAGTGTTTTAGGGTTTAGGGTAGTACAGTGGTGCTTGTGTAGTGTAGGAGGTCATGCTGGGGGTAGTGTTTTAGGGTTTAGGGTAGTGCAGTGGTGTTTGTGTAGTGTAGGGGGTCATGTTTTAGGGTAGTGCAGTGGTGTTTGGGTAGTGTAGGGGGTCGTGCTGGGGTAGTGTTTTAGGATTTAGGTTAGTGCAGTGGTGTGTGGGTAGTGTAGGGGGTCGTGCTGGGGGTAGTGTTTTAGGGTTTAGGATAGTGCAGTGGTGCTTGTGTAGTATAGGGGGTTGTGCTGGGGGTAGTGTTTTAGGGTTTAAGGTAGTGCAGTGGTGTTTTTGTAGTGTAGGGGGTCATGTTTTAAGATGCAATGCTCCAATACCTGACCAGTCTGCACTACATAAAACTGCAAAAAACTCAAAATAAAAAGTGTTTTGCACACTTTTGTCATTGGGCTATATGTGGGCTACATCTGGGTAATATTTGTGCTACATTTGGGCTCTTTTTTCACTGGTGGCCATCTTGGAAGACTTCTTTGTTATGAAGTTTCCTAATTTCTTCATTTACTGCAGTCTCCTCAGTAGGAAATGCTTTCAGTTTTTACTTTGATTCCATCAAGAAGGCATTCAGATGTCTCACATCTGCCATAAATTCAGAATGTTAGCACTCTAGTTGCTCATTAGATCACTGGAGTAAAGCTACTGCTCACCAGGGAGTTAACTGGAAGTCTGCTGCTGGTATTGAAAGTGATTGTTTCAGTCTGCATGTCAGAATTTTCTAATGAAATAGAAGAGGATTTGAGATCTCACTTAAAACATGCACTAAATGTTCTTTCTGCAGCACTAACCATAACTTCTATGACAAAATGAACCCCATCATTTTGTTCCTTTTTAAATTAAATGTTTTAAGTGTTACCAGTTTATTCCAATCAAGATGGCTTCAGGTGTGCCATACTTTTGTCATAAGTAAGGCTGTTAGCACTCTAGTTGTTCGTTAGAACACTCTGGGAAGCTGCAGTAGAACACAAAGGAATCAACTGACAGTCTCTGCCCTTGTTGGATGTACATGTTTTACTGAGAATGTCAGACTTCATTCTCACATGACTGAGAAAGATAATGTGAATTTACAGAAAATATGCTCTCATTTTAGCTTCTGGAGCACCTTCCAAACCTCCATGGGACAAGCATGAGAAAATAGTGTTCTCTCAAACATGATTCATGATATCCCAGCAGAAGGTTTTTCACATGGTAAAATCACCTTAGAATACACCACAATTCCTAAAATTAGTATGGTACCATCAACAAATAAATTCTAATGTAACTAAAGCCTGTTATCACCCTTTATAGTTCTCCTTTTGGTGACCCTCAAAATCTCCTATTCACTACAATGCATTTCAATGAGGTACTATCATTTATATTGGTCCCAAGATGGCTGCCAGCAATTCCAGGATGAAGTGCTGACAGCCAATCAGATCTCACGATGACGTGTGGTTAGGCTCCGCCCAGATATATATGTGACTTTACTTTTGATTTTCTCAGGAACTACTGAACGGATTTACACCATTTAAGCAAAAGGCACGACACTGAACCAAGGGCTACCTCTTTGCCAAATTTGGTGAAATTCCGTTCAGCAGTTCGGGCTGTAGCTGCGACTAAAGGTTCCTATGGAAAAATGAATGGGGAAAACGCGTTTTGGGACCCCCTTTTTCTCGGCCCCGCTTGACGTATCACCCGAGACTTTCAGGATAGGAGCGGACCGGAGCGCCCCAACAAGTTGGAAACTTTCGCTAAGATTCGTCAACCGGCGCCAACGTTATTTCAAATAGAATGTCGCGGATTTCCTATGGATAATAGGTTTTAACTATAACTATCTACTGGCGACCGCCAGTAGATTATATATATATATATATATATTCATATATATATATATTCACTGAAAAAACCATAGGTTTTAGGTACGTTATAGTTAGAAATTAGCATTTAAAAAACCTTAGAAATTCACTGAAAAAAATATAGGTTTCAGGGACGTTATAGTTAGCTGGACATTTCACTCTTACAAAACCGTAGAAATTCCACCGTTATAGTTAGTTGAGCTAACTATAACTCGCGCACCTGCAATGCACTGCTCATGACGTCACATATTACATCATTCATGACATGGTCAGTGACATCACTGATGACATCACTGATGACATCATCCAGTGACTGAGTGTTTCTATAAAATTTAAATATGTTTTATATATATGCCAAGGTTTATTGAAGAATGAATGGGTGTATAAGTGTCTGGATGGATGATTTAATTGGTGTGTGACTGACTGTATAAGTGAGTGATTAATTGTGTCTTACTGAATGCATATGTTAGTGACTGATGCAGACATTCACACAGTTTAGTTTGTCAGTTGGTGTGTAAGCGGTTGCATGGGTTGGTGAGTAGCTAAATGAGGATCTATATGGGTTATTGATTGGTTGTCGGAGTATCTGTATGGGTGCCTGAGTGTCTGTGTGAGTGGGTGGGGGGTGTAACTCTGTGCATAGATGTGTGAGTGGATAATTCACTGGGTGTATGGGTTCAAGAGTGCATCTGTGAAGAGCTGTATGGGTGGGTGAGTGTGGGTATGGGTGTGTTGGTGAGTGAATGGATGCCTCAGAGGTACATGTGTGAGTAACTGCATATGTGAAAGGCAGTATATGTGAGTGTTGGAGTGTATAAATGACTATATGTGAGAGTGAGTGATTGTGAGAGTGGCTGTATGGATCAGTGTGTGCTTGTATTAGTTATTGTAGAAGAGTGTAAGTATGTGTTAGTATATGTTTAAAAAAGTGAGGTGGTGTGTGTATAACTGTGCAGGTGAATAAGTGGGAGTGTTATTGATGCTTTGCATGACTGACTAGGTGTGTGAGTAACTCTATGAATGAGTGGCGGTGTGTGAGTGTCTGTATAGATATGCGAGTGCATATGATAATGCCTTATGGATGGCTGCCTGCATGTATGAGTGACTGTATGGGTGAACAAGTGGATGTGTGTGTAGACGTAGGAATTAGTAAGTGGGTATGTACTAAATGGAATTGGTGTGTTTATGGTTTCGAAAATGATAGTCTGTATTTTAGAGTGGGTGTATCAAGGGTTATATTAGGGTGTGATGAGGTGCATCAGATTTTCACGTGGATGTCATCATCAGTGATGTCATCAGTGATGTCATTTGAGATGTCATCAGTGATGTCATCAGTGATGTCACTGACCATGTCATGAATGATGTAATATGTGACGTCATGAGCAGTGCATTGTGGGTGCGCGAGTTATAGTTAGCTGAACTAACTATAACGGTGGAATTTCTACGGTTTTGTAAGAGTGAAATGTCCAGCTAACTATAACGTCCCTGAAACCTATGGTTTTTTCAGTAAATTTCAAAGGTTTTTTAAATGCCAATTTCTAACTATGACATCCCTATTAAGTCCCCTTGAATCCTGAAGGTCCCTGGTGGCCAAGTAGCCCACCAGGTACATCCAGTAAGCGCCACAGACCTGCGTTTCAGAGAGGTGTTCTGAGGCCACGCCCCTTTTTACACCGCGATGCAAACGCGGCTTCTGGCGCACTGCTGCTCAGAGTATGAAGTCCACTTGTGTCTTGAGGTCCTCAGGACACAAGAGGACCTCAGCGCCCCACCAGCAGTGCACCAGAAGCCACGTTTGCAGAGTGGTATAAAAAGGGGCGTGGCCTCGGAGCACCTCTCTGCAACGCAGCCCTGTGGCATTTACAAGAGGTATCTGGTGGACTAGTTGGCCCCCAGGGACCCTCAGGATTGAAGGGGAATTATTCCCCTAACTTAAAACGCGCCACAGGGCGCATTTGCACTGTGGTGCAGGGAGGGGGGCGGGGCCTGATGTGACAAGTGTGCAAAAGCACCCTGTGGCGCGTTTTAAGTTGGGTGATTAAGTCTCCTTGAATCCTGAGGGTCCCTGAGGGCCAACTAGCCCACCAGCTACCTCCAGTAAGCGCCACAGAGCTGCGTTGCAGAGTGGTATAAAAAGGGGGCGTGGCCTTGGACCACCACTCTGCAACGCAGCTCCCTGGCGCTTACTGGAGGTACCTGGTGGGCTAGTTGGCCCCCCAAGGACCCCTAGGATTGAAGGGGACTTAATCCTCCAACTTAAAACACGCCACAGGGCGCGTTTGCACACTTGTCAAATCAGGCCAAGCCCCCTCCCTGCACCACTGTGCAAACGCGCCCCCTGGTGCGTTGTAAACTGGGGGATTAAATCCCCTTGAGTCCTGAGGGTCCCTGGGGTCCAACTAGCCCACCAGGTACCTCCAGTAAGCGCCACAGAGCTGCGTTGCAGAGAGGTGTAAAAAAGGGTGAGGCCTCGGACCACCTTGCAGAGGCAAGGCAGCCCTGTGGCGCATACTGGAGGTACCTGGTGGGCTAGTTGGCCCCCAGTATTGAAGGGGAATTAATTCCCTATCTTAAAACACGCCACAGGGCACGTTTGCAGACTGTTGCTGTTTTTTTTTTTTTAAATCTAACAGGGAAGGGGGCCGCGTGGGCCACCCTCCCGTGGCCAATTCCGGCCCCGGGGACCCCATCCCCCGGGGCATGGCCACATATATCTATTTAAGGAGGGGGGGCTCCGAGGCCCCCCTCCTAAGGCCTCTATTGGCCCCGGGGGCCTTTATTTATTTATTTATTTTTGGGGGGGGGGGCCTGCGTGGCCCCCCTCCCGGGCCACTTCTAGCCCCGGGAACCCCATCCCCCGGGGCCAGCCCTATCCGTTGGGGACCGTGGGGGGAGCCTCAATGCCCCCACGGTCCCGCCGGCTCCCCGCCTCCTGCGGGAGCAGGCATTGCTTTTCCACACGGGAAGCTGCTGACATGCAGCTCCCTGTGTGGAAAAGCAATCTGCTTTGGATTTTGGAAGCGAGAGCAGGTTTCCCTGCTCTCTCTTCCAAACTTCAAAGCAAGTTTGCTATGACAGGGCAGGAGCCGAACGGGTCCCGCCCTGCCATAGCAAACAGCAGTGTCCCGGGGGTGGGCACCCCGGGACACTGCAGGAGCCGGCCCTGGGGGGTGGCGGTCCCCAGGGCAATCGATGGCTCCAGGAGGGGGGCCGCGCGGCCCGACTCCCTACTATTTAGAGCCCCGGGGAGGTGGTGGTCCTCGGGGCTCGGGGGTCCGTAATGGACACCCGAACTTACATAATTAGTGCCCCGGGAGGTGGCGGTCCCCGGGGCATGTGGGGGCTCGAGCCCCCCACAAAGGTTTTTTTTTTTTAAAAGTCCCAGGGGGTGGCAGTCCCCGGGGCAGCAGGGGGGCTGTGTGCCCCCTGCGAATAATTAAGAAAAGCCCTGAGGGGGTGGCGGTTCCCGGGTCTTGGGGGGTCTTGGAGGCCCCACCACACATTAAAAAGGAAGCCCCGGGGGTGGCGGTCCCGGGGCTGCGAAAGGGCGGAGTGCCCTCCCGCACATTATTTAAAGCAAGCCCCAGGGGGTGGCGGTCCCCGGGGCTGCGGGAGGGCCGAGTGCCCTCCCGTACATTATTTAAAGCAAGCCCCGGGGGGTGGCGGTCCCCGGGGCTGCGGGAGGGCCGAGTGCCCTCCCGTACATTATTTAAAGCAAGCCCCAGGGATGGCGGTCCCCGGGGCTGCGGGGGCCCCTGTGGGCCCCACCATATATTTTTGGGCAATGCCCCAGGGACCTGGCCCACCCGGGGGCCTCAATTAAATGAAGCGCGGTAGCCCGCGCTTCATTTCTTAAAAAAATGTTGGCGGGATTCGCGACCCCAGCGCGAATTTCGGCGAAATGTTTTAAAAAAATAATGCTTTTTTTGGCCCTGGGGGTCCTTGTGGGACCCCCTGAGCAGGCCTGGGGGGTCAGGGTGATTCTACCCTACCCCATTTTCTTTTTTTTCAACTTTGTTTCACTGTTTTCTTGTGACTCGGTTCTACCAAGTCACAAGATGGCTGTCAACACTTCCTGGTTTGGAGTGTTGACATCCAATTAGAATAAAGCTCGTGGTCGGGAGGGGTCGCGACTCCTTCGCAGCCATAGATATCGAAACTTTTATTTTTTGAATTTCTCAGCAACTACAGAACGGATTTACACCATTTTAAAAAAAGGACGCTTTCTGAACCAAGCACTACCTTTTTGGCAAATTTGGTGTAATTCCGTTCAGCAGTTCGGGCTGAAGCCGTGTCTAAAGTTTCCTATGGAAAATAACATGGAGAAAACACGTTTTGGGACCCACTTTTTTCTCAGCCCCCGCTTGACGAATCACCCCAAACCTTTCAAGAAAGGAGCTGACCGGAGCGCCCCACTAGTTTTGAAAATTTCGCGATGATTCGTCAAACGACGCCAAAATTATTGAGAAAACAGGTCCTAACTAGAACTACCTACTGGCGACCGCCAGTAGGATATATATATATATATATTCACTGAAAAAACCTTAGGTTTCAGACACGTTATAGTTAGAAATTAGCATTTAAAAAACCTTTGAAATTCACTGAAAAAACCATAGGTTTTAGGGACAGTTATAGTTAGTTGGACATTTCACTCGTATAAAACCCGTGAAATTCCCCTGTTATAGTTAGTTCAGCTAACTATAACTCGCGCCCCCGCAATGCACTGCTGATGACGTCACATATTACATCACTCATGACATGGTCAGTGACATCACTGATGACATCATCCAGTGACTGTTTCTGTAAAGTTTAAATATTTTTAATATATATAGGAAAAGACGTATTGAAGAATGAGTGGGTGTATAAGTGTCTGTATGGATGATTTAGTAGGTGCGTGACTGACTCTATAAGTGAGTGATTTAACGTATCTTACTGAATGCATGGGTTAGTGACTAAACTGGGTGAATGTCTGTATCCGTCTGTCTGTTGCTGTGTAAGTGGCTGCATGTGTTTGTGAATAGCTACATGAGTGTCTATATGAGTTATTGAATGGTTCTCTGAGTATCTGTATGGGTGCCTCAGTGTTTGTGTGGGAGGGGTGTGTGCGACTCTGTGCATAGATGTGTGAGTGGGTGATTCACTGGGTGGATGGTTTCAAGAGTGCATCTGTGATAGACTGTATGGGTGGGTAAGTGTGTGTAAGAGTGTGTTAGTGAGTGAATATATGTCCCAGTGGTACATGTGTGAGTAACTACATATGTGAAAGGCAGTATATATGTGTGTTGGAGTATATAAATAGCTATAAGCGAGAGTGAGTGATTGTGATAGTGGCTGTATGGATGAGTGTGTGCTTGTATCAGTGATTGTATAAGAGCGTAACAATGTGATAGTATTTGTATGATTAAGTGAGCTGGTGTGTGTATAACTGTATAGGTGAGTAAATGGCAGTGTGTTTAATTATTTGCATGACTGACTAGGTGTGTGAGTACCTCTATGGATGAGTGGCGGTGTTTGAGTGTCTATATAGGAGTAAGAGTGCATATGATAGTCCTGTACTGAGTGACCATAAGTATGAGTGACTGTACGGGTGAGTGAGTGGATGTGTGTGTGTAGACCTAAGAATCAGTGAGTGGGTATGTAGTTATTGGTGTTGGAGTGTCTATGGTTTTGCGAATGGCAGTCTGTAATTTAGATTGGGTATATCAAAGGTTATATTAGGGTGTGAGGAGGTGCATCAGATTATCACGTGGATGATGTCATCAGTGATGTCATTTGAGATGTCATCAGTGATGTCACTGACCATGTCATGAGTGATGTAATATGTGACGTCATCAGCAGTGCATTGCGGGGGCGCGAGTTATAGTTAGCTGAACTAACTATAACAGGGGAATTTCACGGGTTTTGTACGAGTGAAATGTCCAACTAACTATAACTGTCCCTAAAACCTATGGTTTTTCAGTGAATTTCAAAGGTTTTTAAATGCTAATTACTAACTATAACGCCCTAAAACCTATGGTTTTTCAGTGAATTTCAAAGGTTTTGTAAATGACAATTTTTAAATGTATTAATTGTTATATTTATTTTTTTGATACTGATTTACTACATTTTTTATCTATTTATTTTTATATATTTTATTTATTAAATTACATTGTAATTACATTATACATTACATTACAAAATATACTTTCTCAGAATGAATTACTTTAGTTTAAATAGTTTGCAAATAGGCAATAGAGTTTTAAGTACAGTAGTTACAGTTGTTGCAATGGGCAACACAATTTCAAACACAATGCAACATTGAGCTCAATGTGAATTTCTAGTTAAATGCAATTAGTTACTTTATGGATTACTTTTCTAACCACAGGACTGGATCCTAGATTCAGTCCTGGGACATCTCCTGTAAAGAGTTGAGTAAAAGCGTTTTGGTTACAGTAGTGATTTTTAAGGAATATTATTGTATTTTAAAAGTTGACACTTAGAAACTTTTTCACATAGAATCACCAATGTTATCCTATGGGAGGAAATTCACTTAGCAGGTAAGTAGTGTTATCGTTACTTTTTCTTACTCAGTGTTGGATCCTGGATCCAGCACTGGTGCATCTCCTGTAAACAGTTGAAAGAATGCGTTTAAGTCATACAGGCGATTTTTAAGGAATATTTGTAATTTGTGAAAATCGACACTTTGAAACTTTTCTGCTGAAAACCAGACAATGGATTCCTATGGAAGGAAATGTAAGTTACTGGTAAGTACGGTTAGAATTACTTTTCAGGGTCAGTGCTGGGCTGAAAGATGCAGCACTGAGGTCTCTCCTGATAACAGGTGAGTAAATCGGAATTCGTATTTCGGCTGATTTTAGAGGAATATTTTAAAGTTCCAAAACTCCACACTTAGAAGAATTTCCAAGTGAAACCAGTCAATGTTAGCCTATGGAAGGAAATTCAAGTTACTGGTAAGTACGGTTAAAATTACTTTTCAGGACCAGTACTGGGCTGAAAGATACAGCACTGAGGTCTCTCCTTATAACAGGTGAGTAAATCTGAATTCGTATTCCGGCTGATTTTAGAGGAATATTTGCATGTTTCAAAAATCAACACTTAGAAACTTTTTCAGCAAAAAGCAGGCAATGATATCCTATGGAAGGAAATTCAAGTTACTGGTAAGTACGGTTAAAATTACTTTTGAGGATCAGTACTGGGCTGAAAGATGCAGCACTGAGGTCTCTCCTGATAACAGGTGAGTAAATCGGAATTCGTATTTCGGCTGATTTTAGAGGAATATTTGCACAATGGTGAAGGGCGGGGCCTGAGGTGACATCTGTGCAAACGCGCCCCGTGGCGCGTTTTAAGTTGGGGGATTAAGTCCCCTTGAATCATGAGGGTCCCTACGGGCCAACTAGCCCACCAGGAACCTCCAGTATGCGCCAGGGGCTGCGTTGCAGAGACGTGTAGAGAGGCCACACCCCTTTTACACCTCTCTGCAACGCAGCTCTGTGGCGCTTTCTGGATGTACCTGTTGGGCTAGTTGGCCCAGAGACCCTCAGGATTGAAGGGATTTAATTCCCCATCTTAAAACGCGCCACGGGGCCTGTTTGCACACGTCACCTGAAGCCCCGCCCCTCCCTTCACCACTGTGCAAACGCGCCCTTGGCACGTTTTAAGTCGGGGATTAACTCCCTTGAATCCTGAGGGTCCCTGGGGTGCAACTAGCCCACCAGCTACCTCCATTAAGCGCCACAGAGCTGCATTGCAGAGAGGTGTAAAGGGGCGTGGCCTCTGTACACCTCTCTGCAAGGCAGCCCCTGGCGCATACTGGAGGTTCCTGGTGGGCTAGTTGGCCCCAGGGACCCCCAGTATTGAAGGGGAATTACTTCTCATCTGCAAACGCGCCAGGGGGCACGTTTGCAGAGTGGTGAAGGAAGGGGCGGGGCCTGCGGGCCCGATCGTTTTTTTTTGTTGTTTTTTTTCCTGAAGGGGGCTGTGTGGCCCCCTTCCTTTTTCCTGTTTTTGGGCCCTGGGGACCCCATCCCCCAGGGCCTTACCCCTTTTTTTTTTTTTAAATTAAACGGGAAGGGGGCCGCGTGGCCCCCTCCCGTGGTCGAATCCTGCCCCGGGGACCCCATCCCCGGGGCATGGCCACACTTTAAAATTAATTTTTAAGGAGGGGGCTGCGTGGCCCCCCTCAGGCCTCCTTTTGCCCCGGGGACCCCATCCCCCAGGGCAGGCCTTTTTTTTAAATTATTATTTTTTTTTTTTTATTATTTCTGGGGAGGGGGGCCGCGTGGCCCCCTCCCGAGCCACTTATGGCCCCAGGGACCCCATCCCCGGGGCCTGGCCTCTTGTTGGGGGACTGTGGGGGGTCCCCAAACCCCCACAGTCCCGCCGGCTCCCCGTGTCCTAAGGGAGCCGGCATTGCTTTCCACATGGGGAGCAGCTAACATGCTGCTCCCCATGTGGAAAAGCAATTGTCTTTGGATATTGGAGCGAGAGCAGGTTTCCTGCTCTCTCTTCCAATATCCAAAGCAGTTTGCAATGACAGGACGGAGCCGCGAGGCTCCGTCCTGTCATTACAAACAGCAGTGTCCCGGGGGTAGGCACCCGGGACACTGCAGGAGCCGGCCCTGGGGGTGGCGGTCCCCAGGGCCACCACAGGCTCCAGGAGGGGGCCGCGCGGCCCCCTCCCCACATCAGCACAGCCCCGGGGAGGTGGTGGTCCCCGGGGCTTCGGGGTCCAAAACGGACCCCCATTTTAAATGTGTTAGTGCCCTGGGAGGTGGTGGTCCTCGGGGCTGCGGGAGGGCCGAGTGCCCTCCCGCACCATTTTAAAATGAAAGCCCCGGGGGTGGCGGTCCCCGGGGCTTGGGGGCCCTTGAGGCCCCCATACATAAATTTAACCCCCCACCATGCCCCCGGGACTTGGGCCACCCGGGGGCAAAATACAATCGAAGCGCGGGAGACCGCGCTTCGATTTTTTTTCTTTTTCGGCAGGATCCGCGCACCCTGAGGGGGTCAGGGTGTTGCTACCCTTCCCCCTTTTGTGCGCTTTGCGCACTTGTTTCTGTCCCTCGGTTCTACCGAGGGACAAAATGGCTGCCAACACTTCCTGATTTGGAGTGTTGACAGCCAATTAGCATGCAGCTCGTGATCGGGAGGGTGCGCGGATCCTCCGCGCCCATAGATATATATGTACTTTTACTTTTGAATTTCTCCGCAACTACTGAACGGATTTACACCATTTAACAAAAAGGGTTCTTTCTGAACCAAGAACTACCTCTTTACCAAATTTGGTGTAATTCCGTTCAGCAGTTCGGGCTGTAGCCGTGTCTAAAGTTTCCTATGGGGAAAACGCGTTTTGGGACCCCCCTTTTTTCTCGGCCCCCGCTTGACGAATCACCCCGAGACTTTCAGGGTAGGAGCGGACCGTAGCGGGCCATAAAGTTTGAAAATTTCGCGAAGATTCGTCAACCGGCAAGAGAGTTATTTCAAATAGAATGTCGCGGATTTCCTATGGAAAATAGGTCCTAACTATAACTATCTACTGGCGACCGCCAGTAGATTATATATATATATATATATATATATATATATATATATATATATATATATACTGGGGACTTCCTGCGCAAAATACAGAATGTTAACTGGGAAGATGATTGTGTACTCATAGCGCTTGATGTTACCTCGCTTCGATGTTAATTGGCCCCCGGGTGGCCCAAGTCCCGGGGGCATGGTGGGGGGGGATAATTTAATGTGTGGGGGCCTCAAGGGCCCCCAAGCCCCGGGGACCGCCACCCCCGGGGCTTTTTAAAAAATGGTGCGGGAGGGCTCTGAGCCCTCCCGCAGCCCCGGGACCACCACCTCCCCGGGCTTTTTTAAATTAATTTAACAACCTGTGTGGGGGCTCCAGCCCCCCACACGCCCGGGACCGCCACCTCCCGGGGCACTAACAAATTAAAATGGGGGTCCACCACCTCCCGGGGCTGTGCTGATGTAGGGAGGGGGCCGCGCGGCCCCCTCCTGGAGCCCTTGATGGCCCTGGGGACCGCCACCCCCCAGGGCCGGCTCCTGCAGTGTCCCGGGGTGCCTACCCCCGGGACACTGTAGTCCCGGGGGTAGTTTGTACCCCCGGGTAGTTTGCTATGGCAGGACGGGAGCCTCGCGGCTCCCGTCCTGCCATAGCAAACTGCTTTGGATATTGGAAGAGAGAGCAGGGAAACCTGCTCTCTCTTCCAATATCCAAAGCACATTGCTTCTCACATGGGGAGCAGCATGTCAGCTGCTCCCCATGTGGAAAGCAATGCCGGCTCCCGTAGGACACGGGGAGCCGGCGGGACTGTGGGGGATTGGGGACCCCCCACAGTCCCCAACGGAGAGGGCCAGCCCCGGGGGATGGGGTCCCCGGGGCAAGTAGTGGCCCAGGAGGGAGCCACGCGGCCCCCTCCCCAAAAAAGAAAAATAAAAAAAATTTAAAAAATGGAAAGGCCGGCCCCGGGGATGGGGCCCGGGGCCTTAAATGGCCAGAGAAGGGGGCCACGCAGCCCCCTCCAAAGAATAAAAATAAAAGGCCATGCCCCGGGGATGGGGTCCCCGGGCCAATACAGGCCCAGGGAAGGGGGCCACGCGGCCCCTTCCCGTTTTTTTTAAATTAAAAATTAAAAAAAGGGGTAAGGCCCTGGGGGATGGGGTCCCCAGGGCATAAAAACAGGAAAAAGGAAGGGGGCTACACAGCCCCCCTTCAGGGGACAATTTTATTTTTTATTTTTTTTAAACGATCGGCCCGCAGGCCTTGCCCCCTTCCTTCACCACTCTGCAAACGCGCCCCCTGGCGCGTTTGCAGAGGGGGAACGAATTCCCCTTGAATACTGGGGGTCCCTGGGGGCCAACTAGCCCACCAGGAACCTCCAATATGCACCAGGGGGCTGCGTTGCAGAGACGTGTAGAGAGGCCACACCCCTTTACACCTCTCTGCAACGCAGCTCTGTGGCGCTTTGGAGGTATATGGTGGGCTAGTTGGACTCCGGGGACCGTCAGGATTCAAGGGACTTAATCCCAACTTAAAACGCGCCACGGGCGCGTTTGCACAGTGGTGAAGGGAGGGGCGGGGCTTCAGGTGACATGTGTGCAAACAGGCCCCGTGGCGCGTTTTAAGATGGGGAATTAAATCCCCTTCAATCCTGAGGGTCCCTGGGGCCAACTAGCCCAACAGGTACATCCAGAGAGCGCCACAGAGCTGCGTTGCAGAGAGGTGTAAAAGGGGTGTGGCCTCTGTACATGTCTCTGCAACGCAGCCCCTGGCGCATACTGGAGGTTCCTGGTGGGCTAGTTGGCCCGTAGGGACCCTCATGATTCAAGGGGACTTAATCCCCCAACTTAAAACGCGCCACGGGGCGCGTTTGCACAGATGTCACCTCAGGCCCCGCCCCCACCCTTCACCATTGTGCAAATATTCCTCTAAAATAAGCCGAAATACGAATTCTGATTTACTCACCTGTTATCAGGAGAGACCTCAGTGCTGCATCTTTCAGCCCAGTACTGGTCCTGAAAAGTAATTTTAACCGTACTTACCGGTAACTTGAATTTCCTTCATAGGCTAACATTGACTGGTTTCACTTGGAAATTCTTCTAAGTGTGGAGTTTTGGAACTTTAAAATATTCCTCTAAAATCAGCCGAAATACGAATTCCGATTTACTCACCTGTTATCAGGAGAGACCTCAGTGCTGCATCTTTCAGCCCAGTACTGATCCTCAAAAGTAATTTTAACCGTACTTACCGGTAACTTGAATTTCCTTCATAGGCTAAGATTGACTAGTTTTCAGCAAAAAAGTTTCAAAGTGTTGATTTTCACAAACTACAAATATTCCTTAAAAATCGCCTGTATGACTTAAACGCATTCTTTCAACTGTTTACAGGAGATGCACCAGTGCTGGATCCAGGATCCAACACTGAGTAAGAAAAAGTAACGATAACAGTTTTTACCTGCTAAGTGAATTTCCTTCCATAGGATAACATTGGTGATTCTATGAGAAAAAGTTTCTAAGTGTCAACTTTTAAAATACAATAATATTCCTTAAAATCACGACTGTAACCAAAACGCTTTTACTCAACTGTTTACAGGAGATGTACCAGGACTGAATCTAGGATCCAGTCCTGTGGTTACAAAAGTAATCCATAAAGTAACTAATTGCATTTAACTAGAAATTCACATTGAGCTGAATGTTGCATCGTGTTTGAAAATGTGTTGCCCATTGCAACTGTAACTACTGTACTTAAAAGTCTATTGCCTATCTGCAAAGTATTTAAACTAAAGTAATTCATTCTGAGAAAGTATTTTTGTAATGTAATGTATAATGTAATTACAATGTAATTTAAAAAATAAAATATGTAAAAAAAATGTTTCTAAAAATGTAGTAAATCAGTATGAAAAAAATTAATATAACAATTAATACATTTAAAAATTGTCATTTACAAAACCTTTGAAATTCACTGAAAAAACCGTAGGTTTCAGGCACGTTATAGTTAGAAATTAGCATTTAAAAAACCTTTGAAATTCACTGAAAAACCATAGGTTTCAGACACGTTATAGTTACAAATTAGCATTTAAAAATACTTTGAAATTCACTGAAAAAACCATAGGTTTTAGGGACAGTTATAGTTACTTGGACATTGCACTCGTACAAAACCCGTGAAATTCCCCGTTATAGTTAGTTCAGCTAACTATAACTCGCGCTCTCGCAATGCACTGCTGATGACGTCACATATTACATCACTCATGACATGGTCAGTGACATCACTGATGACATCACTGATGACATCTCAAATGACATCACTGATGACATCATCCACGTGATAATCTGATGCACCTCCTCACACCCTAATATAACCTTTGATACACCCACTCTAAATTACAGACTGCCATTCGCAAAACCATAGACACTCCAACACCAATAACTACATACCCACTCACTGATTCTTAGGTCTACACACACACATCCACTCACTCACCCGTACAGTCACTCATACTTACGGTCACTCAGTACAGGACTATCATATGCACTCTTACTCCTATATAGACACTCAAACAACGCCACTCATCCATAGAGATACTCACACACCTAGTCAGTCATGCAAATAATGAAACACACTGCCATTTACTCACCTATACAGTTATACACACACCAGCTCACTTACTCATACAAATAGTAGCACATTGTTACGCTCTTATACAATCACTGATACAAGCACACACTCATCCATACAGCCACTATCACAATCACTCACTCTTGCTTATAGCTATTTATATACTCCAACACACATATATACTGCCTTTCACATATGTAGTTACTCACACATGTACCACTGGGACATACATTCACTCACTAACACACTCTTACACACACTTACCCACCCGTACAGTCTATCACAGATGCACTCTTGAAACCATCCACCCAGTGAATCACCCACTCACACATCTATGCACAGAGTTGCACACACCCCTCCCACACAAACACTCAGGCACCCATACAGATACTCAGACAAGCATTCAATAACTCATATAGGCACTCATGTAGCTATTCACAAACACATGCAGCCACTTACACAGCAACAGACAGACGGATACAGACATTCATCCAGTTTAGTCACTAACCCATGCATTCAGTAAGATACGTTAAATCACTCACTTATAGAGTCAGTCACGCACCTACTAAATCATCCATACAGAAACTTACACACCCACTCATTCTTCAATACGTCTTTTCCTATATATATTAAAAATATTTAAACTTTACAGAAACACACAGTCACTGGATGATGTCATCAGTGATGTCATCAGTGATGTCATCAGTGATGTCATTTGAGATGTCATCAGTGATGTCATCAGTGATGTCACTGACCATGTCATGAGTGATGTAATATGTGACGTCATCAGCAGTGCATTGCGGGCGCGAGTTATAGTTAGCTGAACTAACTATAACGGGGAATTTCACGGGTTTTGTACGAGTGCAATGTCCAAGTAACTATAACTGTCCCTAAAACCTATGGTTTTTTCAGTGAATATATATATATATATATATATATATATATATATATATATATATATATATATATATATATATATATATATATATATTATCTACTATGCGGTCGCCAGTAGATAGTTATAGTTAGGACATATTTTCCATAGGAAATCTGCGACATTCTATTTGAAATAACTCTTGCGTCGGTTGACGAATCTTCGCAAAATTTTCAAACTTTATGGCCCGCTCCGGTCCGCTCCTACCCTGAAAGTCTCAGGGTGATTCGTCAAGTGGGGGCCGAGAAAAAAGGGGGGTCCCAAAACGTGTTTTCCCCATTCATTTTCCCATAGGAAACTTTATGCAAGGCTACAGCCCTAACTGCTGAACGGAATTACACCAAATTTGGCAAAGAGGTAGTTCTTGGTTCAGAAAGAACCCTTTTGTTAAATGGTGTAAATCCGCTCAGTAGTTGCTGAGAAAATCAAAAGTAAAAACACATATATATCTGGGCGGAGCCTAACCACACATGTCATCGTGAGATCTGATTGGCTGTCAGCACTTCATCCTGGAATTGCTGGCAGCCATATTGGGACCAATATAAATGATAGTACCCCATTGAAATGCATTGTAGTGAATCTAAGATTTTGAGGGTTACCGAAAGGAGAACTATAAAGGGTGATAACAGACTTTAGTTACATTAGAATTCATTTGTTGATGGTACCATACTAATTTCAGGAATTGTGGTGTGTTCTAAGGTGATTTTACCCTGTGAAAAACCTTCTGCTGGGATATCATGAATCATGTTTGAGAGAAAACTATTTTCACATGCTTGTCCCATACAGTTTTGGAAGGTGCTCCAGAAGCTAAAATGAGAGCATATTTTCTGTAAATTCACATTATCTTTCTCAGTCATGTGAGAATGAAGTCTGACATTCTCAGTAAAACATGTACATCCAACAAGGGCAGAGACTGTCAGTTGATTCCTTTGTGTTCTACTGCAGCTTCCCAGAGTGTTCTAAAGAACAACTAGAGTGCTAACAGCCTTACTTATGACAAAAGTATGGCACACCTGAAGCCATCTTGATTGGAATAAACTGGTAACACTTAAAACATTTAATTTAAAAAGGAACAAAATGATGGGGTTCATTTTGTCATAGAAATTATGGTTAGTGCCGTAGAAAGAAAAATTAGGACATGTTTCAAGTGTGATCTCAAATATCTTCCTGTTATATTTCAACAGGAGCAGCCTGTCAGTTGATGCCTTTGTGTTCTACTGCAGCTTCCCAGAGTGTTCTAAAGAACAACTAGAGCGCTAACAGTCTTACTTATGACAAAAGTATGGCACACCTGAAGCCATCTTGATTGGAATAAACTGGTAACACTTAAAACATTTAATTTAAAAGGAACACAATGAGGGGGTTCATTTTGCCATAGAAATTATGGTTAGTGCTGCAAAAAGAAAATTTAGTGCATGTTTTAAGTGAGATCTCAAATCCTCTTCTATTTCATTAGAAAATTCTGACATGCAGTAGACTTCCAGTTAACTCCTTGGTGAGCAGTAGCTTTACTACAGTGATCTAATGAACAACTAGAGTGCTAACATTCTGAATTTATGGCAAATGTGTGACACATCTGAATGCCTTCTTGATGGAATCAAAGTAAAAAACTGAAAGCATTTCCTACTGAGGAGACTGCAGTAAATGAGGAAATTAGGAAACTTCATAACAAAGAAGTCTTCCAAGATGGCAACCAGTGAAAAAGAGCCCAAATGTAGCACAAATATTACCCAGATGTAGCCCACATATAGCCCAATGACAAAAGTGTGCAAAACACTTTTTATTTTTAGTTTTTTTGCAGTTTTATGTAGTGCAGACTGGTCAGGTATTGGAGCGTTGCATCTTAAAACATGACCCCCTACAGTACAAAAACACCACTGCACTACCCTAAACCCTAAAACACTACCCCCAGCACGACCCCTACACTACACAAGCACCACTGCACTATCCTAAACCCTAAAACACTACCCCCAGCATGACCCCCTACACTACACAAACACCACTGCACTACCCTAAACCCTAAAACACTACCCCAACACCACTGCACTAACCTAAATCCTAAAACACTACCCCCAGCACGACCCCCTACACTACCCAAACACCACTGCACTACCCTAAAACATGACCCCCTACACTACACAAACACCACTGCACTACCCTAAACCCTAAAACACTACCCCCAGCACGACCCCTACACTACACAAGCACCACTGCACTACCCTAAACCCTAAAACACTACCCCCAGCACGACCCCCTACACTGCCCGAACACCACTGCACTGCCCTAAACCCTGAAACACCAACCCTAGCACGACCCCCTACACTGCCCGAACACCACTGCACTGCCCTAAACCCTGAAACACCACCCCCTTCACGACCCCCTACACTGCCCGAACACCACTGCACTGCCCTAAACCCTGAAACACCACCCCCAGCACGCCCCTACAATGCCCGAACACCACTGCAGTGCCCTAAACCCTGAAACACTACCCCCAGCAAGACCTCCTACACTGCCCGAACACCACTGCACTGCCCTAAACCCTGAAACATCACCCCCAGCAAGACCCCCTACACTGCCTGAACACCACTGCCCTAAACCCTGAAACACCACCCCCAGCACGACCCCCTACACTGCCCGAACACCACTGCACTGCCCTAAACCCTGAAACGCCACCCCCAGCACGACCCCTACACTGCCCGAACACCACTGCACTGCCCTAAACCCTGAAACACCACCCCCTGCACGACCCCCTACACTGCCCGAACACTACTGCACTGCCCTAAACCCTGAAACACCACCCCCAGCACGACCCCCTACACTGCACGAACACCACTGCACTGCCCTAAACCCCGAAACACTACCCCAGCAAGACCCCCTACACTGCCCGAACACCACTGCACTGCCCTAAACCCTGAAACACCACCCCCTGCATGACCTCCTGCACTGCCGGAACACCACTGCACTGCCCTAAACCCTGAAACACCACCCCCAGCACTACCCCCTACACTGCCCGAACACCACTGCACTGCCCTAAACCCTGAAACATCAACCCCAGCAAAGACCACCTACACTGCCTGAACACCACTGCCCTAAACCCTGAAACGCCACCCCCTACACTGCACGAACACCACTGCCCTAAACCCTGAAACACCACCTCCAGCAAAACCCCCTACACTGCCTGAACACCATTGCTCTGCCCTAAATCCTGAAACACTAGCCCCAGCACGACCCCCTACACTGCCCGAACACCACTGCACTGCCCTAAACCCTGAAACACCACCCCCAGCACGACCCCCTACACTGCCCGAACACCACTGCACTGCCCTAAACCCTGAAACACCAGCCCCAGCAAGACCCCTACACTGCCCGAACACCACTGCACTGTCCTAAACCCTGAAACACCAGCCCCAGCATGACCCCCTACACTGCCCGAACACCACTGCACTGCCCTAAACCCTAAAAAACTACCCCCAGCAGTACCCCTACACTACCCAAACACCACTGCACTACCCTAAACCCTAAAACACTACCCCCAGCATGACCCCCTACACTACACAAGCACCACTGCACTACCCTAAACCCTAAAACACTACCCCCAGCACGACCCCCTACACTGCCCGAACACCACTGCACTGCCCTAAACCCTGAAACACCAACCCTAGCACGACCCCTACACTGCCCGAACACCACTGCACTGCCCTAAACCCTGAAACACCACCCCTTCACAACCCCCTACACTGCCCGAACACCACTGCACTGCCCTAAACCCTGAAACACCACCCCCAGCACGCCCCCTACACTGCCCGAACACCACTGCACTGCCCTAAACCCTGAAACACTACCCCCAGCAAGACCTCCTACACTGCCCGAACACCACTGCACTGCCCTAAACCCTGAAACATCACCCCCAGCAAGACCCCTACACTGCCCAAACACCACTGCCCTAAACCCTGAAACACCACCCCCAGCACGACCCCCTACACTGCCCGAACACCACTGCACTGCCCTAAACCCTGAAACACCACCCCCAGCACGACCCCCTACACTGCCCGAACACCACTGCACTGCCCTAAACCCTGAAACACCACCCCTGCACGACCCCCTATACTGCCCAAACACCACTGCACTGCCCTAAACCCTGAAACACCATCCCCAGCACGACCCCTTACACTGCACGAACACCACTGCACTGCCCTAAACCCTGAAACACTACCCCCAGCAAGACCCCCTACACTGCCCGAACACCACTGCCCTAAACCCTGAAACACCACCCCCAGCAGGACCCCCTACACTGCCCAAACACCACTGCACTGCCCTAAACCCTGAAACACCAGCCCCAGCACGACCCCTACACTGCCCGAACACCACTGCACTGCCCTAAACCCTGAAACACCATCCCCTGCACGACCCCCTAAACTGCCCGAACACCACTGCACTGCCCTAAACCCTGAAACACCACCCCCAGCACGACCCCCTACACTGCCCGAACACCACTGCACTGCCCTAAACCCTGAAACACCACCCCTGCATGACCTCCTACACTGCCCGAACACCACTGCACTGCCCTAAATCCTGAAACACCAGCCCCAGCACAACCCCCTACACTGCCCGAACACCACTGCACTGCCCTAAACCCTGAAACACCAGCCCCAGCACGACCCCTACACTGCCCGAACACCACTGTACTGCCCTAAACACTGAAACACCACCCCATGCATGACCCCCTACACTGCCCGAACACCACTGCACTGCCCTAAACCCTGAAACACCACCCCCTGCACCGCCCCTACACTGCCTGAACACCACTGCACTGTCCTAAACCCTGAAACACCGCCCTCTACACTGGCCGAACATCACTGCACTGCCCTAAACCCTGAAACACCACCCCCAGCACGACCCCCTTTGCTGCTCGAACACCACTGCACTGCCCCAAACCCTATAACATCACCCCCAGCACGACCCCCTACACTGCCCGAACACCACTGCCCTAAACCCTGAAACACCACCCCCTGCACGACCCCCTATACTGCCCGAACACCACTGCACTGCCCTAAACCCTGAAACACCACCCCCTACACTGCCCGAACACCACTGCACTGCCCTAAACCTTAAAACACCACCCCCAGCATTACCCCCTACACTGCCCAAACACCACTGCCCTAAACCCTAGAACACTACCCCCAGCACGACGCCCTACACTACCCGAAGACCACTGCACTACCCTAAACCCTAAAATACTACCCCCAGCACAACCCCCTACACTAACCGAACACGACTGCACTGCCCTAAACCCTCAAACACTCCCCCAGCACGACCCCCTACACTACCCGAACACCACTGCACTGCCCTAAACCCTCAAACACTCCCTCCAGCACGACCCCCTACACTACCCGAACACCACTGCACTGCCCTAAACCCTAAAACACTCCCCCAGCACGACCCCCTACACTACCCGAACACCACTGCACTGCCCTAAACCCTAAAACACTCCCCAGCACGACCCCCTACACTACCCAAACACCACTGCACTAAACCCTAAAACACTATCCCCCGCATGACCCCTACACTACCCAAACACCAATGCACTACCCTAATCCCTAAAACACTACCCCCGCATGACCCCTACACTACCCTAAACCCTAAAACACTACCCCCGCACGACTCCTACACTACCCAAAGACCACTGCACTACCCTAAACCCTAAAACACTACCCCCTACACTACACAAACACCACTGCACTACCCTAAACCCTAAAAACTACCCCCAGCACGAACCACTACACTACCCAAACACCACTGCACTACCCTAAACCCTAAAAACTACCCCCAGCAGTACCCCTATACTACCCAAACACCACTGCACTACCCTAAACCCTAAAACACTACCCCCAGCAGTACCCCCTACACTACCCAAACACCACTGCACTACCCTAAACCTTAAAACACTACCCCCAGCACGACCCCCTACACTACCCAAACACCACTGCACTACCCTAAACCCTAAAACACTACACCCAGCACGACTCCCTACACTACCCAAACACCACTGCACTACCCTAAACCCTAAATCTACCCCAGCATGACCCCCTACACTACACAAACACCACTGCACTACCCTAAACCCTAAAACACTACCCCCAGCACGACCCTCTTCACTACCTAAACACAACTGCACAATTTGTTACAGGCGTTGCAACACAGGCCTGTGGTGCTTACTGGAAGTACCTAGTGGGCTAGTTGAGCCCCAGGGACCCTCCGGATTCAAGGTGACCTAATCCCCCAACTGAAAACGCACCACGGGGCGCGTTTGCACAGTGGTGAAGGGAGGGGGCGGGGCCACAGGTGACATGTGCGCAAACACGCCCTGTGGTGCGTTTTAAGTTGGGGAATTAATTCCCTTTGAATCCTGAGGGACCCTGGGGGCCAACTAGCCCACCAGGTACCTTCAGTAAGCACAACAGAGTTGCGTTGCAGAGAGGTGAAAAAAGGTGCATGGCCTCGGAACGCCTCTCTGCAACTCAGCTCTGTGGTCCTAACTGTAGGTACCTGGGGGCTAGTTGGGCCCCAGGGACCCTCAGAATTCAAGGGGACTTAATCCCGCAACTTAAAACGCGCCACGGGGTGCGTTTGCACACATGTCACCTCAGGCCCCCCCTCCCTTCACCACTGTGCAAACGCGCCCTGTAGCGCGTTTTAAGAGGTAGTTTTAATCCCCCTGCCCTATTATGTACTAGGGACTTGCAGAGGAGGTCTTGCTAATCACAGGGGTACCCCAACGCATAGTGTTCCCTAGTGTATGTAGGTGTTTTCACTGTATTCTAAGTGTCTTTTAGCATAGCACTGGCTCTGGTTAGTCAGAGTCAGTTACCACCAGTACCAGTCTGAAAAAGCTGTGGGCACAGGATGATTTTGCAACAAGGCCTCTTTCTGCTCCTCTGTTGGTTCTTTCTGCACATCTTTTGCTTCTTTCTGTGCGTTTTTTCTTCTTTCTTCGCATGTCCTACCTCTGTAGGCATAGTTAGAAACTAGCATTTAAAAAACCTTTGAAATTCACTTAAAAAATCATAGGTTTCAGGCAAGTTATAGTTAGAAATTAGCATTTAAAAAACCTTTGAAATTCACTGAAAAAACCATAGGTTTCAGACACGTTATAGTTAGAAATTAGCATTTAAAAAACCTTTGAAACTCACTGAAAAAACCATAGGTTTTAGGGACAGTTATAGTTAGTTGGACATTTCACTCGTACAAAACCATAGAAATTCCCCCGTTATAGTTTGTTCAGCTAACTATAACTCGCGCCCCCGCAATGCACTGCTGATGACGTCACATATTACATCACTCATGACATGGTCAGTGACATCACTGATGACATCACTGATGACATCTCAAATGGCATCACTGAGGACATCATCCATGTGATAATTTTATGCATCTTCTCACACCCTAATATAACTTTTGATACACCCACTCTAAATTACAGACTGCCATTCTCAAAACCATAGACACTCCAACACCAAAAACTACATACCCACTCACTGATTCTTAGGTCTACACACACATCCACTCACTCACCCGTACAGTCACTCATACTTACAGTCACTCAGTACAGGACTATCATATGCACTCATACACCTATATAAACACTCACACACCGCCACTCATCCATAGAGGTACTCACACACCTAGTCAGTCATGCAAAAAACTTAATCACACACCCATTTACTCACCTATACAGTTACACACATCAGCTCACTTACTCATACAAATACTAGCACATTCTTACGCTCTTATACAATCACTGATACAAGTACACACTCATCCATACAGCCACTCTCACAATCACACACTCTCACTTATAGCCATTTATATACTCCAACACACATATATACTGCCTTTCACATATGTAGTTACTCACACATGTACCACTGAGATATACATTCAATCACTAACACACCCATACACACACTCACCCACCCATACAGTCCATCACAGATGCACTCTTGAAACCATGCACCCAGTGAATCACCAACTCACACATCTATGCACAGAGTCACACACACCCCACCCACACAAACACTCAGGCACCCATACAGATACTCAGACAATCAATCAATAACCCATGTAGACACTCATGTAGCTATTCAGAAAGCCATGCAGCCGCTTACAAACCAACAGACAGACGGATACAGACATTCACACAGTTTAGTCACTAACCCATGCATTCAGTAAGATACATTTAATCACTCACTTGTAGAGTCAGTCACTCACGTACTAAATCATCCATTCAGACACTTATACACCCACTCATTCTTCAATACGCCTTTCCCTATATATATTAAACATTTAAACTTTACAGAAACACACAGTCACTGCATGATGTCATCAGTGATGTCATTTGAGATGTCATCAGTGATGTCATCAGTGATGTCACTGACCATGTCATGAGTGATGTAATATGTGACGTCATCAGCAGTGCATTGCGGGGACGCGAGTTATAGTTAGCTGAACTAACTATAACGGGGAATTTCTATGGTTTTGTACGAGTGAAATGTCCAACTAACTATAACTGTCCCTAAAACCTATGGTTTTTTCAGTGAGTTTCAAAGGTTTTTAAATGCTAATTTCTAACTATAACGTGTCTGAAACCTATGGTTTTTTCAGTGAATATATATATATACATATACATACATACACACACCAAATCATAGTTGGAAAGGAGGAGATCACTGCCTATTGTACTGCCGGAGAGTTTTCTCATTAGCTTCAAACACAATGCAAAACTATATCAAGAGCAGGGGATGCCCCCGATGATCTCTTATAAAACTATGTCCCAAAGAAAGGGGGGGGGGTCATGCCCTGACTGTTTTGAAAACTTACTATAGAGCAGCTCAATTGAGGGTTGTTACAGTGAATAGCGCTAGGACATCTGAATAAAATACACATGAATAAGGCAGTGGTGGCTCCTTATTGTGGAACCACCTATGGAAAACAAAAGGTAACCAACCAGTGAATAGCTACCATAATACTGCCATGTCCATGACATTGCAGACCTGGGACAGCTTAAATAAACACCAACACTTGACAACACATCAATTGATTTCAACCCAGTATCAACCCAGTATTAACTTCCACCCACCTATTAGGACCCTTTCTCATGTGGAGTAGTGGGGACTGCCTTATGATACCTGATCTTTATCAAACTGGAATGACCAAGGGCCAAATTATGAGTCTAACAGTCTTTGACTGCCAGACTCCCTGTGGCTACGCGGTGGAGGTCCTGCAGCCACCATAGTACGAGGCAGACATTCGGACCATCCACCGCTGCGCCATGCACCCCACTAAACACCTAATATTACTATAGTTTATTCCTAAACAGGCAACCACAAGTGCAGTTACCTTGCAGACACAGGGTCATGATTTGAATGGTGCAGCAGTTGCAGTAGCCCCAGGCCCAACATTTGTCAGAACTCCTCTAAACACATAATAGTGCTATATTTGACTACTAAACAGGCAGTCACAATTGCAGTTACCTTGCAGTTAAAAGGGACTTGATTTGAATGGTGCAGCAGGTGCAGTGGCACCGGGACCAAAAGCTCTAGGGACCCTACTAAACCCAGATTATTGCTAAATTTTACTACTAAACAAGACAGTCACAAGTGCATTTCTCTAGGAGGCAATATGATCATGATTTGAATGGTGCAGCAGTTGTAGTGGCACTGGGGCCAAAAGCTCTAGGCACCCCACTAAACACAGAATATTGCTTAACGTTACTACTACAAAGGCAGTCACAAGTGCAGTTATCTAGCAGGCACTAGGGTCATGATTTTAAAAGTGCTGCAGGTGCAGTGACACCTGGGCCAAAAGTTGTCAGAACTCCTCTAAGCACCAAATATTGCTGTATTTGACTATTAATCAGGCAGTCACTATTGCAGTTACCTTGCAGATAAAAGGGACTTGATTTGAATGGTGCAGCAGGGCCAAAAGCTCTAGGGACCCCACTAAACCCAGATTATTGCTAAACTTTAAAAATAAACAAGCAGCCACATGTGCACTTACCTTGCAGGCACTAGGGACATAATTTCAATGGTGCTGCTGGTGCAGTGGCACCAGGGACAAAAGTTTTCAGAACTCCTCTAAACACCAAATATTGCTACATTTAGCTACTAAATATTGGTCACAAGTGTAGTTACCTTGCAGGCACTAGGATCATGTTTTCAATGGTGCAGGAGGTGCTGTGACATCGGGCCCAAAGCTCTTGGAACCCCTCTCAACATCAAATATTACAATATTTTACTACTGAACAAGCAGTCACAATTGCAGTTACCTTACACGCAATAGGGTCATGATTTGAATGGTACAGCAGGCGCCCCAGAGCCAAAGGTTTTCCTAACTCCTCTAAACACCAAATATTGCTAGAGTTTACTACTAAACAGGCAGTCACAAATGTAGTTATCTTGCAGGCACTAGGGGCATGATTTGAATGGTGCAGCAGGTGCAGTGACATTGGGCCCAAAGCTCTTGGAACCCCTCTAAACATCAAATATTGCAATATTTTACTACTAAACAGGCAGTCACAATTGCAGTTACCTTACACGCAATAGGGTCATGCTTTGAATGGTGCAACAGGTGCACCGGGCCTAAAAAGTTGCCAGAACTCCTCTAAACGAATAATATTGCTAGTACATCAATTAATTCAATAATTTCCCTCTTTCATTTCATTTTTCATAATGTTGCTATTACCCGCACTATACCACTAGTAACAGCACAATATATTGCCTTTTTGTACATAAACAAGTCATAACACTTTAACAGACTTTCTGTAACGTATATTGTACAACTACTCAGCAAGCTACAACTTACAACAAAATCAGCTTATTATTAATCACATAGGCGAAACCTAATGCATTTACCAATGCTTGATAATACAAATAAGTCCCCCCTATGGCAGGTCCTGGACAGCCTGGAGGGCAGGGTGCACTGTATGTAAAAAGTGGGACAAGTAATATTAAGCTTTACATGTCCTGGCAGAGAAACACTTTTACATTCATTTTTGCTACTGCAAGGCCTACATCTCTCACAGGATCCCATTGGAGTTACTGTAATACATTTAATAAGCTGTAATTTCCAAATGAGAACAGGTGACCAGTTCATGTTTGGTGCCTTTGGAATTGTAATGAAAAATCCTCCTTTATTGTAAAGTCAGATTTTGAATTAGAATTTTGAAAAAGCCACTTTTAGAAAGTTGGCATTGTCCCTCCCGCCTTAGCCATTTGGTGCCTGTAGCCTGTCCCTGGGTCACAGGACTGGGTGTAGCTGACAGTTTGGCATTGTGTATTTCTCCAACCAGCCGCAAACAATAGAGTGCTTAGGTGTTCCTGAATGGGGCATCACTGGCAGAATGGGAGGGCGGAGCTGGCCACAGCCCTACTTACACTCGTATAGGCTGTGTCCTGCTTCCACACAAAGGAATGCATACCCCCTGTAGTTAGTCTGGCGCCAAGGCAGGATGACTGTGGACTTCAAAGGGGAAACCTCTAGAAGCTTCTCCCACTTTAAAGACAGTACATGGGTATAAATACTGAAACTCAGACACCAACTCTTCAGTACACTTCTGGACCTGTGGATACTCTGCCAGGAAGAACGACTGTTGTGCTGCCTGTAGGGACTGCAACTCTGCTGAACTGCTGCTCTGAAGGACTGCTGACCTGTTGCCTGCCGCCTGCCTGCCTGGGTGAGAAGGACTGGACCTGCATCTGTTTAACCTAAGACCCCAGAGTGACTCCAAGGGCTAGATGGCTAACATCCTGAGCTGAAGCCTTGGGGACCCAACAGGCTTCCAACAACCTTCATCTACACCTGGACACTGCCATCTGTGAGTCCAACCCTGCCAAGTAGTGCCACCCCAGGCCTGAACCCTTGGAAGTGGGCCTGAAGGTGCTCTGCCAGCACATCTGTGGACCCAGCAGAACTGACATCACCTGTGCTGCGTGGCCCCATCCAGAGCTACCCGAGAGTTAAGCACAGGTTAATTTATGGATTGCTTGTAACTTCACCCTGACAAGGATTGTGGTTCCTGCCCGAGTAGGGTTTCACCTCCCTCATCCAGTAACTCAATTTCTTACACATGAACTGAAGCAGGAGTTAAAAACTGCAGGAGCAGCACCAAAACTGGCAAAATGCTTTGAATGTGTGTGGGAGCCAAAGATTTTGTACAGTGCTCAATTCCTTGTGACCAGTCAGAAAATTCTAACATGTTTTAGAAATATAAAAACTGTTTTCTAAAGTCTCCCAAGTGTTCACCAGTCTTGCAGAATCTTGCAGTCTTTTAAAAAGCAGCCAGTCTTTATGAGACTCTGATTTAAACTTTGTTGACTACCATTTTTTGAAGTACATAACTGCAAAGGAATTGTTACGCTCAATCACAGAAAAGAGCCACAGGACTGTCAAGGCGCTACAGAATAATTTCAAAACTGTATTGCCTATCATTTGTGAAGTACATTACTGCAAAGACATTGTTACACTGAATCATAAAAAAGTGCCACAGAACTGTCAAGGCACTACAGGAGTATTTCAGGACTGCATTTAATTGGCATTGTTTGAAGACTGACCTTGCAGATAATTTTCCCTCAGAGTTGATATTATTCTTGTATCTAAATGTTTATTATTTGCACGTTGATAAAAGGGAAAACATAAAAGGTCTAATGTTTATTGTTACTTGCTTACTTTCTGCAGAATATCAATATAGATTCTCGGAATACTTGGCTTTTGCTGCCCTGTTAATAAAGGTACTTACTTAACCCAGCTGAGAAATAACATTATAGGAAATGTTGTTCATGTTGCAGGGAAATCTCGTTAATCATTATTATTCTTTATTTTAGTAAGTAATTGGATGACAAAGAACATATCGGTGAACGTCCAGGATAAGGCCCAGCATTTAATCTGTACCAACTATCAGAAAGAGAGAGTTGTCAGAAAGATCCTGCTTGACCAGACAGATGCAGCTGGCGTCCTTGCTTCTTTTTCTTTCTTTTGTCTCATTACAATTCACCCCTTCTTCTTGAGAGGTCGCAGGTGTTTGATGTTTCGTAAATCATTATTCTATGTGTACTTTCATAGGGATTTAGGGACAGTCCTCGCCCAAGTGGAAATGCCTGGATTTCAGGTGAGTGGCAATCTTGACAGAAGGCTAAGCCACAAAAATTTGTGTTTCTTTTTGGCGACGATCAGCTCTTCCCCGACTCCTCTAGAGGAACTCCAGACCTTTCACATTTAACAGCAATCATTCAAGGTTTGCATGAGGAAATGCAACATTTAAAACAAGAGAGCACAACTCTTAGAGAAACAATTGCAAAAGGTAAATCAGAATTCACACAGTGGAGAGAGACTCCTGTAAAAGAGCAACGTCCGATTGTGGCACCTCTTAAATTTGGAGCCCATGCCTTTACAGCAACCAATGTTCCTCCACTTTCAGAACAAAATATACAAATCACTGTTATGACGCCGAGTACTGTACCCTTAGCTAACCCTGAACGCTTTTGTGGCGATAGTGCTCAGTTCGCCACATTTATGAGTCAATGTCAGCTGCACTTCATTAGTAAACCCCAAGTGTTTCCCACCGATGCAACTAAAATGGCTTTTATCATTTCATATCTTGGGGGTGTAGCCGCAAATTGGTCCATTCCACTAATCAAAAAAACATGATCCATTTAGAACTAAGTTTGGTATATTTGAATATACGGTAATGCCGTTTGGTCTCTAACGCCCAGCGGCATTTCAGTTCTTTAATAATGAAGTTCTGCACGAAATTGGACATCTGGGCCATCGTCTACATTGACCATATATTGATTTTCTCCAAAACTGAAAAAGAACATATTCTTCATGTACGAGCCATTCTGCAATGGTTAACAGAACACTCATTAAATGCCAAACCTGAAAAGTGTGTTTTTCATGTCACCACAGTTGAATTCCTTGGTTAACATTTATCTCCCGAAGGAATTACAATGGATCCAAACAAAGTTGAGGCCATCTTAAATTGGCCTTCTCCGGCCTCTGTAAAAGATGTACAAAAAATACTAGGATTCTCTCATTTTTACAGACGATTCATTGCTGACTTTTCTGGCATCATTTCACCCATTACTCAATTAAGGAAGGGCCATCCTTTTGCTTGGACAGACAAGGCTGAAGAGGCCTTTAGAGAACTTAAGAAAGCATTTACCACAGCTCCTATTTTGTCCCAAGCCAGACCCCGACCAACCTTTCTATGTGGAGGCCGATGCCTCACAGATTGCTATTGGAGGGGTACTTTAGAAGAAAATCCTAATACCGGTCATTTTCACCCAATTGCATTCGATTCTCGTAAATTACTCCCAGCAGGGCTGAACTATACCATTGCAGAACGTGAACTCCTCGCCATAAAAGCAGTTTTTACTGAATGGCGGCATCATCTTTTAGGGGCTAAACATACAGTCACTATTTTTAGTGATCAAAATAACCTACTGTTTTTTATATCAGTTAAGGCACTCACACCAAGACAAATGCGTTGGTTACACTTCTTTAGTGAATTTGATCTCCTGATCACATATCGCCCTCGAACCAAGCAGATACAATCAGACACTTTATCTAGGTATGGGCTAGAGGAAAATAAGAATACAACAGTACCCACACAAAGCATTATTCCGGCGGAGAAAATAGTGGCAGTAACCAGCATCACCGATGCCTTCTTATCTGCTGTTATGAAAGCCTCGGAACAGATTAACACTCAGGAATGGTTGTCAGACTCCAGTAAAGCCATTAAAGATGGATTGTTGTTCAGAAAAGAGAAGCTGTTTATTCCTCAAGGTCAGATACGGCAAAACGTATTATATTGCCATCACACAGGTCTAGCAGGTCACCCAGGCGTTCAAAAAACACTAGACAGTTGTAAGCGGAACTTCTGGTGGGTCAATATTAGAAAAGATGTCCAGGCATATGTACAGGCATGCCCAGTGTGTGCCCGTAATAAAAATACACATCTCCAGCTGGACTCCTACAACCAGTACCGATTCCTCCAGTTCCTTGGCATACCATTAGTATTGATTTCATTATGAATTTACCTATATCAATTAAATTTCACCACCGTGTTAGTGATCGTAGACTTACAAAAAATTCCAACATCTACAGAATTTAGCAAATATTTATCACAGAAGTAGTACGATTACATGGACTGCCCAATAAGATCATATCCGACTGTGGACCTCAATTCACGTCCCAATTTTGGAAAACCTTGTGTTCTACTTTAGGTATAGAAGTGGCTCTTTCATCAGCATTCCACCTGCAGACTGATAGGCAGACGGGAAGGGTCAATCAAAGTCTGGAACAGATATTACAATGTTTAACATCTACTTTAATAACAGCCTGGGAGCAGGCAATACCGTTAGTTGAGCTTTCCTACAATAATGCTTTTCATTCATCTCTAGGATGTTCACCTTTCTATTTTCTCACTGGTCAACATCCACGTATGATACCTGCGGGCCCTTACTTTCCCTTATGATCAAATGCCATCAGTCTCTACACACATACAACAATTACAAGACATACAAGCCCAAGCTCATGATAGTCTTACAGAAAATAAACTGGACATGAAGAAACAGGCAGATAAACACAGATTCCAAGAACCTGCTTATAAAGCAGGAGATTTGGTTTGGCTATCCACCAAAAATATCAGACTAGATTGACTGAGAAAATTACAACCCCAATTCATTGGCCCTTTCCCTATCCTGAGTATAATCAATCCCGTTGCAGTGAAGATAAAATTACCTGAAGACTATGCCATACACCCAGTTTTTCATGTATCCCGTTTAAAACCATACCATTCCAACACACCAAAGGATAATCCACCACCTCCCATCTTGGTTGATAATCATGTTGAGTATGAAGTACATCATATTTAAGATGCAAAAGTGTTCATGGAAAACTGTACTATTTAATTGATTGAAAAGGGTATGATGCTTCCCAAACATCGTGGGAACCAACCTCCTTTCTACATGCTCCATGCCTTATCAGGCGTTTCCATACTCTCAATCCCTCCAAGCCTCGCCCGGTACAGCCCCCTTTGCTGGGGAGAACTGCCATGAATGTCATACATGTTATGAGTGTCACCTCACACACTTCTCATGGGTGTTCTCATGTGAGAGTATCTACATAAGTGGCAGAAGATTGAGTGTATACAATTATTTGATTCCATAAATATCCGAAAACAACCTTGTAAAAGATGAAACTTTAATGCTTTTTTACAAGACATTACCACGTAGAGGAAACTCATTTGTACACACGTGAAAATAAAACTGTAGAGCAGTTATTTACACGTGTTCTGGTAAAACCCTCCGTGTGTATTTAAATAAGGAACGTTCTCTCTCGTTTTCAGAGCAACCGTTAAACACATGTTTACTTTCCTGCATGTTAAGGCAAATGAGGAACGTGCTGCTGTCTCCGTGTTCATAGCAAGATTTTCAACACGTGTTCCTGGCTTATTTAAAGTAAAGCGAGGATGCATATTGAACGATCGCTTAGCCTTGTCTCCATAATGTGATGGTACTCACTTGAATTCCCCGTGTTTGCTGGCTGTGGTCATGTTTCTACGCTCTGCGATCCTGCTCCAGTCCTCGGCCTCCAGGGAGAACTCCGGCAGCATTCCTTTCTGGCCACGTAAGAGGTGTGTTGTCAAAGGCAACGATCTGCTTCTTCCCTTTTCCTAGAAAGAAAGGACACAGAAGATTACGGTAAAAGCAAACCTTTTCTTTATTTTACAATTGTATTATGGACAAAAGCTCAAGACAAACTCTTTATGAGACTCTGATTAAAATTTTGTTGACTACCATTTTTTGAAGTACATAACTGCAAAGGCATTGTTACGCTGAATCATAGAAAAGCGCCACAGGACTGTTAAGGTGCTACAGTAAAATTTCAAAATGTAATTGCCTATCATTTGTGAAGTACATTACTGCAAAGACATTGTTAAGCTGAATCATAAAAAAGCACCACAGAACTGTCAAGGCGCTACAGGAGTATGATCCAGCGCCAATCAGGGATCGATAATCAATAAGCACAAACAATGGCCCATACTCATACACCCAACACATAAATCCCTGTTGCGCTGTTTCAAGTTTGAGTTAAATCAGTTGTTCACAAACTACAGGCATGTCCTAACACATAAGATACATAATTGAACCTGTAAACAACTCTTTCCTCTGGTCGATGGACCATTAGTTGAGAAGTTGATGGTAATAATTAGAACTATCTATCTAATACTACTAAATAAATCACAAACTCGGAATAAGGTTCATAATATTTATTGCAAATAATGTGAAGGTAAATGCTCATCATGTACAGTTTTACAAGGCAAACAATGAATAAATCACAGAGAGAACAATTATCAAGGCAAAAAGTGTCAAACAACTCATAATGAACAGAATGCAATGAAGGAGTGGATAGATGAAGAGACATTCGTTTCAGAGACAGATATACATTTGCAAATGATTATGCAAAGTACAGATCATTTAGCTATACTAACCCAAATATTTTCTAGTGGAAAATCTACCCTCTGGCCATGAGAATAGATGGGGATTCCCCGAAAAGGTTCAGGGAACAAAGAATAGGACAGGAACAGGAAACAGGTAGGCCTTTATCTGGATACAGCAAACCGGACAGCGACGATCTCCCCTCTCTAACTTTTTCAAAGGCGCGCTCTCTCAACACCCCCCCAGACACTTCAGTTATACTCTAAAAACCTTCATGTCCAACCCACCATTATAGCAACATTTTCAGAATCTTAGTCTCTCATTGGTCAGTTTAGGGGGTGTTCTATCACACCACCATAGTCAAGTCCATGTTTTCACAGCATTCTTTGTTTTACATTTCTAACAATACGTAAACCACGTCTCATGAATACACGCTTCCTCCAACTAGTAACATGTTACAAGTCTCTACATTTTCATTATCCACCTCTGCAGCTTCCGCGGAAGAAGTTTATACATTTGCACTTGGTACCACGGCCATCCTTCCGTTACTTGGCAGACACACAAAAATTCTGGAAGGTCATCAGCTTTTGCCTTCTCCATTCTCTCTGAGAGCTCGATTTTCGGCTTTTTATTAAATTTCTTTTAACCCCCAACTCGTCATGCAACTATGTAGGCCCATGCAAGTATCACTACGATGAATAAAAAACACAGACATTATTAAATTTCATGAAATATAATTCTCACTATTTTACCACCCACCATTTGCACTATCCCACGTTATATGTCTAACAAAGCATAAACGTGCAGAAAGCATTATTTTTAAGCAGAACGCGAATGCGGCCTAGTTTTCATGCATTAGTCCACGCATTAGTGCACGCATACGCAAAAGCATTTCCCCGTGTTTTTCGTGTTTTTGCATGTTAGTTTCGCAGCACACTGTTAGTAAATGTTACCGGGGAGTTAATCCGAGCAGGTTCTATTTTCTCAAAACCCTGCTCCATCAAGTATTTCCGGAATGCATTTATTAGGCATTGTTTGAAGACTGACCTTGCAGATAATTTTCCCTCAGAGTTGATATTATTCTTGTATCTAAATGTTTATTATTTGCACGTTGATAAAAGGGAAAACATAAAAGGTCTAATGTTTATTGTTACTTGCTTACTTTCTGCAGAAAATCAATATAGCCGATTCTCGGAATACGTGGCAATTGCTGTCCTGTTAATAAAAGGTACTTACTTAACCTAGCTGAGAAAGAACATTATAGGAAATGTTGTTCATGTTGCAGGGAAATTTTGTTAATCATTATTACTCTTTATTTTAGTAAGCAATCAGATGACAAAGAACATATCAGTGAATGTCCAGGAGAAGGCCCAGCATTTAATCTGTACCAACCACTATCAGAAAGAGAGAGTTGTCAGAAAGATCCTGCTTGACCAGACAGATGCAACTGGCGTCCTTGCTTCTTTTCCTTTCTTTTGTCTCATTCTAATTCACCCCTTCCCCTTGAGAGGTTGCAGGTATTTGGTAAATCCTCATTCTCTGCGTACTTTCAAAGGGATTTAGGGACAGTCCTCGCCCAAGTGGAACCGCCTGGATTTCAGGTGAGTGGCTATCTTGACATATGGAGAAGACCCAGCCATGTGTAAAAAGTTCACCTACCTAGGCAGTACCATCAGACATGATTGAGGGACAGACAGTGGCATCAAGAGCGAACTGTTCAGCACCCTAATGGCATTCCTGGCCTTGTTCAATGTGTGGAGGTCATCTCAGTATAGCACCAACACCAAATTGGTGTTTAACCAGAGCTGAGTTCTGTCCACACTCTTTTGTATGGATCAAAAAGCTGGCAGATGATGAAAAGCAACATCACCAAACTGCCAGCATTCCACACCAGTAACCTGAGAAGAATCTTGCACTTTGTACGACTGCAAATCATTTCCAACTAGGAACAGCTCACCAGGTGCAAGCAAGAGCTCATGAACACCATCATTATGAGAAAAAGATGGAGATAGATGGGACACACCATTAAAAAGAATAAGATTCCATCACAAAAACAGTTCTCCATTGGACCCCTGAAGGCAAACTAGAGAGAAGCAGGCCAAAGAACATCGGCAGGTAATTGTTGAAAAAGATATTAAGTTCTCTGAACCACAGCTGGGGCACCATCTAAAAATGTGCCCAAAGCAGACAGAAGTGTAAGTCCTTTGTTGCTGTCCTACATGCCAGTCGGCATAATTGGCAGAAAGTTGTATGTTAAGCAGCAAGTTTATTTATTGAAGGTTTGAGATCAGGACATTTTGATACTATTAACCCAACTTATGCTCTTCTGGAGTGGCTCAGGTAGACATAGACCCATTTCACCAATTGAGACTTCCTACAGTTTGTTGTGTTCCTATGCTTCAGATCAATGTTCCTCATCACAGGTCACTTATGGTGGTGTTAAAGATAGGTTTTTGAGAACCATGAGATCAGGTGTGCAACATTGCCAATGTATGATGCAGTGTTCATTAGTCCATCGAATAACATTACTTATTCCATGACACACTTCGAAACATGCATTTTCAACAGATGTTTGACTCGTCTGTTTCAGATAGGTCTTTTATGCAGAACACCAGGTGATAGAATTACTGTGATCACACAGACTATTTTCCATGAAGCTTGTGTCTTCAATTTCCTTCTGAGTAAAATCTGCAGTTTTGCATGCTCATCTCCCTTTATCTTGTTAACCTTTTGCATAATAAGTGACAATCACAATTAGTAGGTCCAAAATATTTAATTGTTTCCTACATACAAGGCAGCAGGATGTATTCTGAAACGTAATTCATTTCTCCTTCTCCAAAGCTTTCTTGTTAAGTAGCCTATGATGTGTAAGAGCAGTCCAAAGCAACCAAGAATTCAATGACAGTGGCAGCTCCTCCACTTAGGCAGAGGAGTGTTGCCCCACTGCTCAAAAGGAAAAGTAAAATGCTAATAACGTAATGTTATAATCATTTTATTTTTCCCATTGCAGTCAGTGGCCTGGCGAGGCTGGCCAGAGCAGGTGGAGGAGTGGTTTGTACTCCCTAAGTGCTCATGACTGTTTGTCCGGCCCTCTTGAGGCGGCCGTCATGCGCACTTTGCATATTCCCCATCAGGCTGCATTACACAGCCTGGAGAGGAAAATGCACAGCCCCGTTTAAGCGCCGAACCACGGTCCTCAGACCAATCACAATGCTGCATTGCAGCGTTGTGATTGGTTCAGGGGAGTCAGTGTGCCCGGGTGCTTCCTTCTGCCGGCTGGGACAGGAAGAAGGAAGATGAAGAGAATGAGTACGGAGGAGAGGCGGCGACCGGCCGTTCCAGGTAAGTCCTTTATTATTTTCTTTCACTCCCCCCCCTCCTCTGCCCCACTTCCCCCGTCCGGTAGCAGTCACTACTATTCAATGAGCAAATAATTGCAAATGGCGATATGTTCAAAAGTTGTTTTCCTGTATTAGCACATTAAAATCAAGATTCTCTTTCTTTTTCAATGCTGGTTTAAAGTTGGGCAATCATATTTTAACTATATAAGGGTGACTTGAGATAGTATTTCAGTATCTTACAGAGTCATGGGAAAAATAAAACATTTTAGTAGATTACATGGGTAAGTCATGAAATAACAATATTTAGTTACAATTATAGTAAAGACAGTGACGTTTCTAGGCAAGCAAAGGTCCAGTAATCGCCCATGTTTACATCATAACAAGTTTTTGTTTTTAAGAACCTTGCTACTCTCCCATCTTTTTTTGCTCCATCCAAACTTAACTGAGCTCACAATGCACTCTTAGGTACAGAAAACGAACTAGAAACAAAAATCAACAGAGTAATATAATAACATAAAAAGTCACTGGACAAAAATAGAACATTCTCCTCTTTCCTGTGTTGATTCGTTTAGGCGGTACTGTGCGGTCCCGTATTACTGGAGCTCGGGTGCAGGGATGCTCAAAAGATGCAGGAATGGCTGGTATGAATGAGCTGTGGCGTTGCTCGCGCCTCAGTGAAGAGTCGTTCTGCTGATCTACAAGTTGTCAATAATGTAAGCAAGCTAAATGCGATATATTTTGACTTGTATGGGTGACTAATCTGTGCCTTATGTGTGACACTTACCGTTTTCCATGGGTAGAACTTGCCAGGTGGGGCATGCACTAGACTAAATGTCCAGAAAAGTTCGAATGTCAAGCTGCATTGTGTAGCCTGAGCATGGTAAAAAGGGATAGTCAATAAATTAATAAGGTAAGGTGGTGCCAGAGCCGAGCCAAGCCTGAAAATATTTGGCAGGTACATCAAGCAACAAATAGCATGTAAAAATCTTACACAAAAAAAATCACTTCATTGCGAGGCAGTTATCAGAAATTATAGTTTTTAAACATGAACATAGAAACATTAATTACCTCCCTCCCCCATAACATCACTCCCATTAACGAACTAAGAGGCAAGTCGTTTGTTATGTATACCCAGTATGTGAACTAGCTTCTCATTATACACGAAAATCTTCATTAAAATACAACAGGTGTTTGTAAACTTCACGTTCTTAACTCACATATTTGAAGGTGCTTCTCACATTTAATAATGAAGAAAAAAGGAGGCCAGGTAAAAAATGGCAGCTTAGGATCACAACATTTTGTCAAGTGGGGAAGCCTGGATTGATCCTCGGTTTTCTGGTGCCATGTTGTGCATTTCAACCACTAGATGAGCATCTCTCGTCCTCGCTCCTTTTTTTTTTTACATCACAAAATACTCCTATGTTTTTAATTCTTTGTGCATGAGGTTAGGGCATGGTTGGCAGTCAGAAGCCACATGAAAACCTCTCATTTTGGCTTGGGAGTCCAGAAGGACCGCGAGCTGAACCAGAGCCAGGCATCTGGATCAACTTTCAGTGGCTCATTTACCTCCAATACCCAGTCTTCAACGCCTCAGTTTTCCATGTGCCAATAGCGAATGAGAGCAGTTAGTATAATGGATCATGGGAGGTCACTGCGCACCCAGGTTGCAGTTACAATATCATCAGCACCTATTTATGAGAGGCTTTCGTCACGTTTACAATAATGCAAAGAGGTACATGCGTGACGCAAGCCTCTAAGTTAGATTTATGAAGCCATGCAAAGCCACATTGCATGGCTTTGATTGGCTTAAGGCAACAGCGCAAATCGCTGCATTGCCTCACTCAGAGGCGGCTCGCATAGGGCGTGCTGCGCGGCGGTGGGACGGTAGTAAACTCGGACATACGACGGAACGGAGGAACGTAATAATTACTTTCCTCCGTTCCATCGTATATCCGAGTTTACTACCCCCCACCCTGCCCCTCCCCGCCACACCGCCCAGCAGCATGCCCTATGCGAGCCGCCACTGGCCTCTCTGTGTGCGAGGGAGGCGTTCCATGGGCATTGCTGTGGGTGTTCCCATGCAACTCTCATGGTTTTTGATGCATTCCCAGATTTACAAGGACTTGTAAACCTGTGAATGTGCCAAAATCGTAGACCTCCCCAGGTGAGGCATAATGAGGAGAAACCTCTTTATTTCTCCTCGTTTGTTCCTCTTTCTACTTGTGCTGCATTGTGCAGCTTACATAGAAAGAGAAAAAACCAGCAGCGGCCGGCACAGGTAAGCGCGGTGAGGGAGGGCAGGGAGCGGCGGGGGGGGAGGGGGAGCCGACAGACGACGGAATAGGTATTATTTATTTATTTAATTATACCTATTCCATCGTCTGTTTACCCCCTTCCCCTCCCTCCCACCCCAACCCACTTCACCGCATCTACTTTAGCCAGCCGCTGGCCAAAACGGCGCAAGCCCAAGGGGAAAGGACAGGAATGTGTCGTATTGGATAAATGTGGCGCATTCCTGCCCTTTCCCAGTGACACTTGCTGCGCTGCCCTACACGACACTACTAATTTCATAAATATGCCCCTTAGTATGTAGATAAGTTGAAACCCATGTGCAGCTATCAGTCTCCTAAGATGCAGGCTACACAAGAACAAATGTTATCTCATGCAATGCAAAAGCCCTATCCAAGCAGAACATTTGTCAGGTAAATATTTGATTATCAAACTGAACTTGCTGCTTTTAATGGCAGAACCTTCCTTCCAAGAGGACTTCTGGGTTTAGCAAATAGTCAATGCCAGATGCTGGAAAGAATGCACCTCATGCAGTGTAATAGAAGCTGTCCCTTGGAGGATGAATGAAGCAAAAAAACAGCCAACCGTACTATGTGAGAAATGTATATTCTTCTTGGCAGAACTAAATTGTGATTGACAAAACCACAAAGCAATGGAAGAAAGAGGTGCTGAGGGTAACACAAAGAAGCCAGTGCCTTAAATGGGTTGACCCAAAGTCTAACTATGCACATGGACAACAATAGGTATTTGAGACAGCTGTGCTATCAAGCCAAACATTTAAAAATATTACCAGAATTTGGGTCCTTGTGCCATTTTTAACTTGACTCAGCTTCTGCGCAGTTTGATAGGAAAACGTTTATTAACATTATCCGTGGCTAAACCTGGAATTATCCCTGAAGCCAGTTTAATCAGTACCATCTTAGGGATTTAGGGGGCCTCAGACAAGACATATTTTGCGGGCCACATTTCAGAACAACTTTGAATTTTATTACCCATTTCTTGGTATTACATGTCGAATGATACCAAACAATAATGAATATATGTTAAAATTTAAGAAACAGCATCACAATAAAACTGTCGAAATCTGTCTTGTCCTGTGTCCCAAAAATCCTTGCACTGGCTAGAGGCAGAGTAAAAGGTAAAGGTAGGCAGAGGGAGAGTAGTTGTGGTAGAGGAATAGAAGAGACCAAGGTCAAACAGAGAGAAGGTTTGCCTCCCCAAGGGCCCTTCGGAAGGTAGGTGCCCTGGGCAATTGCCCTATTTGCCCATGCCTTAAGATGTCTCTAGCTTTAACACTCTGGCTGCATATCCCATTCACTATGCACTTATGTTACAATATCACATGTTACCTAGACAGTGAGCTAAGCACAGTAAATAATACCTGTGCTGTCATACTATGCAATGATGACTGCACATACTACTGGTGACTTTCATTCCCTTATCATGCATGTGAAAGTAGGGTTAATATAAACAGACACAAATGTTTCCAAGCAGAACAAATGGCAAGGCAATTGCTGGTGCACTAAATGACATCTGTAATTTTCTGATTTCATCTTTCTATTGAATTTGTAATATTGCAAACCAGTATAATGGTCATTGGAGCTATTCACAAAAACGGTGATATGGTTCATAAATTCCAGCTACTATGCAATGCCAAATCATTGTGTTCTACACTGAAGGTGACTGCTTGCTGATAGACTTAATTTCACATTGTACATTATCTTCAAGAGAGTCTGGATTTCGCAATGGTGTGTCAAATCATGGTAGTACTCCAGCAGGTACAGGATAACTATTGCTCCCAAAGGTTGCTTCCATGGCAAATATGTGGACTATGACTATTAGCATTCTCAGTTGGCAATTGTCCAAAATGGGCACCCAGTGGCGTAGCTGAATGAATGAATATGATCTTGTATAGCGCTAACTTAGCCCAAGGGCATCAAGGCGCTGATAACGGGGCGAGACAACGGATGGTAGACCGGGTAGAAATGCTCAGGGGAAGCTCTGTTTAAAAAGCCAGGTCTTCAATGCTTTTCGGAATAGAGAGTGTGACACCTGACTAGAGAGCTCCTGTGGCAGGGATTTCCACAATTTGGCGGCAACAGTGGAGAACGCTCTACCTCCCCATCTGGCTTTCTTGAATCTCGGAATTCTAAGCAATTTTTTTCCCCCGAGGATCGAAGCTGTCTGGTGGGGACATAGCGATGAAAGAGAACCTTGATATCCTCGGGGCCAGCATCGTAGTAGGCGTTATGGGTTAGGCATAATGTTTTGAACAGAATCCTTTGGTCCAAGGGAAGCCAGTGAAGGGATCTAATTGTTGTGGAGACTGAATGGTATTTAGGCAGGTCGGTCACCAGCCTTGCAGCCGCGTTCTGCACCAACTGCAGACGATTGATCAGTCCTTTGTTAATGCCCAACTAAAGGGCGTTACAATAGTCCAATCTGGACGTTACCAAGGCAATGACCGCCTGCTTGCGAGATTCAAAGGAGAGGTAGGGAGTGATTTTTCTTAGGGTTTTGATAATCCCAAAACAAGTGGAGACTGTTCTACTAACCTGTCGATTAAGTGACAGAGAGTTATCCACTATGACCCCTAGGTTTTTACCATAGGAGACTGGGCAGGGACAAACACCAAGTGAAGCTGGCCACCATTCTTTGGACCAGATATCTGAGTGGTTGCCAAAGATAATGACCTCCGTCTTTTCCCCATTTAATTTCAGGAAGTTTTCCGTCATCCAAGTGGAGACTGCCTGCATACAATTTCTGAAATTAAGAGCTGAGTCCCTGACATCATGGGTGATAGACACCATTATTTGGGTGTCGTCCGCATAGGACAACACCTCCAAGCCAAAAGATCTCACCAACTCGGCCAAAGGGGCAACATAGATATTAAAAAGTGTAGGGCTCAGGGACGAGCCCTGGGGTACACCACAAGATACAGGTTTAGCGGCTGAGTAGAAAGGACCCAACTTAACAGTCTGTGCACGCTCACTGAGAAAGGAGGCCAGGAGATCCAGAGCCGAACCCCCGATCCCAATTTCCATAAGGCGGGCAACCAACCTTTGAGGAGAAAGGGTATCGAAAGCCGCGGTTAGATCAAGTAAAATCAGTAGAGTGGTGTGTCCTGCATCAACCTGGGTCCGAATATTATTGAAGACAGCAGTAAGGGCTGTTTCCGTACTGTGTTGGCTTCTGAACCCATGTTGAGAGCCATCTAATAAATGGTGGTCCTGAAGGTAAGCACTCAATTGCAGATTTAGATGTTTTTCCAGGATCTTGGCTGGAACAGGCAAAAGGGAGATGGGCCTATAGTTCTTAGGTTCTGTAGGATCCAGTGAAGGCTTCTTCATGAGTGGTTTAACAACTGCCGTCTTCCATAGAGTCGGGTACTGCCCCTCTGAGATGGCTATATTCAGGACGGCGGTAAGATGGGGGATAAATGCTAGCCCTTGTGCTGCCCGTGGCCATCCCTGTGTTTCCCGCCCAGTGGGTGCATGTAAGAGCAGGGGTTGCTGGCAATTTCCACTATGGCCGCACCGCATCGCTGCAGGTAAGAGCGAGGGAAAGACCTCCATCCCCAAAACTCGTGCTGCCCTCTCCCCTCTTGCTACACCATAAAATCTCTTTATTTGAAGAAATTACTACAGGGCCGATTACGATGGCGGACGGACTAGAGTCCGTCCGCCATCGTGGTGGTGACCGGGACCCTCCGCAATACATGCGGCGGTCCCGCACACCCAATTAGGATGCGACCGCCACCATGGCGGTCACATTTTGCACTTCAACATTGCGGCAGATGCTGCTGACTGCAGCACCAATCGCGATGTTCAAAATGCATGTTGTGCATTTCACTGCACTACGTGGCAGGCACCACACGGTGCCTGCCACTTGGTGCAGTGAAATGTAGGGGGTACCATGGGTACCCCCCAGTGCACAAACACCACCCCCAGACACAAGGAGGGCCCGCAACGGGCCCCCGAAACCAATCTCCACCAGCCTTTCAATGGTGGTTTATCCACCACGGAAAGGCTGGCTGAAGACAGCATCCTAATTTGGCGGACGGTGCCTGCTAGGCACCGCCACCATTTTATGGATGCAGACCGCTCCGCCAGGCAATCGGAAAGATTGTTACCCGGCTTCCGCCATATTGTACTTTTTTGCATTTTGCAGGCGAACAATGATCTGACTACTGGGCCTGTCTCTGTTACCGTACACCTTCGCCAGGTCACTCCGCCTTCGGACGGGGGATGGTCTGGCTGAGCCCTCGTTCCCAATTGGGATGAATCCCACTTGTTCTTTGTTCCTCATTTGTTTGATGTTCTGGGGAGGTGGGGGGAATGTATCTCAACCTGATTGGGGGGTTGGAGTGGGAGGAGGGAGGGTTAGGTTTGTTGTAGTTAGGGGCCTGAAATGTGCCCCTCTCCTATGGGTTTGTGTTACTTCAAGCAGTCTGACATATTCAGCACATAGCATCTATTGTCATAAACAACAACAACACATTGCCTACACTATACTAAAGAGAGCATAGCAATAGCATTATTCTGCCAGATCAATTGGGATTGTCTAACCCCCATACCTTGGTCTTAGGTATCAGGATGCCGGTTGCAGTGCACAAGTTATCTTCCTTAGCAGGATGGAGGTCAGAGTCAGCAGGGCTGCATCTCAGTCACAGTCTGCAGCAGTTCTGTGACAATTCCTAGCATGGAAATGCTCCTCTCAAAGAGGCTTAGCGTGGGATCTGTTTATCTAATAAAATACTGTTCTTATCAAACTGTGGCAGAGATGCAGAGCAGCTCATTTGGATTTGTCTAGCTAAAATGAAGTGTCTCCTCATGAGCACAGTAAAGAAAGAAAACAGTGTCATCGTGTTCTTTATGTACGACCCTGGAACTAATTGTACAGACTACAGGTCATCAATGCCTATCACAAAAAACATACATCACATTCATGCATTAGCAGAAAGTATGAAAGTGTGGCAAAGGGCACCACAATATAGAGATGTCAACTTAAGGAACTGAAATTATTATGGAGAATACCTGCAAGCCACACAACAATAAGCCCATTAAAAAGAGAATGAAAACAGTAGGTATTAAAACACCAAGGTAATGATAAATGTAAGCACTAAAGCAAGTGCTACAAATTCTAAGAACTTTAGTCCCACTTGGGTGAAGATTGATGAGGATATAAATTGTAAAACTAATAAGAGGGCTGCAACTATAAGGTACAAGACAAGGGTTTTAATATTCTAATTTAAATCCATATATGACAATTACTCAAACAAATATTGGGGCTGAGGGCATTCCTTCAATTGTAGACATCAGATAGCTGCAGGGGGCAGAAGTGTGTCAAGTAACTCAATGAACACATGAACCTAGGGATAACTTGGAAGGAGGGATTACTACTACTAGGGTTCTGTCTGGGAGCGTAAGTGCTAATCTAATGGCACAAATGTTTATGATTATTTATAAAGTTCACTTTAAAAAATGCCTACAAATTTTAATGTAATTTCTAATGAAAGAAGTCTGATCTTTATACCATGTTCTACTTCACAAGGGGGTTTGAGACATTAACTAAGAGGAACTTTGAAATGATAAAATCACTTTTGAGAACCAGAGAGCTGGAAATGTGCCCTTTCTGAAATGTCACCTCATTTGCTTTGCCTTTTTGCTGAAACCTAAAGAGGTCTGTTTGCTTTACTCTCGCTAACCAGTGTTAAAGTGCTTGAGCTCCTCCTTTCAACATGGTAAAATTGGTAGACTCCAGAGTGGCTTAGTTAACTTACCTATAAGTCCCTAGTATATGGTGCAAAGGTGCACCCAGTGCCAGTAAGTTAATTGTCACAAGTGGACAGCAGCACCCATTATGCCATCCACTACAGTGAAAAAAAGAAAACAGGACTGCCACCAGTAGCATGGTGCAGGTGTTTTCTGAAAATTTAGCATTTCAAGGTAACTTCATTTTAAAAGCCTAAATCCTCCTTTTAAATATTAGAAAGTCACCCTTAAGTAGGAATTATTGCCCATTAAGGTAGAATGGTTGGTATTTAAGAGTGGGACATGTAAAAATGTAGCACTGATCATGTCCTTACAGTGAAATGTCCCAAAAGGCTATTTTCACAGTAGCAGGGTTAGCTGTTCCACAGGAAAGCATTGGAATGCAAAATTAAGTTCAATGCATGTTATTGCACCTAGAAAATAGCTAGATAAATATTTAAAGGCCTCGTTTAATATTTAAACAAAATCCAATTTAATGGTAAACTCAAATTTTGTGGAACAATTATAGAAAAGGAACTTTAGAAGAGTTGCCTTCTGGCTGCTTAAAGCTTCTAAGGCCTTTCATTGCATTCCAACTGTCACCTTGCTGCCGATGGCTCCCTTTGGTAAGGTGTGAAGTGCTCCCAGGAGCAAACAATAGGCTGACCTAAATGGCCAAAGTTGACCCATTTGAAACTGATAAAATATGCAGGGGATGCTAAGATGATCCTCTTTGACATTAAGGTGTCAAGACCTGCTTGAATGTTACATCCTCCTCCACAGGTCTGCTGGGGCATTTCATACAGCACTTTGGGGCACCCTTAAAAGAGGCCTCTCCCATCACAGGCAAACGCTAGCCAGAACTTGGGCAAGGCCTTAATTTCAAGCAAACCAGTGAGGCCCCAGTCACAGTAGGATGTTGTTTGACATTACAATGTCACAGCCTGTTTGACAAGCTTGCTGAGTTTACATATAACATTTGGAGTGCACTTCAAAGGAGGGAAACAGAATGCCAATACAATTTCTGTGTATCTACTGTCTGGCAGCTGAAAGCTCAGATTTGTTACACTAGACTTCTGTCTCTGAGGTTGTTGTGTGTATAGGGACTGCGTCAAACTGGATAATGGTGTTATATTTGGGGAGATACTGGGCTTACCATAGTACACTCCCAAAGCGCACACCCAGCCCTCAGAGTTCCAGGTGTAATGTGGCCGCAGACTTAGGCCATCTGGGAAATGCCCAAAGTGGGAAGGGTTAGCTCCAGAATCCTTTACTCTATTAGGTAGGGTGTACCCAGGGTTCATTCCCACCCATTAGCTTGTGCCAGGCATAAATCTGACACCTCTAGTAACTCACTTCATAACTCTCCTCGACCTGTGGAAGATAAGAAGAGGACCGAACCTGCTGTCTGCGACCTGAGAAGAGCTCTTAAGGACTTGACCTGCCCGCTCTCTTATACCCAGGACAAAGAAGTGGACTTCAAGAGCCATAAGGCTGTACTCCTGCTCAAGCTACAGGTATAGTACAAGCTCCAAGAGACCTTAGCTGTAACTGTGCAGCTGATCAGTGGCAACTGGACCTAGACCAGACCCTCCAGTGGCCTCTGCATGACACACTGACTCTTTAAGTGCCTCTCTTGAGGTCCTAGGGTGCTTTTGAAGTGTGCACTCCTGTAGTAGATTGGAAATTCAAAGAATAAGGGCTTGATTTAGAGATCTGCAAATGGGATACTCTGTCACAAGCATGACTGATATCCTGTCTACCGCATAACAAGTTCCACAGGGTATAATCCAATTGTAATACAGCGGACAGGATATCCAACACATTTGTGACAGAGTATCCTGACCGCCAAACTCTAATTCAGGCCCTCAGTCAGAAGGTAATATATTTGAATAGGAAAAGCCAGATTGATGTATCCGACCCGCTCTCCTTTGGGGTCTGCGTCAAATTGCGGCTTGGCCCTGGTCTACCATGCCCATTAACTATCATTGACGCTTTATGTTTCTTGAAACTGTTTCTACTTAAAGTGTTTACAAATTTTATCTCTGGTTCTCCTTATTGAATTTGTGTCAAACAGTCAATATAAGCTTTATTTGGCATGTACAAACAACCATAAAAGCAGTTGCAATATTAAATACATTAGTAAAAATACTCATTTAAAAAGTTTTAGATTTGTGTCATTTTGGTGCCATGTTTCTTAGTAAATCTTATTCTATTGTTCTAATTTGTTTTGGCATTTTATTGTTTTGCATTCCTTATTTATTACGGTTTTAGTACTGCACAAATACTGTAAAATTGACTCGAAGTTAAGCCTGTCTGCTTTGTGCCATAGCGACGTTGGAATTGAGCTCAATTTACTTTATTGCCTGTAAGGGTTTACACTGATAAGGATTGAAGCAGTTACCTGGAGGTGGGTGCAAAGCTCCTCAACTAATGCCCCATTTTCATACACCAAGTAATACAATCCACTCTGCTCCAGATGTTCCAATAGATGAATCTACCAAAATAACCTTAAAATGATGATTGGTGATAAAATACTGAATGTTGTGATCAGCTCATTCGGATGGGAATATTGATGGAAGAGAGGGAGCAGGTTGGCGATCCTATCTCACTGAAAAACATGCTCTTTGAAGGGATGATCTCAGCCACTCATAATTGTCTAGAACACAACAGACTGCATGAAAAGTTTGGTGTCCTTCCACATAATATACCTGCCCACAAGTCTAATGTACAATTATGTAACAGTGGAATAGTTAAAGTAACATCTGAACTAGAGTATGTACCTAATAATAGTCGGAGGGTGCAGGTACAGGAAATGTTAAATGGATCATGTGACAAATGCCTATTGTAGTTGGGGGGGACGAGGATAATTAATGGTTATTCAGGGTCGACTGAGGGTTCCCTGGATGATCAGGACTGAATAGGAGTTACAGTCCAAAATACAAATAAAGCATCTCCGTCCTCCAACTTGAGGGATGGAAGCTACTTAGTTGGGAAAGGTAGTAAGGATGATAGGCAGATTATGTTCTAGTTCATTGCTAGTCTGGAGAAGCCTCTGATAGAAATAGCAATCAATACATAGTGGAGTCATCTGTCATTTTGAGAACACTTACTTGCTAGTTATTGGGTCTATTGTAGCGAAAGAAGCAAAATTGTCTTTATTTAAGGGACTGTGTACCTTCCAAATATTGGAGCTTCGGAAGAGAAGTTTACAAATGGCTTAGTCAGTGAAATCATACTTTTGAAAGAAAATTATTGGGAGAAACCCTGGCTTCTAACAGGTGATTTTAATGGTAAATTGATTGTGTCCCAAATAAATGATGAAGCTATAAATGAACAAATAAAAGTTTGTGAGGTGAGTGATGCGAGACAGCCTAAACAAAATAATGAATGATTCAGATAGTGGTCAATAATGTATATGAACTTCTCCTGAGTAGCTTGAATAGTAGATTTTGTAATGACCATGGTGCCCATTGAACACATTTAGATTTCACATTTATTGAATACCCATTTTAATTTAGTGATTATTGTATCATTTGTTTAATAGAATATGAACATAACACTCAAGTGGTAACATGCTGCCTTGAGTAAACATTCAATAACTTTAGTTCAGATTGGTTGGATGGACTTTATCAGAGATACTCTCCTAAAATGGTGATTCTCATCTCAGAAAGCTTTGGAACACACTCCATTCAGTTATCATCATGTCCTGGATTCACACAGTAATTAACAAAGATAAATGTAGGTAGCTCAAAAAACTAAAAAGGTCATTCAGAATCCCACATTATCACACCATGGTTTAATAGAGTCTGTGATAAGTTAAGGAAACAGGTCTTAGCTGTTGTGAGTACACTGGACTCCATTACCTGAATACAACCTGTATATGTGATAGAGACTTCTAGCTGCAGATTCCTTACCTTTGAATTTCCCAGGCGGCAGGCTGGATCCAGAAACATTTGCTGAGCAATACCCCTTGCGGGCACCGTCCAGTGGCTCCATTCAGCTCCGCGTGACGTCATAGGTGTCGTTAGCATCGTTTTGAAAACACGTTACCCATATAGGCACCAACCAGGCTCACGGACGTCAGTTCTTTTCTTTCAGCGCCAGTTAAGCGCCGATCCGGAAAGAGCTACCCCTGTCAGTTTTTTACAGGTTTTTTTCTCAACGTTTTGTCAACGTCTGTATTTTTTCATCGTGTGAGAGGGATGACTTTGAGGAAGACTGGGTTTAAGCAGTGGGGGGCCTGTCCTCGCACGATGTCAGTCACTGATCCCCACCTCGTTTGCCTATGGTGTCTCGAGCCCGACCATGATCCGAAGTCGTGTTCAGACTGTCGGGCCATAGACCCTAAGATCTTGAGGGAGCGGGCTTTGAAGCTCCTTGCAGCCTGACAGCCGACACCGTAAAGCAAGACTCCGCTGAGGTCCCGGTCCCGATCGAGGAAGAGGAGGTCGTGGGACCGCTCCCGGAGCTCAAAGTCCTCTTCATCTCAATCGAGGTCGCCGGGACACTCGGGGAAGAGGCACAAGAAGAAGAAGTCCAAGCGGATTTCGGCTTCACCTCGAACGTCGTCCATTGACGAAAGAGGTAAGGAGCACCCAAGCTCTAGGCTCGGTTCTGCGGAGCCAGGGCGCCTCTCCCCTTTTCTGGGAGCTGGAGTGACCCCCGCTCAGATTAAAGAGTTTTATGAGGCAATGCGCCACGTATTTGAGCAGGCCGACTCCTCTGGTGATCCTTTGGGCCCCACATAGTCGATCGAGAGGGGCCTTGTTGGATTCGACGCCGCCGGCTCTTGCCACGGCACCAGAGGGCCCTCAGGGATCCGATCCCGGATTCGGGTCGATGCCGGTCGTGCCACTGCGACCTCCTCCGGCATCAGACCCAAGTCGGTGACTGCGGTGCTGCCGGTGCCCATCGGTGGTGCCAGCCCCATCCTCATCCCCGCCGACACAGAGCCAGAAAGACATTGCTCAACACCGATTCCGACGTCGATTGAACCCAGAAGTTCTATGTTGTCGCCTGAGCACTTTGTGGATGTGTAAGGCTCAGGAGAGGAATGGGAGGGGACTTTGGACCCTCTAGATCACCAGGATGACTCTGCAGAGCAATTGGACTGGTATAGGGAACTTGGGGAGGCCAGTGGACTGGACACTTCTGCAGATACTGGCATGCTCTCTCCGCCAACTGTAGCTATGGAGGAGAGGCATCTTATGCCATGGTGGTTAAGAGAGCAGCTGAGGTCTTTGGACTGGAGATGCCCTCAGTGGAGGTCCGAAGTGCTTCAGCCTGGGGCATCAACCTAAGAACCCCTTTTGCCCTTTAATGAAGCACTTTCTGATGATGTCCATCTAGGCACATGGTCCAAGCCTAGCACAGGGGCTCCTGTGAATAGGACAATCGCCCGCCTCCACCGGCCAGCTCCGGATGACCCAAAGTTTCTCAGCCAACATCCCACCCCAGAAAGTTTGGTGGTGCAGGCCTCTACGTCCCAGGGCGCGTTCCCTTCTGCCCCCGGGCAGATTGATTTCCACGACAGTGGCCTTGAAGCGCCACGTCTGGCTTAGGACAACTGGCTTCTCGGGGGATGTCCAGGCAAATCTGATGGGCATGGCATGCACTTTGATGGGACTCACCTTTTTGGGGAAAAGGCAGATTCGGCCATAGTGAGGTTCAAGGACTCTCAATCTAAGGCCAGATCCTTGGGCCTCTCTACTACTCCTTGTGGCCAATCTACCTTTCGCTCCTTTCGTGGCAACAGAAGGGGTTTCCAGCCACGTCAGCTCTATCCTAGCCACCGTCCTGTGCAGACTTCTCAAGCTGTGTGGGGACGTGGACGCGGTTCATTCCGACCTAGGAACGGAAGCCAGAAGTTGTCGGCCACTCTGCCCTCGGCAGCTGCAGCCTCCAAGCACTCCTAGTCTGACTCTGCAAGACCACTCCAGTTGGCGGGAGAATCCATCATCATCTCCCCCACTGGAGGTCCATAACATCGGACAAGTGGGTCTTGCAGATCATTCGGGAGGGCTATTCTCTTCCTTTCCTTTCCTCATCCCATTCTGCCAAATCAGGAATGGCTGATGGAGGATAATTTTAAATTGCTCCAGGAGGAAGTTACAGTTCTCTTGGCCAAGGGAGCTATAGAAAGGGTCCCGGTTTCAGAAGTAGGCAGTGGAAGTTATTCCTGCAACTTTCTGATTCCAAAGAAGAACATAGGGCTGAAGCCCATTTTTGATCTTCAGACACTAATCTCTTCCTCAAGAAGGAGAAATTCAAAATGCTCACTTTGACTCGGGTCTTGTCTGCCCTAGACCAAGGAGACTGGATGGACCTGCAGGATGCAATTTTCACATCCCCATTCTGCTGGGTCACAGGTGTTAACTGCAGTTCAAAGTAGGCCGCGAGCACTTTCTGTTTACTGTCCCCTCCTTTGGCCTTCCGCCTTAATAGTGCCCCTCAGGTGTTCACCACGGTGATGGCGGCGGTCGCAGCTCATCTGGGCGGGTTAGGGGTGTCAGTCTTCCCCTACCTCGACGACTGACTGTGGAAGGCGCCCTCGCCCCAGGCAGCCGTCGCCCACCTTCAGACTATGGTGAACCTCCTGCATTCGCAAGGATTCTCTGTAAATGTGCCAAAGTCACACCTGATTCCTTCTCAGATGCTCGCTTTGATCGGAGCTGTTTTGGAGACAGTGCAGTTTTGGGTCTATCCTCCCGAGCAGCGAGTCCAGGATATTTAGGCTATGATACCGATATTTCTGCCTCTATCCTGGATTTCGGTGAGAATGACTGAGGCTTTTGGTCCTCATGGCCTCCTGCATCCTGTTAGTGAAGCATGCCAGGCGGCGTATGTGAGCTCTACAGTGGGACTTGAAGTTCCAGTGGGTAGAGCATCAGGGAAATCTCACCGATGTGGTTCAGATTTCAGAAGGGACTGCAAAAGATCTGCAGTGGTGGTTGACGAACCGCAAATGAGTCAACAGCAGACCCCTCTCCGTTCCCCAACGAGATCTCACAGTCGTGACAGACGCGTCACTTCTGGGATGGGGTGGCCATCTGGGAGAGGTGGAGATCAGGGGACACTGTTCTCCGGTGGAGTCGGGGCACCACATAAATTTGTGTGAGCTCTGAGCGATTCGGTTGGCATTGAAGGCATTTCTTCCCTCTATCAAGGGGAAGTTAGTGCTGGTGGTCACGGACAACACCACAGCCATGTGGTACTGCAACAAGCAGGGCGGGGTGGGGTCATGGACCATTTGTCGACAGGTCCTGTGTCTCTGGACATGGCTGGAACAGCAGGGTATAACCCTGGTGGTTCAACACCTGGCAGGTTCTCTGAACGCCAAGGCGGACAAACTTAGCCGTCGATGCCTAGCGGATCACGAATGTCATCTCTAGTCGGAGGTGGCGCAAGGTCTCTTTCAGCAGTGGGGAGAACCTTTGTTAGATTTGTTTGACTCCGAAGAGAATGCGCAGTGTCAGCAGTACTGCGTGCTGGAGTTTTCACGGCGGCTATCTCTTGGTGACGCTTTTCATCGCGAGTGGAGCTCAGGCCTGCTGTACGCCATTCCACCCATACCACTCCTGCCCAGGGTTCTGAAGAAGATCAGGAGCGACTGGGCCCAAGTCATTCTTGTGGCTCCGGACTAGGCGAGGAGAGTCTGGTATCCAGAGCTTCCGAAAATGAGCATCGATCCTCCGATCAGGCTGCCCCTTCGGGAGGATATTCTGTCGCAGCAGCAAGGGAGGGTCCTCCACCCGAACCTGTCAACTCTGCGCCTCCATGCGTGGAGATTGAGCAGCGGCAGTTGATGGCTTTTGGCCTTCCACCCAAAGTATGCAACGTTATTTTGACGGGCAGGCTTCCCTCCACTAAGATGGCATACGCCTGCTGTTAGCAGAAATTTGTATTATATTGTGCAGAAAGGTCTATTGACCCTCTTTCTGCCTCTCTTACTACTGTTCTTTTGTTCATTCTGACCCTTGCCCAGAAGGGCTCTGCTTTGGGAACTCTCAAGGGTAACCTTTCTGCTCTGTCTGTTTTTTTGTGGCTACCAGACCAGCCCTCTCTCTTTAAGTCACCATTTGTACATATATTTCTAAAAGGGCTGACTCACTTGTTTCCATCCACGCCCTTTGTTATGCCACAGTGGGGCCTTAATTTGATCCTCACCTACCAGATGTGTGCTCCCTTTGAGCCTTTACATAATTGTCCCCCCCGGCTGTTGACCATAAAAACAGCCTTCTTACTGGCGATTACATCTGCCCCGAGGGTGAGTGAGTTGCAGGCGTTATCTTGCTCGCCTCCCTATTTAATGTATTTTCCAGACAAAGTGGTGCCTCGCACCCGGGCTCCCTTTTTGCCAAAAGTTGTGACTCCATTCCATCTGGGTCAATCCATCACAATGCCCACCTTCTTTGCTCCCCAGCATCCCTCTAAGGAAGAGGAGCATCTCCACTGACTGGACCCAAAAAGCATTGTCGTTCTACCTTGACCACACAAAAGAGTTCCATGTGGATGACCAACTCTTTGTGGGGTACGTGGGAGCTAAGAAGGGAAGAGCAGTGCAGAAAAGGACTATCTCTCGCTGGATCGTTCTCTGCATTAAGATCTGCTATGCCCTGGCAAAGAAGCAGCCCCCTGAGGGATTAAGGGCCCAGTCCACCAGGAGAAAGGCTGCAACTACTGTCTTTGCTCAGGGTGTCCCAGTCCTAGACATCGGTCAGGCAGCAACGTGGTCATCCTTGCACACATTTGCCAAACATTACTGCCTGGACAATCAAGTCTGCAGAGACGGGCATTTTGCCAGTTCAGTCCTGCAGGACTTCCTAGTTTGAGGTATTGGTCCGCAACCCACCGCCGGGTTGATGTGGCTTCGGTATCTAATTCAAAGGTAAGGAATCTATAACTAGAAGTCTCTTTCAGATGAACAAGTTACTTACCTTTGGTAACACATGATCTGGTAGAGACTATCTAGCTGCAGATTCCTTACAGGCCCACCCTTGCCTCCCCCTGTGTGGGCTAATGTTGTAGGGCTAGGGTTACTCCCCTTTTCAGGGCCCTAGTTTTGCACATGACTACGTCAGTCAACTCGTGGTTCTGCGCTTCTGGCGTGAAAAAAACAAAAAGTACTGACGTCCGCACGCCTAGGTGACACCTATGTAGGTACCACAATGTCATAACTGACGCTAACGACGCCGATGACGTCATGTGGAGCCAAATGGAACCATCCGATGCTGCACGCAAAGGGTACCGCTCAGCAAACGTTTCCGGGTCCAGCCTGACACCTGGGAAATTCAAAGGTAAGGAATCTGCTGCTAGATAGAGTCTCTCTCAGATAATGCATTACTGAAGGTAAGTAACTTGTTCTTCATGCCTAAAAAAAAAGTAGAAAATCACAAAATGTACTTTTGGCTAATCAGTCATGCAAACAGGACAGGGCCATGTATGCTCGCAATTGGCTGTTCGTAGTGAAACAACCATAGAAGGAAAAATTATCCTTTTAGGACATGAACCCTCACGCACCTGAAGGCGACATGCTTCATCATTGGGTCCCCCCTCACACCTGGACTGCAAGGTCCATGGTGTAGGCTTCAACTCCTCTGAGGGGAGGAGCAGAGGTGTTTTCTCAAGGATGAGCGATGGAGGAGGGTAAGTGGAGGGCAGAGTGCAATGAAAGTGTGATGGTGTTGATGAGTAAAACTATCTCAAGGGGTCCACGTAAGCTTTATTCGGTGGCCTCAGCGATAGAGTTTAAAACGAGGACTGGGGATTAATCAAATATATCCCTCACAAGGGTCAACATGTTTCTGCCCATAATCGGTCCATAAAGGGATCCAGGGGCATTCATCAGGACTTCAAGGTTAAATAGTCACTCTGTATGTACTGGTGTACGTGAAAAGAAGGTTAGAAAAAACAATGAAAATATACTGGCCACCGTGAGATCAAAGCGGCCAGGTTAACGATGACCCGTATTATTCTGTGGGGACCGTCTTTCTGAAAGTTATGAGACACGGTCTTAATTCATATCCCACAAGAGTATATATGGTATCACACTGGCAGTGTACTACTCAAACTGTCTCATAACTGTTAGAAACAGTTTAACTTCACTCAGTGATCAATGACCAGTCTTTTAAAAAAAAATATATATATTTTTTTTTTTAGTCCTCATTTGTGCAATAATCCAACAGAAAGCAAACAAGGAGAGTTCGCACTTCACTCCAACCGGTTAGGTGGCAGAGCACGAGTCCCCAATCTCCCTGTCCCTCGGAATGCAAACAGAAAAGGACCTGGTGACACCAGTCCCGAACCGTATACCAGGGAGTTATTGCAAAATTGCTTAATCATCGGACATTTGAATCAGTATTTACATGCTTAAATAACTTAACACACCCGTGAAACTAAACTAAAAAATTCTGATCCTAAATATTCCAAAAGTCAAGCTTTTTAATGCCCTTTCTGGTCTCGTCCAACTTTCGCACCCTTCGTACCGAAGCCAACCACTCCCTTCTTAACGGGGGATGCAAGGTTATCCACTTAATGCAGATTTCTCGTCTAGCTAACAATATCAACACGAACAACAGGTTCCTCCATTTTCTGTCCAGCCTAACCCTTATCTCCTCCTCCTCACTCACTGTCCCAAAAATAATTAAACTTATGCTTACCTCCAGGTCTACACCCAATACTGTTGCGAGAACCGCACTTACATCATGCCAAAATGCCTGGAGGTTTGGGCAGCGGAAAAACAGATCAATGACCAGTCTTACCTAGTGATAGGGGCGTGTAGTCCACTCTCAAACCACTGGGTACGTCTTGTAGTGCCCAACTAAAAGGTAAAATGCACGGCTGTTGCAGACAGAACATTCAATCACATTGTCAATTCACAAACTATAGCAGAATAATCTAGATACTTGTTACTTTATGTCTAGAAGGTGGTAAGCTGGGCACTGTCATTTAAATGTCAGCATAATGTGGGTGTATATTTAGGTATATATTAACATAGCAAAATGTTAGTATAGCTAACTGACCTGGCCTCCGCACATTAGGAGACAAACCATGTGCACGGATACTCCTCAGTGCACATGATTTTGTTACAACATCAAAAAAGGAATAAAATATTGAAGGAATTTGCATCACATTAAAATATGTTAGCCGCAACCTTTTAAAACGCATAATGTATGGTCACAAGTGGCTCTCTGGGATTCTCGGTCTGGTCACAAGTGGCTCTTGTGGAGCAGTGGTTAACCTTGCTCTAATGGAGTCTAAACCCATGCCAGGAAATCAAAGTGACAGCTCAATGTGGGGCTTCACACAGCAAATAAATCCCAGCTTACGTTGCTCGTTGATGGCACATTCAAATGGACGTACCGGCGAGAGTCAGATTCGATAGTCGTCTACGTCCTATTAGGTTGTGACATACGTGATGTGTACAAGGTGACCTATGTAGATTACATGCATCGCGTGCATGTGATCCCTTGAGAAGGAATCTTGGGATATGTAGTCCCAATGCTAGACAATGATTTCCAGTAAAAGAATTTCAGTATTTATGTAGTTAATGATTAACTCGTTTAATCATTAATACGGTGATAGCAGTATATTATGTGTCGTGTCAAATTTTTGTTCTAATGAACATGTCAAAACATGTTTTGCCCTTGACTCCCTTCTCGCTTCCTTATCTGTTTCGCATAAAGGAGCCTTCTTTACATTCATTAGGTATTTGTACCAGGCACCTGGAGAGGGGAGAAAAACACTCCATCCAAGGCGTTGCAAAACCCAAGTGCTTAAGTCACAATATAAAAGTAAATGCATTTCTCATGAATACATATTCCATTATATAGCAAAAGCAAAACTTCTTCTTATGAATACATATAAACTATAACTCGTTATTACTCAAAACAAAGCATTAGCGAACACACATTTATAAATGTTGTGATTACATAGCATGTGCACTTCGTATGTGGCTTTAAGTGAACTTTTCTCTTGCAGGTTACATTATATTGCATGAATACACACATATGTGGACTAATCAATAATAATGAGGGTAGAGCCAATTTTATGCTGCTCCAATCCTCCCTCTGATGGTGTATCGAGCCATCACAGATAGCAATCTAATCTTATCAGACGAACCATCTAACTGTGTGGTCTTAATCATTTTTTGTCTTGAGTTATCCAGATTTTATATCATTATAGTGTATATCCTGACTCCTCTCTAGCGCTACATCTGCTCTTTTTCTCTTCACTTCCTGTCTAACTTTAACATATCTATATCCTTGAAGATCAAGTACATGATTATCAAACAAAGAACAATTATCAAAATGGGCTTCAAGATCGCACCAAATGTTCCACTTACCAAATTCCCAAACCATTTCCCCACAGCAGATAATCCATTTCCGATAGCTTCCCAAGCTCCTGTTGCTTTCAACCCTTCCACGTTCTTCATCAACCAGATATATTTTGGATATACGTATCCAGATCCTGACTCTCGTCAGGTATATAAGTACTGCATTGCTGGACTTTGAGCATCCGACAGACTCCACGCTCCTTTGAGAGTAGAAGGTCTAACACAAGTCTATTCTGTAAAACCATCAATCTAATTGATACAATTTCCATATTTATAAGCAGTAGAGCAATTGCAGTACTAGTGGCGAACTTATCCACTGTAGTAGAAAACTTCCTAATCTTCAGATCATTCAAGTTCACACCTACAGATGGACTGATGGCACCAAAAATGTCACATACTACTTTAGCTGCACTAACACCTCGTTTGTCTTATGTTTCTTATCCCATAACAGATCATCAAAATGCTTAACATAGTAAATTTTCAGGAACACTATACCAAGATAGCATGTGCCATGCCATCCAAAAGGCAATATGAAATGTGTATTTGGTCCACAAATGAAATATACTACATTAATCACAGGATCCTTTTATTCCAGATAACAAGAATTCCTTCCTCTTACTTCAAACACATGTTCCCAATAACTTTACCCTAAGAAAAATGGATCAAAATAACTCTGATCAACATGAATGCACAATGTTCTCGAGGGGGGCGTGGCTAGCCAGCCATCATGGCGGACGCAAATCCCTAGTGCTCCAACCAACATCCCCTTGTAATCCGATAAATTTAACCTTTAACAGTGCCATCCATGCTGGATACACGCGGCGCTGGAGAGGTGAGAAGTCACTGAACTCAGAAAGCCCTGACAAGCGCCATTTAGATCCATAGAACCGCAGCTTCAGCCGAAGTGAGGACCACGGCCTGCACACAATGTGGCGTGGAGACAGCGCGCAGTGGGAGGCGGCGTCCTAGCCGGAGCTGCGGCCTCTGACTGCGGCAGCGACTCACCGAAGCGGAGGAACGCCCATCTTCCTGCCGGGCCCCGTGGATGCAGGTTGCCATCGCGGCGACAGGGGTGAGAGTGTGAGCCCGATCCGAAGCGGCGCACACTGCAGTCGACAGCGGTGACAGGGCATGCCGAGGGCAGTCGGTCCCCCTGACAGCGGGCGCGGCGGACCCCCGCCATACTCCCATCGGAGACAGAAGTAAGTGGCCGCCACGAGACTGTCTACGGCCCCCGCAGAGCAGCCCCGAGCCACCGTGAGGGGCCGCGGTAGCTAACAGCGGTGGACCAGAGAGCAGCGCTAGGAGCGCCCTACCCCTTGAGACTCTAAACAAGGCGTATCGCGGGGGCGCCTGCAAAGCCGGCGCTGCTGCAGCGCTCCGGAGCAGCGGAGTAGGCCTCGAATCACCTGCAAGCAGGACTTTGCCCTACGGAGTAGCGGCTGAGGCGGGAGGCGGGCGCCCGCGCCGGAGCTACAGCCTCTGACTGTGGCAGCGACTCACTGGAGCGGAGGAACGCCCATCTTCCAATAGGGCCCCGTGGGCGCAGGTTGCCATCGCAGCGGCAGGGGGGAGAGTGTGAGCCTGACCCGGGACGGCGCACACTACAATAGGCAGAGGTGACAGGACACGCCGAGGGCAGCTGGTTCCCCTCACAGTGGGTGCGGCGGATCCTCGCCATACTCCCAACGGAGACGGAAGTAAGTGGCCGCTGCGAGACAGACTACAATCCCTGCAGAGCGGCCCAGAACCACCGTGGGGGGCTGCGGTGGCCAGCAGCGGCGGACTGGAGAGCAGCGCTGGGAGCACTCTGCCCCTTGGGACCCTGAACAGGCAGGCCAGAGGGCGGTGCTGGACAGATCCAACAAGTGCCATTTTGGTGGCCACGGCGGCTGCTGTGGCGGAGGTGAGCGACCAACATATAGGGCGGACACGCGGAGGTGAGAGTGCGGGGGGTGGCTGCCCACGCTGGGGCTGCGGCTCTCGACTGGTGAAGCAGCCCACCGGAGCGGAGAGGCGGCTGATTCCCCTGCTGAGACTAAGGCGAATGAGGCAGTGGGGGTGTACAAGTACACTGCACTCGAGGAGGCACTCACCGGAAACGTCTGCTGTGGTGGTGGAGGCCCCCCCCCCCCCCCCGAGTCGTTTGACCCCCTGAGAGACGGATCTTCGGCGTGGCCCTGCAAGCGGAGGAGGCGGGTGGCTGTTAGACAGCAGGCCGCGATTCCCCCGAGGCGGCCTTGGATCACCGAAGGAGCCCGAGGCAACCGGTGGTGGTAGGCCAAGGAGCGGCACAAGAGAGATCCTACTCCTGAGGCGCCTGATGGGTGGTATAGTGCAAAGATGACTGCAACGGCCAAATAAAGACCTGGTTAGTGCACATACGGGCCGACATCCGACGAAGCAGCAGCTGCAGCGGCAAGAGCGGACACAGCAGCGCTGATCCCCAGAGGCAGTGGAAGCGGGTGGACTCCGCCAAGCTTGCCCCCTGCGAAGCTGCTGAGGCCCGTAGGGGTAAAGACTCGAGCATCCGGACGCTGAGGAGAGACGTTAACAAAGGGGGAGGCACCCCCACCACTGAGGGACACTCTCACCTGCCACCCCGCTGGGAGCCTAGATAATCCCCACTGCTGGAGATTCACAGACGCAGGGTCTACCTGCCACAGGACTCGCTCTCGAAAACGAGACGCCACACAAAGTGAAACCGCCTCCAACGTACAGAACCGGACGCGCGGCTCAAGTGCCTCACGGCTGTGAGTGAGTCAGGCGGCCTCCAGTTTTCGCTTAGTGGCCCACCCTCAGTCGAGACCAACCTCACTAAGGGCTGACTGCGCATACCAACGGCGCAGCAACTTGTGATGGGCCGTATGCGTGCCAAGATACAGCAGGGGCCGCTATGTACGGGAAGTTTGGACCCCTCACGCATGAGAGACGACGGGGAGATGGAACCACCGACCGCAGCCCTGGCGGCTAAAATGGATTCGGTGCTTGCAGCAGTGGAGAAGATCGGTACCACACTAGAACAAACGAGAACCTCTCTGGAAACACGGATCGATAAAGTCACCTCAGAATTCACACTCCTGCATGCAGACCACCGTAAATTGGCTGAGAAAGTCACCATCCACAGCCAGACACTCAAGGAACTTCAGCCTGTCAACCAAAGCCACACTGCTACGCTGCAAGACATGATGGATCGCATGCACGCACTAGAAGATAAAGTAGAAGACGCGGAGGGGCGCTCGCGCCACAACAACATTCGCGCAGTGGGCCTTCCAGATGGAGAAGAAGTGAAGAATCCGGAGCAATATGTTGAGTGCTGGCTACGAAGCCTGCTGCCCCAGGGAACACTGTTGCTGCAATTTGCAGTGGAGAGGGCACACCGTGTGCCGGCGCAGAAGCCCCAACCGGGAGCCAGGCCACGCCCGTTTCTCTTTAAACTTCTCAACTATAGAGACAGGGATGCAGTGCTGCACGAAACCCGAAAACTAGAAGGCCTCAAAGTGAGCGGCAGTCAGGTTATGTTATTCCCAGATTATACTGCACTCGTGCAGCGACGCAGAAGCAACTACACGGCAGTGAAGCGCCAACTCAGAGAACTGGAACTGCCATACTCGCTGCTATTCCCCGTCAGGCTGAGGGTGGTGACGAAAGGGGGTACCCGCTTCTTTGATTCCCCCACGGTGGCGTGGGACTGGCTGGAGGAGTCAGGACTGTGGACAGGAACGCGCCCCCCCCAGCCCGGATGTTGACAACTCAGCAGGCAGGAGAACTCGCCGGCGGGGATGACGCGGGGCACTGAGAAATGCAAAACCAGGGACAGCAGCACCGAGTCCAGAGAAAATCAGAATGGAGCGACAGGATGTCCTGGAGGCGGTTGCAACTCTCGGAACCATGCATAGCAGAGAGCACCTGGAAGCCTGCATGCGCGACTCAGCAGTGGCTAGTGGCTCATCATCTCCGTCAACGGAAGAATCTGAAGACATGTGTCTACCAGTGGTAACCCCACAGACTGCTGATGGCATCATATGATAGAACACTGCTGCACTGAACTCTGTCACAGGCAGCTCACGCAAGTAGAGCTTTGTTTGTTAGTTTAAGTATTTTAGGGCGCGCTAGAGATACGCAGATGCTGGAGGGGACAGGTATACGGTACAGTGTACTCAGCACAAGCGAGGGGCATGTTGATCTGGGTAAGGGCGGGCACCCCGTTTATCTGCGAAGACGTGGTAACAGACCGCGAGGGCAGGTACACCTTAGTACGTGGGAAACTTAATGGTCAAACAATACTGCTAGGATCGATATACGCTCCAAATGTAGACCAGCCATCGTTCCTAGTGCAGCTATCACAAGTTTTGAACCCCAACACTGGGCTTCCCTGGTTGCTGGGTGGGGATTTTAATTCGGTACTTGACGTTCACACAGATAGATCGTTCCCCCCTCTTCACCAGACATCTGCTGTGTCAAATGTGCAAGCGCTCACAGACTGGCTCTCACACTGGGCATTACTGGATATGTGGCGTGTCAACCCTAATGAGCGTATCTACTCCTACTACTCTGCAGTGCATGATCTGCATGTACGGCTTGATAGGGTGGTGGGCTCCCAATCCATGCTCTCACTAGTTGCGAAATCAGAATACCTAGGGCAGACGCATTCTGATCATAATCCTCTGTGGATCCAACTCAGCTGGGAAGCTGAACGTCCCCCCATACCCACATGGCGTCTCCAAACAAACGTGCTAGAAGATCCCGAGTTTCGTTCGTCACTAGGGACGGCAATCCTCACATATTTTGACCTTAACGACGCCTTCAAAATAGCGATCAGGGGACACTGTCTAGGGGCCACATGGAACATACATAAGCAGCTATCAACCTCACTTACACAATTAGAATCCCAGCTGTTACAGTACGAACGTGAGGGAGAAGGGAGAGGCAAACACTCGGGACGCCTGGAGAGGCTCCGCGCCCAACATGCGGAGCTCCTGGAGCTCCTGCGGTGCCACAACTACGCAGCTCATACAGCTCGTACACACGCTACGGCTGATAGAGCAGGATGGCTACTTGCCTGGCTGCTAAAACAGGGGCACAATCACGCCCCGATTGGAGCCATACGCATATCGGAGGGGACCCTAGTGTACACGCAACGAGAGATACATAAGGCAATGATGGACCACTACGCCCAATTGTACCAATCTAGGGGACGCTGCCTTGGTCATGACCTGGAGAGATTCTTGGAATCCGTCCAACTACCCACAGCCTCAGAGGCGCATCAGGAGGCACTTAATAGCCCCCTCACTCTAGAGGAGATTGGGGAAGAGGTTGGGTCCATGGCATCCGGAAACACGCCTGGGCCGGATGGCCTGCCTGCCGAATATAATAAAGCCTACCGCGAGTCTCTAGTGCAACACCTCCACATACTATATACTACTGCACTGGAGGAGTGTACATTTCCCCCCTCGATGCGTGAAGCATACCTGTTGTCCCTGCCAAAGCCAGATAGAGACCCCACAGTCCTAGGTTCATATAGACCCTTAGCGTTAACTCAACACGGACTATAAGATACTCGCTAAAGTACTAGCGGAAAGACTGGCGCTAGTAGTCCCAGAGTTGGTCCATGCCGAACAAAATGGATTTGTGCCTGCACGGAGCATGTCACTGAGCCTGCGGAGGTTCTTCAGGGTGGCCACAGATGCCGTACAGGAGTGGCCCCGAGCGGGATGTCTCATGTTAGACCTGGAAAAAGCATTTGACTGCTTAGAGTGGGGCTGTCAGCAGTGTTGCTGCGATACGAACTAGGCCCGGGGTTCCTACAGATGGTCGACTTATTATACAAAAATCCCACGGTCCGGGTGCGGTTAGGGCCATACATCTCTGATGCCCTACCGGTGCGCAGAGGTACTATACAGGGGTGCCCCCTGTCTCCCCTCCTGTTTGCACTGGCGATAGAGCCCCTAGCGGCGGCGATACATGCAACACTGGGAGATGGAATACCTTTTTTGGGACGCGGTGCACCAAGTGTCGCTATATGCGGATGACCTACTGGTCTACGTGAAGGACATAGAAAACATACCGAATCAGCTAGCACATTTACTGCGGGACTTTGCCGCCATTTCGGGACTCCGAGTGAATGCTGGCAAATCCTGCATTTATGCGTTCAGTGAGGGAACTCACGATCCAGGATACAGTCTGAATGGCACAAGGGTACAGTGGCGGGAGTGCACCTTCCGCTACCTGGGGATACAGGTATATCGCCAACCGAAAGACCTGTTCGATGGAAACCTGGGGAGGGCCGTAACAGCAATCAAGTCGCAGGTGCGCTTCTGGAGCACACTTCCACTGACGGTCACTGGCAGGGTAGCACTGGCTAAAATGGTGATCCTTCCCCGGCTCCTGTATTACTTTGTTAATTTACCTCTCTATGTTCCTGCAGCCTTCTTCGCCACACTCACTAAACTGCTCAGAGACTTTATCTGGGGGGACGCCCGACATAGAATGGCACTAGAGAAACTATATTTACCCACTGACCAGGGAGGCCTTGCCGCGCCTTGTTTTGAACACTATTATCTGGCTGCCGAGCTGCAGTGGATAGCCCGCTGGCTCGCGGATAGGGGCTGTGAAGATACGGCGCCTATGCTGCCACCGCACTCACTGGAGCAAATAGTCAGGATCTTTCACCCTGCTGCCAAAGTCACACCACCAGCGCTGCTCCTACTAGCAGTGGCATACAAATGCTATCGCAGGTGCCTATATCTTACTAGAGCTATTGTCCCTTATGCGCCCGCAATACCACTGGAAGGATCCCCTAGTGGGCATGGGGTACTCACACCTCTTTCGCTCAGGGAATGGCGAGAAGCCGATATACAGACCCTGGGGGATCTGTATCGAGATGGTGCACTTATACCGTATGAGTCCTTGGTGGCGGATGAGGGACTCCCACTGGGGCAATTCCAAACACACCACTCACTAGTGGCGACGCTGACTGCCAGATGGGGGGACATAACCACGGAACGGAGTCAACACCTTACCGTACAGTACTTGCACGTTATGGGACGTGGCAGACACCTAGTTCGCTGGTTTGCGGCGTCACTCCGAACCCATGTAGCGATAAATCTAGATCCACTCCGCCGCAAATGGGAACTGGACCTGGGGCGACAATTGGCAGATAAAGAATGGGAAAGGATACTTAAAAGTCCAGTGCGTATACCTAGAAATATGAGGTTCCGACAAATACAACTAATTATTGTCCATAGAGCATATCTTACGCCTGCGATGATCAACAGGTATTTTCACCGCACGGATGCGACATGTCCCAGATGTGCCGAACAAGGGGCTGAGTTGATACACATGTTGTGGAGTTGTCCCAGACTATGCACATATTGGCACACAATCAGCAGGCTGTTACATGTATGCACAGGCTGCAACATACCCTTTGAATGGACTGTATACCTATTGCACCATTTTAGAAGGACCCCCGCCACAAAAGTAACATCCCGGTTCCTGGACCTGGGACTGGTGGTCGCCAAGCGCCTTCTAACTAAGCGGTGAAGGCGCAGGACCCACCACACACGCCAGCGTGGCGCTGCTCACTTTTAGCATGGGCCAAATCGGAGGGAATCGCCATCCTGCGGGAAGAAACATTGGGACTACGGAAAGAACCCATAGCAACCCAATGGGAGGGACTACTCCACGCATTACAACAAACAGAGGAGGAGGGCTCTGAGGGGCAATCTGGGAGAGGGGATTGCGCGCAAGCAGCGGAAGGCGCACGCCCCACTAACGAAATGCCGTGATATCCCAAGAACACATATTAATGAATAGATACTCAGCGCAGAAGTAGTCGCTGCTAGTGCGTAGAGGCAACTACCAGGTGGATAGTAAACACTGGGGAGGTGTGAGTGGGGGGGAAATGGGGGGGATAAATACACATGTACCGGTCAACGCTGCTGCTGTTATTGTTTTCTTTGTTCTCACTCATACCATCTGTTTAGAAGCCCACGGTGAATGAACTGAAAGGACTTTGCACAACGTCATTATGATAATATATTATTACTGAGCTGTAACCTCTGAAATTTGTAATATGGATCGAACGCCAAGGTCAAACTTGATCCTGTGTGAACGACGCCTTAGGTGTCCATGGTATGCCCAGCATCCACACAAAGAAGGAAAAGTACACCAAATTGTTGGCAGATGGTCTTATGTCTAGATGAATATCCAACGTATGTGGCCTATCATAACTATGTAAAATTAAAATCAATAAAAACAGATTTAAACAAAAAAAATGAATGCACAATGTTCTCTTATGCTTTCAATTGAAAGCCAGGGCAGGTAGAATTCCCTTTTCTTTCTATTTAAGTTCTTCACTACCCCATTTGTTATTTTCTGCACTTTAACCAGTTTCAGCTTGAGTCTTCAGGTCTCTCCATCTATCCTTCAGAAATTTATTTTCCACATCAGACATTGAACAAGTCAGATTGTGTCTGTGGGTGTAAGCTGTATCTAGAGTTTTAAGAGATTCAAAATATTTACCTGCAAATTCTGCACTCTTAAAATAAGGAGTCTCATTCAAATGCTTACAAATCTGAATTTCTGACAGTACTGAATCAAAATTTGAAAAATAATATTGAAAACTACCTTGTCCATAGAATAAACTCATCAAAGACTACATGTAATCCCATATGTCAAAGGTATGTGATAGTAGGTAGTGCTCTTAGCTAGTGAGGCAGGCAACTGCATACACACAACAATCTCTCACACTCATCATTTCAACATACTCATACAGCAACCGGAAATACACATTCAAATCATAATCTCCTCTTGCCATGTCCGTATGTAACACTTTAGTTCTCCATATTGGTACTTTATTGTAAGCCGAATGTGATGAAGTCAGTGAAAATGTTTAAATCATTTCTCCTGGCCTATATGTAGCTGGAGGCAACCCTATAAGTATCGTTATCAGTACTACTATGACTATTAATATGCCTGTTATGATGCATCTACGTCTATTAGAACTAGTGCTAGGTGTAACATGGGCTACAGAATTTGGTTTGGTATTGGCTTCTATTTCTTTGTTAAAATCTAAACCTTTGGGTGGAACGTAGCAGCTACAGGATCTTCCTGTCGATTTACACCTGTGCAAACAACAAAACCAACTTTGATCAATAAGCAACAGATTACGTACAACGTCTTTATGAGCCTTTTGTGTCTTTCTTGCACCCTATTCAATGTCTCTCATGATAGAAGGATCAAGTTAACTGACAATCAGTTCTAAAAGAAAGTGTTTCAGTTCATTGACTAACATAGGATACTCATTGACATCCAGGAAAGGGAGCTCAATCACATTAAAAATGAAATACCTCAAAGAACTCAGTCTTATTAGCAGCGGACGTTCAAAAGTGAGCTCAAACTGCAGATCAAGTTCCCGCAGATTCAGATGAATTTCCTATTCCAGGATTAGGACAATGTGAACTCTCGGTTATTTCTAAAGAAATATATCCACCCAGGAGAAGAGAACCTCCGACAAGGCAATCTTGCTCTCTTTGACCTTCTGAGTGTGTTTTCTTCTCCTTCTCCAGGTTCACTCTGATCAGAGTTCTCTGTGTCTTCCAGAATTTCTGCAAGGTTACCTTCTCCTTGCGGAATCAGTCTTTCCCTCTCCTATTGTTTTGGACAATGTTCACCAACTGCCACTCTCAACTGAACAGCACTAAGCCCTTTATCTGGGTCCGACTTGTGTTCTGTCACTGTCACGAACCAATTTTGTCTTCAACCTCAGTAACCAACCCTTCAAGACCCTCTTCAGGGGGAACGTTTGCGGTTTCGAATTCTTGCAAGTCCCCAACAGCTTGACTAACCTGTTCCCATGGTCGTTTGACCACCACTGGCTCTTCTGGGACAGATGCTGTTACCTCATCGAGGGGACATTGAAATTGGCGAGTGTGGGCAGCATGCACCCAGTTGGGGAGAACTCCGCACTTCACTGTAGTCGTTTTGACCAAAATCACTGGGTACAGTCCCCGCCAATGAGCCTCCACACAGCTTTTCCTCACGTGCTTCTTGACCGGGATCAGGTCACCAGGAGTCCGGTCATGGCATTGCTCCTGATGAGGTGGAACTAGCAGCTTCGACTTGATGAGACACAGAAAACACCACATCAGGCAGTGCTTTACAGTAGTCGAGCACCAAATCATCAGTGATGTTGACAAGCACATTTGCAGGCACTGCAGGCAGTCTTATTGCCCTACCCATGATAATCTCATGAGGGGACAATCCTGTCCTTCGATCAGGTATGCTGCGAAGTCTCATCAACACAAGCGACAAAGCATCAGGCCATTTCAATGACGTAAAAGCACATACTTTGGCAAGCCTTGATTTCAAAGTTCCATTGACCTGCTCCACCAGACCCGAGGCCTCAGGCCTGTAACTACAATGCAGTCTCTGTTCCACTTATAAAGCAGCGCACAGCGTTCTCAAAATTAGTTGTGGAAGTGTGTCCCTTTGTCAGGAAGCCAAACCTAGGTATCAACTCCCTCAATAATAATTTTGTAACTGTCAAACTGTCATTCCTGCATGTAGGATATGCCTCAACCCACCATGAAAAAATGCACACCACAACCAGCACATACCACAATTCATTACAGACAGGCATCTCTATGAAATCTAGCTGCATCCCATTGAATGGACCACCAGACCGCCCAATGTGACTCAATGTAACTGCAATTCTTTACCCTACATTGTTCTGTTCCAACAGATTTACTGGACTTGAATCACAGACCAAGAATTGGTGATTATCCTCAAAATTCCCTAATCTAACAGGGACTTCCTCTGTAATGGGATTTCTCATCTGTTGATTAGCAACTCCAACAACTTAAATTGTTCTTTCCGAGAGGGGTAGGTTCAGAACCTACACTGATTTTATAGTAGAACGGGTAGCACCAGTATCAACCAAGATAGATACATTGCATCATTACATAAGGGTCACTCTGATCTACATCTAGGACTGTGCCAAGTAAGCAATCCTTCTCTCCCCTCAGGCACCCTCAAGCTGACTGATCGACACCGAAATTGTCAACAGTCTCCAACATGGGATATTGCTGATATGGTCCAATTCCCTGACATGAGTTCTGGTTTACGTTTGGAACCGGATTCGAAACACATCTGGGACCAGCTGTTTTTTGTTGTTGGCATCTGGGGTTGTGGAACCTGCATCACTAGGGTTTGAGGTACATTGAAATGTTGAGCTCTTGGTCAGCACATTCTGCATCTGCATAGGGCTGTTACCTTGTTGAGGTACAAATCCCTGAATTTGCCCTTGATTTACTGGATTAAAACGACATTCTCACTTCAGTACTAGGGTCAATAGAAACTGCTTTACCCCTACCTTGAGACGGAGATGACCCACTGTAACACAATGCTTCAGCCATCAACCTAAATCCGGGATTAAACCACATTTGTTGAAACAACCTCACCATTGCATCCCTTCCTACATGAGTGGGACCATGACAATGCTGTGCCATCGGTGGTTATAGGCTATTGGGCATCACTGGTCTCCCATCTGGTGAAACCCAAAGCTCATCCTCATCTTAACACACCCTGCTTTAACCCGACTCTGCTGGTCCTCCTCCAACACCTCCTCCTGCTACCTCTTTACTTCTTCCCATGTGTCTCCTGTGTTCAATAATAGGTTGTAGTTGGTTTCATCTGTTCCCTCATTGGTATATTCACCATTAAAAGGACAAGCTTTGTAAGCACAGTATTTCACCACCTATTTCCATACCCATTTCCAACAGTTACATAATTATCGCCCTTGCAATGTGCAGAGCACTTAAAAACAGCAATCTGAGCTGGCATTTGCAATGCCTCGAGGAGTTTCCGAACGTGCTGCCAGTTTCAGATGGGTGATCCAGACGAGGTCATGAAACCCATCTGGGACCATAACGGTCCGAAATCGTGAAGCACACCAAAGCCATATTGACTATCCGTGTAGACAGTCACTATCTGTTGGTCAGAGACACAGAATGCCCTAGTAAGAGCAATCAACTCATTCACTTGTACTGAATATACATCTAGGAGCCAGGAAGCTTCTACTACTCCTGAAACTGTGCAAACCACAGACAGCTCGCAAATTTCCTTCATGATCTCATATCACGAGCCATCCACAAACAATGCAGAATCAGATTCAGGTAGTGGCTCATCCTAAATATCAGCAGTATTTCCACAGAGTGAGGCACGTACACCATTAAAGGATGACCCATTACAATGCCTTCACATCTCTCTATGCTGACACCTGCAGCCGCCACTGCTTTTAGGCACCCAGGCAAAGTCGCTGCTACTGGATTTAAAGTAGCTGAAAAATAGGCCACAGGCCTACGGGCATTCTCATGTGTTTGTGTTAGCACTGAGAGAGTGCAGCCCTCCCTCTCACTGCAGAAAAGAGAAAATGCTTTGTTGTAATTAGGCATTCCTAGCTCCGGGGCGTTACCAAGACTTATTCTCTACTCCAGGAATATAATCAAACAGTTATTGTCCCAAGGTATGGGTCCGACACATCCTTGTGTGTCAGCATCTGTAAAGGCTTGGCCACTGGGAAAAAGTTGGGTATCCACTGTGGATAGTAGCCCACCATTCCCAAAAACATTCTAACCACTTTGACTTGTTGGCGGCTTCATTTCCAAAATCACCAAGATTCTTTCTTGTGACACCTTTCTGACTCCTTTTTCGATATGATGACCAAGGTATTGAAGTTCTTTCAGACAGTACTGCAACTTTCAAGGGGACACTTTATGTCCATTCTCAGCTAAGTGGTTCAGCAGTGTGATGGTATCAACCTTGCATGCTTCACAAATATTTGAAGCAACTCACAGGTCGTCAATATACTGGACCAGAACAGAATTACAAGGCATGACCAGAGGCTCCAGATTCTTTTTAAGGATCTGGTTGAAGATAGGACTCTGCATATACCCCTGCGGAACTCAACACCATGCCAAAACACAATTACCCAGACGGAACACAAAAATGAAATGGCTGTCCTCATGCAAGGGTATGGAGATAAATGCCTAGCACAAATCGACAGCAGAAAACCACTTAGCCTCACATGGAATCTGGAACAATATTACAGCAGGATTCGGTACCGCAAGACTACAAGGGACCGCAATGTTATTTATTTTACATAGGTCCTGCACTATGCAGTACTTACCGCTAGGCTTCTGCAAGCCCATTGTTATGTTTCATATAGGTACCCTAATATAGGCCAGGGTAACATCATACCCTTTCACCTACATCACCTCCCCTACATTACACACCAACAAGCCTTTTAAGGATTGAACGCCTTTTATGGACTGAACCTTTTACCTAGTTCTAGGCCTGGGTGCAGAAGGAGGGTTTTTCCCGAACAATAGTGTTCTACTTCATCTTTAGACTGACACTGCATGAATAAAATATTCATGAGGCTACTTGGAAACCAGGCAGGGGCTATACACCACCTTCCTAATATCTACGCACAAGGTTCATCCCATATGTCATCCTCATACCCAACAATGGCTAACACAAGAACAAGGTACAAAGGGACTCTATATACTTTTCTGTATAAATACAGCCCCTCTTGCTATCAGTAGTTAGAGGGAACCGAGACTTCCAGGCCGACACACTGACCAGAGACGCCAAGGCTCCTGCATGCAGACTCTCCAGCTTACAGTGGTCTGAACATCCCTTGCTGGGTGTCCAGCTCGAGACCAGGAGAGGCTTCTACATTCTCACTTCAGGTAATGGGGTTCGACCAAATCCTAGAGCGATTCTTGGCTGCACACCTACTCACATGCTAGGTACACTTAGGTACATCTAGACAGGCATCTTAGGAGTACGCGCTTTCTTTTATCAATGCATTTTATATTCATGTATTTATTCATGCTTATTGCAAGATGATAGAACTGTACTATCTTTTTATAATCATAGTACTGCTAATCATATATCTCTGCTACTGTCTAATGGTTGTTTTAGCTCATATACTTTACACGAGAATAACAACTGTTCAATAAATCCTTATTGAAACGCCCAGACTGTTTATTCTGTGTACCTCCGAGATAAACTAAATAAGCACGAGTGACTGAGCGAAAAGTAGTACATTGTTTCCACGATCTTGAGGGTTCAGGGTTGTCATGTTCTAAGGTTGCCAGAAACTAATCTCTCCCGATAAGAGAAGACACTAGTGGCACTATGAGCTAGCTTTTGCAAACAGGCTAACATTTCTCGGTGGCGGTGTACAGAATCAGTCTGCCACCAAGCCCACAGTTTATGTTATCCAAACGTTCAGGTCCTGCATGGGTACTATAAGAACTACACAACACCATAATGGGTGAGTTACATGGACTCCCCATCATTTCTTTCAATATTCCCTGCTGAATCATGGACTTAATTACTGGTGTTATTCCAGCAATCGTTTCAGGAGACAAATTATACTGTGGAGTTTGGGGAAATTCTGCATGCGACTTTATCTGTATGCAGACAGGTTCAACTCCTTTAATGACTTCAATATCCTTTCTCGAGAAATCCCACATTTCAGCCTTCATTGAGTCTCTAAGGTCTAAAGGCAGATCTACACGTGCCATCATGAGATACATGGCAACAAACGGAGTGTGATTAACCATTTTAAAACTAAATTAAAAGCCACACCTTCATTGTGTATCTGAAACTCCACACATCTTGGTGTATAGTAAATTTAATTTGCACAGTAAGTCACGTCCTAACAGATTTACTGGACTTGAATCACAGACCACGAACTGGTGATTATCCTCAAAATTCCCTAATCTAACAGGGACTTCCTCTGTAATGGGATTTCTCATTTGTTGATTAGCAACTCCAACAACTTAAATTGTTCTTCCCGAGAGGGCTAGGTTCAGAACTTACACTGACCTTATAGTAGAACGGGTAGCACAAGTATCAACCAAGATGGATACATTGTGGCTATTTACCGCACCATTTACATAAGGGTCACTCTGGTCTACCTCTAGGACTGTGCCAAGTAAGCAATCATTCTCTCCCCTCAGGCACCGTCAAGCTGACAGATTGGCACCGAAATCGTCAACAGTCTCAAACATGGGATATTGCTGATATGGTCCAAATTCCTGACATGAGTTCTGGTGTACGTTTGGAACCTGATTCGAAACAAATCTGGGGCCAGCTGTTTTTTGTTGTGGCATCTGGGGTTGTGGAACTTGCATCACTAGGGTTTGAGGTACTTTGAAATTTTGGGCTTTTGGTCTGCACATTCTGCATCTGCATAGGGACGTTAACCTTGTTGAGGTACAAACCCCGGATTTTGCCCTTGATTTACTGGATTAAAATGACATTCTCACTTCCAGTGCCCTAAGCTATTATAGATGTGGCATGGATTAGACTTTTTCAATGTAGCCACATCAATTCCAGTACTAGGGTCAATAGGAACTCCTCTAACCCTACCTTGAGATGGAGATCCACCTCCAACCTGGGTGGCAGGGACTCCCTGCTGATTGAAAGTGCGTTCACAGATAATTGTGGACTTTGATTTCCTCTCTGTGCTGCTTTCATTTCTGTCACCATGCGCTTTTCTTTCAACTTTTTCTGCTTCATCTCAATCTCGTCATTACAGTATGTTGCATATCACAAAATGTCATTGACTGACATGTTCTGCCAGCATATCAAATGCTGCTGTATCATCATGCTAATCTCAGGTCTTAATCCTGTCAGAAATCTGGACGCAAAAAGTCCTATATCCTTTGGTTCCATTGTATCCATCCCACTGTACTGCTTGAAAGTCTGTAACAATCTCTCATAGTAAGCATGAATTGTTTCCTTGTGTGCCTGAGCCATGCGATCAATTTTAACCCAATCAATATCATTGGATGACACCTTAGATTTCAATTATATCATCACTTGATTATACTTCCTCAATACAATATCTGATGGATCATTAGTCAATGGATCTCTCTCGCGCGCGCTCTCAGGCCATTCATTCGCTATTTTGCATTCTGACCTGAAATCTCCCTGAACCACAATATCAAGCAAAGTATTCAAAACAGTTCACAAAGCCTTCAAAATATTCACAAACCGCTCATCTTGTTTGTACCAAACTACAGGTTTCTCTCTCAATTTGGGAAAATCATTCATGAATAATGCAAGATTGCTTCAACTCCATGGTACATGAACATAACCTCCACTAGGCACTCCTTGTAAAGGTAAAACCTTAACACGTGTACCTCCATCTCGCGGAGAAGGTGGCTTTCCTAACAGTCTTCCTGGGCTTTTCTTCTTTGACCATCTAATTTCCCACTTCTCCATTGTTCCCCATATTAGAATACTTTGGATTAGTTCCCTAATTTGCATTTTTAAGCCTACCATCCTCATGTTTCCCAAGTCCTGATCAGAAAAATGAAGTTGATGACATTTCTGTAAAGCTTTAGTTTGTTCTAAATCTACCTTGTATTTCTGTGCCAATACGGACAATTTCTCATGAGCCTGTCTCGCCTTTCAAGTATCTTCCTTGCTCATGAACAAAAGCTAATTTGGTTGATAAGTGTCAATCCGATTTAATTCCAAACTTCCACTTATCATTTCATCCAATTCAAGTTTTAATTTGTATGCATCTACCAAATTCACCTTGACAGCTGAGCGAATCATCCCGACTTATAGCTGTGCTCTGAGCCTCATTCGATGGCACATTACTTTCCCTTAAAGGAATGTTGCATTCCCTTTGCCACTCATCTAAATTCTCATCTGTCAGTATATATGTCATCTCCGGTGACTTGGACACTAGCTTAACCTTAGGTGTGCTTTTGGGTACATTTGAAGGTGTTTCCCTTATAAGGGAACCCAGTTCTGGTAATCCCACAAATGACCTTAAAGGACCAAATCCTCCCCGACTCCTAGATGGATCTGCCCTCGTAGCACAAGGAGGATCCTCATTTATATGGGAACTAAGGGGACAAACTGCACATTAGATTTTGTAGGAACCTTTTCTGGGGGTTTTGTCTCACATGGAACTGAAACATCACATATAACACTCTCTGTAGTACTAAGGTTATATATCGGGACAACAGGTATAATCGTGACTGGGACCATAAGGGCATGCAATATATTTGGGGTGGTAGAATTATTCTGGACTATAGGGTGACTAAGTACACAAGTTCGGAATTAGCTCGTGTAATATTCTGGTTCCAATTCACAAAGTTATCTCCCATTACATTAGTGTTTGTAGTGATCGGTGCAGTAGCAACCTCTGAATTTCCATTAATCCTTAAACTTCCAACTTCCCTCACTCACGTTTCATTTAACCGAGGTGGATGCTAAGACAGCAAAACATTTAAAAAATCATCACTAGAGTCACTTCCATCAATTTCAGCTCCCTCATCCACTTCCTTCAACCCATCTCCTCTCAATTGCTGTTTGCTTTCCTTTCGAAACTCTTCATCCGTTATTGCTGGATATATTTTAGCTCGTTCTGTCATATCCGTCCTCCACCTTTTCTGTTCTGCATCCCATCTCGTGTCTGTTCTTCTAGCCCTTCCTTGAAACCTCTCTTTTTTTCTAGCATGTGCAGCATGCATGTTCCCATGCATTAAGTGCCTCTAACTGTGCAGGTCTGGGCTGTGGCTCGGTTTTATACAAAATCTGTCTCACATTTTTAATTATTCCTATATTGAATGTGCCATAGTGAGGAAACGCTAATGCACCCTCCTTTTCTGTGATCTTGTTCTGTTGTTTATGCCAAACACAAGTGTGGAGCCCTATATTTATCGCTATATAATGACCAGCTGTATCCTCAGACGGCGACTTATCTCTCTCTCCTACAGGAATAGACGCATCCCCTCTAACCACATCCCATATTACTTGAAAACGTTTCATTTTTAATACAGAAAATCACAATCAATATTATCCAATTCAACAGAAAATCAACGATTTTTATGCAATTTATTTTCAGAATCTGCAACCAATACCAGTGTGGCACAATGTGACGTAATCAATCAATAACTTCGCGGCTTCACACCAACCAACCAACCAAGCCCAGCATGGGACAGCATGACGTCAATCTCACTCCTTGAAGTGTTCACCCTCCTTTACAATTTTTCAAAAACGCACTCTTTCAGCCTCACACATACAACCAAATACAGTACAACAATTGTCTGCTTTACTAAAGAGATGGACAAAATTCTGTCACACAAGAATAACTCGTCAAGCACACCTTCAAGCGAAACCTAGACCCGCGAAGGATCACCTTGATCAATACAGCATTCCCCTGCGCAATTCTCAGTTACACAAAAGAAAAGTCCCTATCTTAATTGGGCTGTGACAACGTCTCACGATAAATCCCATAAAATTCCAGCAGACAATGCAATACAGTGTCTTCTACACCTTTTAATACTATCCCGGGAACTTAAGCCATTTTGGACCCATTAACAACTTTACCACGTTAAACACCACATTCACACAACATACACAACACCCCCGTCAGACATCACACAAACATTTCAAGACCTTCTGCTACAATCTGCTCAAGGGAGGTTGGGCCTTTTTGTCCCCTACAATTATGATCTTTTTACCAAGCTTGAGGAATAAAGGAGATAGATTTCAATTCAATTTCACAATACAGTGCAACCCATTTGGCTACACAGTAAAGCTCCAAGTTTGGAAGTCAGGTTAAACATAGATTTATTACAAAATCAGAGCCAGCATAATATAAATCAGTCTCAGAAACATTGCATTGAAATACAGAATTATCAAAGGACTTCCAACTCTGCGATCAAAATTTATTCTCAATAGAAAATAACCAATGAGAACCTCAGTAGTGATGGTACAAAATAACAGAAGCAGAATGAGAAGATTGAAACGTCTGATCCTCCGGTCTATGACTCGTGAAGATTTATAATTCCCCAATTAAGCTACAAAAAAGATGCTAAACTAAGCTTCAATTAGATCCATAAAATAAAGAGAATGGTGTCAGCGTGAAACTTCAGTAGAAGTTTCTAAATTAAAGTACTGCATAGCATGAAGCCATAGAATGATAAAGTATTGAAATGCAAGGCACAGAAGGTCTAAACCTTTCCTATCCTAAAGAAATATCAGCATAGTGTGCATTCAATGCCACAGAACATTACCTAGGTATGCTTTCAAAGACCCTCCTAAATTATTGTCATACACCCAATTAAAGACCACCTTCAAACAATGCTCTCTTTAGCAAAACACAGTCATAATTCCTTCGTCTTTGAAGTATGTTTCAAAAAACATGTCAATAACTATTTCTCCTTTGATCCATATATCTCAAGATGACCTTGAATTTATGTCTTCATTCCACACAGACAGTAAGTCTCCCCTCTGGACATAATATCTTTCACCCTTCACTCCCTTCCTTAACTGTTTCACACAAAGGAGCCTTCTTTCCATTAGATTCAATTCAGTTAAAATCTTCTTTATTCGATTTTTGTATTGGTCATAAAAGCTTTCCATTCATTAGGTCATATACCAGGCACCTGGAGAGGGGAGAAAAACACTCCATCCAAGACGCTGTGAAACCCAAGTGCTTAAGGCCTTTGGTTAAGTTAACAAATTCAACACTCCAATGCAGCTTATAACTAAATAAATGCTAGTACACTAACAGTCATGCTATAAAAGTAAATGCTTTTCTCATGTATACATATCCCATTATATAGCAAAAGCAAAACATCTTCTTATAAATACATATAAACTATGGGCCTGATTCACAGAACTAACTTACGTCAAAAACGTAAAGTTAGTACCTTTTGGTATTCACAGAATACACTTACTCATTTTGGTATTCACAGAATACACTTACTCATTTTGGTATTCACAGAATACACTTACTCATACTAACTTTATGTCCGCACTCGGGCGGGCGGAATCTCCACAAACGGCCGGAATCTCCACCTCCGGGCCGGAATCTCCACCTCCGGGCCGGAATCTCCACAAACGGCCGGAATCTCCACCACCGGGCCGGAATCTCCGGCCCGAGTGCGGACATAAAGTTAGTATGAGTAAGTGTATTCTGTGAATACCAAAATGAGTAAGTGTATTTTGTGAATACCAAAATGAGTATGTGTATTCTGTGAATACCAAAAAGTACTAACTTTACGTTTTTGACGTAAGTTAGTTCTGTGAATCGGGCCCTATAACTTTAAGTGCACCTTTCTCTTGTGAGTTACATTATATCTCATGAATTCATATAGCCTCAATATACATATGTGGCCTAATCAATAATAATGAGATTAGACCCAATTTTATGCTGCTCCAAACGTAATACACTAATACAAGATTTCAAGTTTTTATTGTGTGAAGGACCCAAACTTTATAGGAGATAAGCCCCAAAGTTAGGTGGGTTAGTTTACAAGACAGACATCACTCCAAAAAGGCTCATGTTTATGGTTCAGAGAGCTCAATGTTCAGTGTCTGAAGCTTTTGAGGGGAGAGGTTCAACACTTTGCAGGGCCGTTCTTTTGGGTTCTGATCCAAGTAGCCCTTATCAATGGGAACATGCGTGCTGTGGAATAGAAGCACACAGTATTTGGCAATACCTACGTTTGTTGCTGTTTTAGCTACATCACAAATGGACAAGTACGGTTTGCTCTTTATCATATAAAAACATGTAGCAGGAGCTCATGTGCCCTGAGAAAGTATGGGGTGTACTGTATGTAGGATACAGGCTTGTAATAAGCAGCTGTTGTGGGAAAGGGTGACAATTCAATATTATTTGCATACACACCGAGTGACACAGCAGAAGTCTGAGGTTAATGTATCATTGGACAAACTGCAGTGCGTTGCTGCTATAGACCATAAAAAGGAAAAAAAAAGACGCATTTTTGATGCTACTAAGTAATTTGATTTGGCACTGGAGACTTGGGCTGGGAGGGAGATCACCACACTACTGTGACAAAGCCTACAGATAATCGATGATGCAGAGCAAGATAGTGTAGTAAAAACAGTTCCAGAAAATAAATACCTCTTTGCACTGCAGGCTGCATAGGCAAAGTTCACAAGTAACTGTATGCACAAGTAAGGCATATGTCAGAAAAGCATGCTCGAATCCAAACATTTACTAGGCTTGAATCATTCAGGCATGACTGCTTTCTCTTTTTGAAGATTAACTTAAGGTGCAGCTTTTAAAAAAAAAAAATCATCTGCCCCCAACAACCTAGGCACAAACATTCAATACAGACCCCCTCCACTCTGATGAACTTAATGCTGGCGATTACCAGCACCCAAATCTGAAAACATTACCATCTACTGCGATTCTATCTACATTATCTATCCCAGACCACATACTGTACTTTGACAATTTTCTTAACTCTGCTCACCCCGATATTATTTATCCTAGGCTCCTAGTTTACTTTGACACTCTTCCTACTCTGCTCAAACCCCATGTTCAAAAACGCATCCACACACCCGTTTTCAACCACACAGCCATTTCCCACATGATAACATAAAAAGCTGCCTCTGGCACTCTGTCTCAAATGCATCCTCAGAACTGTATCCCTCTACCTTGTGCTCAGGCAAGTAATCTCGGGGGTTCTCATCGTACACCTTCGCTCTCACTACAAATAATGTATTTTCCCATCCTACCATATTTACCCCAAAATATGCAAATGTGAATTTGACAAAACAAATTGGACCCGTGTTATGCAGAGGGCGCATTGCCTCAGTTTGCTCTGCCATGCACCTTCAACTGAGGGGTCAGTGAACCCTGTTCCAAGTGCACACTGGTGCATGCGCTGTGGCGCCGCATTAGTGAAAAGCAGAGAGTCTGTTTTAAGAAGCCAGAATCTAAAATATACTGAAGACACCTTGGCCACAGACACCTGTCAGGATCAACCAACAGCCTCGGTCCGTGCAGGTAACAGCGGTGGGGCGGTGAGGCTGGGAGGGGGGATTTCGAGGGATGATGCCGAGGGAAAATTAAATAAACAATTAATTTTCCCTCGTTATCGCCTGTCGGAATGCCCCCCCCCCCCCGCTCCCCTCAGCCCCACTGTAGAGAAAATGTACACCTTGCAAATCACAACACTTGCATTAACAAAGCAGCCCTCATCATCGACCATAGCCACATAATCCACCTCCCTTCATTACCGCCCACGCCATGCAGTTACTCATTTAATCTACCAAACGCACCTTTACGCCAACCCACTCAGCTCCTCGAATAGCACATGGCATATGTTCAAAGATCACCTCCTAGAAGACCTTCCCCGTCACCATAGCTACGTTAAACATACACCCATTCATAGATACTAACCACCTTATCCGAACGTACCTTCGATGCATCCCTGATCCCTGTAAAGAGCTGTCTCTGCAACTCTGGAAGAAAAACTAATTCCCTGTGTCAAAATCGAACAGCATCTTTCTTTAGTCTTGGGGTTTCATGCCGGTTTTAGGATGGAAACACCAATGAAGTTCAGCAGGAAAACAACTTAAGAGAGAATCGGATGCTGTAAATTAACCGTGCCATGATCTTTCACAGCTGGGGAAAGATTTGATGTGTGGAAATGAAAAACTATCTCTGCTCTCCAGACCATGTTTTTTTCTGTACACACCACGCTGTCAGGCCTCAGGGAAAGCATTAAGAAAAATTCTTCACACCAGAGCAGCACAGTACGAAACCTCAAAAACAGATTCAGTCTAATGAATGCCTTAGCCTTTCTGACAGTTTTACCAGCATACAGCTACAAAGTAAGTAATGATGTACAATAAAATAACTATAATGTAAAGGAGTGATGTAAGAAATCGGATTATTGTTTGGACAGGGTGACCACCCACCTAAAGGAATAGTCAGGGTGAACCCTCAAATCAATAAATTAACCTGAGATTAACCCCTTGGTAGCTTGGCGCAGAAGAGAGAGGCCTAACTTAGTGCAATGTGTAAAGTATTTATGGAGTACCAAAACAGTAATAAAGTCAAAAAGCAAAACAATTATCCCAAACTCAAATTAGACAAATAGAGTAAAATCTAGCAAACAAAATGACAAAAATATAAGAAGTGGAAGCATATCTATATACCTTTTTTTAAGTTTTAAGTAGGATTAGCTCCAAGAAGCACAAAGTGCAATGATAGTCAACCGGGGCCTAGTTGCTATTTGACACGTGAAGGAGTGTGGGTTGGATACACAAATCTGGTTCGTCCTGTTCAAAGATTTTACCTTCTGACTGAAGGTCTGATTCAGAATTTGGTGGACAACTCCATCACAAACATGACAGATATCCAATCCGCGGTATGACAAGTGCATTATAGCATATGGCACTTGTAATACTTCAAATGGGATATCTGTCTTGTTTGTGGTAGAGTTTCCCATTGGTCAAACTCTAAATCAGGCCCTTAGTCCTTTAATTCCCAGTACACCAGAAGAGTACACTTCAAAAGCTCCCCAGGACCACAAGGGAGACACTCAAAGACTCATAGGGTGTCAGGCAGAGGCCACAGCAGGGCCCAGTCCAGGTTCAGTTGCTACTGATCAGCTGTGCAGTTGCAGGAAAGGGTTCTTGCAGCTTGTTATATACCTGTAGCTTAAACGGCAGGACAGCCTTATGTCCCTGGAAGTCCACTTTTTTGTCCTCAGTACAAGAAAGAGCAGGTCCAGTCCCTCTGAGCTCTTCTCAAATCACAGACAGCAGGTTCAGTCCTCTTCTGATCTTCCTCATGTCCAGGAGTGTTCTGATGTGGGTGGGATGGGATGTGGGTGCGTGGTCATGCCCCGTTTATACCAGGCATGAGCTAGGGGTTGAAAAGAACTCCTGGGCATGGCCTAATCAACGTGTCCCCAGTGTTATAAGTAAACCCAGCAGACTTGTCAAGTTGATTTTTGACATTCAAACAGGATTTGACACTGTAATGTCAAAAAGGACGCTCTCAGTCTTGCCGTTCATATTCTTCCAGGTTCAGAGGTGTCATCTCTGACAATCTAGATCAGCCTTTTATTTGCTCCTGGGAGGCCTGGTACACCATTTTTACACCTATTCAAATTTCAATTACTGACTGACAGAAGTGGGAGTGCAAATGAAAATTTAGCTTCCAGAAACTTCAGGCAGGGAATAAACGTCCTTAAACTTACTTTTAATTAATATGTATTAAACATCTGAATTCACCATTGAATTGAATGTGTAATAACTATTATAATTAGCTGTTAAATTATTTGTGTACGTAGTCCCATTCCTGAGACACAGTATTAGGATTTGAATGTATACTCTGGTATTCTACATGGAGCAGCTAGGACTGCCACAGTGAAAAATAGTTTTTGGGCGCTAGTCACTGGAAGGACAAGTTAACATTACATTTCTATATCTCCTACTTCTAAATACCATGCAACCTGCCTTGTGGGCCCCAACACCTACATAGGAGTGACTTATTAAGATGTAAAAGGTTGGATTTAATCAGTTAAAAGGGTTTATTTTGAGAGGACGAATTGCAGTTTTTACACTGCTACAGTCAGCCTACCCAGAGTATGCCGGAAGCCATGTTTGTACTACCACTGTAGTGGATGTCACAATAGGTGCTGCAGTCCACTAGGGAGTTAAACTTCCAGGCCCAGGTACACCCTGTACCACATACTAGTGACTTGCAGGTAAGTTAATTATACCAATTAGGAGAATGCCTATTCATCCATGTTTAAAGGGTGAGTACAGACTCTTTACTACTGGTTAGCAGGGTTAAAATGCACAACGTTCTAATGCCAGCAAAAATGTAGGGTACTGCAAAAGGTGAAAAATATGGGGTGACCATGAGGAAAAGGCACATTTCCTACAACTGATGTTCCAAATTACTCAAAATAAGACAAATCAAATGCAATATAATAAAATGTTGATAACTAACATGAACCTGGTCAATTGATCACATGAAAATATGTTGAATTTCTAAAAAAATCTGAACAAGACCTAAGAGCTAATTTCTAGTTTAGTGGATAGGTTACTCTACCACAAACATGACAATATCCCATCTACTTTATTACAAGTACAAAAGCATATAGTGCACTTGAAAAAGGCGGAAGGGATGTCCATCATGTTTGTGAAGGAGTAAACCATCCGCCAAACTCTAAACCAGGTTCTCTTATTCTCATAAAGTGTGCCAAACCAATAAGTATGGCAAGTTCTGCTATCCAGTAGAAAGAGGAACCAATGGAATTTTACAGTAAACTGGGCTTGAGTTTTGTACATCAGACTTCTTACCAACACCGCTCACCATTCTAACACAACTTTCCCATCCCCCCTAAAGTTCTTCGTTTTCAGTCTTTTCCTCACCCCTGCAGTTTTTCCTTGTAGCTCTTTGCTCTTACATGCTTTTCCTAGCAGAACTCTCCCCCTAACTCCTAGGCTTTATCCTCTTCCCCTAAACTTCCCATTCTCCTGCTGCTCTACCCTGCCTCTCAAATCCGCAATTATATTCCCACTCACAATCTACTCTGCATTTTTAAATGTAGTTTCCTTCTGCATTATTTATTTTCTCTGTCAGGCTTTTAACTCTTTAATGCAAGCCTCCTTCTGCCTTGCAGCTCCCCCTACTCATGATATGCTACCCTCTCCCAAACAAACCCCATTTAGTATACAACTTTTACCCATCTCAGTAGTATATCTTTTTTGAAGAAAGTCTTATGTCCTGTCAGTTTTCAATTAACATAGGTCATTCCCCTTTAAGCTTGCCCATTTCACAGTTACAATTTTTTCCCTTCTTTGTAGCTCTCACTTCTCTTATGTAGCGCTCCACCCTCCTTGCTCTCTCTACTAAAACACTCAAATATTTTCTGTTTTTACCTCTCCTTTCCCGTACTCCTGTAACCATTCAAAAATTCAAATACAATCAAACTTTCAACTGATAACTGAAGACTAGTTGGAGAGTCTTTTAATTTACAGTCCCAAAATGGACATAGAAATCCAGCTATTCTGTCTGCAACCTATTTGAATGATTATTAATTGTGCCTTCAGATAATTCATTCCATGTGATCCTCCACCTTAGATTAAGAGGCATCTTCTACTCCTGAGCACTCACATTTGATTCAAACCCTCTAATCTCTAAAACCCTTAGGGTGGTATGGCTACACTTACTAGCAATAGATATGCACCATTGAGTGGGCTAGAAGAATGTGATTGACTTTTTGCTCCCACTCATAACTCCATTTAAATCCCAGGGTTTTTCTAGACCACCTCCTATACAGGAAGAAATAGTGACCATGGACAAGAATAGTTTCTTAGAATATAGCTGGTTATTACCAGAAGAGTGCAACAATGATTGGATATCTCTTGTCTCCAAATATGATATTCTTTGTTTCCAGGAAACTTGAGAGATTACACTGATTCATATTAATGGTTATTGTACCTATCAGACAAACGCAGCTCCATCCGGAGCCGGTCGCAATAGTGGAGATTTAGTTACTTTAATTACAAGTACAGCGAGAATCAAGGTAATTTCCTTCCTTGATACCTCAGCGTACTACCATGTTCTACTAAATGAAGGCCAAAAGGGGAAGGTCTGACTTCTAATTAATTTCTATAACAATAACCTCACTGGAAGCATGGCGTCTGTAATTGAACCAGTTGAGAAGGATATAGTCCAACTGACAGAAGCTCACCGCAGACCTATCGATATTATTTGGCTGGGCGATTTTAATGCCCATAGCTGCGATAGAGCTGATCCAGGGGTATGTGGCCTGGTCGATATTGCAGGGTATCCAACATATCTTTTTAGTCACACCATTTATGGCATTGCATTAAATAGACAATTAATGGTCCATAATCTTGTGATAGCAAACCCATTTGACACCAACACATGGCAATTTGAATACACATTCTCTTTCCAGTCACCCAGTTCGACCATAGATTACCTCTTCATGTGGGAATATATTAGAAATTGGATATCCCAGCCTGAGGCCAATTTTTATGCATTTAGTGATCATGCTGCGATTTCTTGCCACTTTCCTTGGAGTCTGAGTAACATAATTCATGGGAATCACATTTCAAAACCTATGATTACAAGGAAAAATGGTGTAGTGCTGAAATGGGGGTATTTTGATACGGCCAAATTTATTTGTAGCTTTGTTGCAAAAATGTACAAGGAAATCTATATCTGCTTAGACTTCTCTCTGTCGACTGCTGAGACTATCTCAGCATTTGGCCAAATTTTAGCTGAAATTAACAATGGCCCATTTCGCCCATGTGCCCCAAGCCACCAGTTCGCTGGTTTGATGATGTTTGTACTAAGGCACTTAAGAATCTCCACTGCGCCCTAAAAGGAAAACCCCGGGATATAGTATTGGTAAAACTATTGAGGCTTTCAATAAAGATGCAAGAACCAATAGGCTGAGGGCCCTGAAAGAAGGTGGCCTCTCTGAGGTGGCAGTCCTAAAGAATAGCAGGGATTTTTGGAACATTATTAATGCACCTTTCCTCTGTGGTGACCCAGAGATTACCACTGACACATATGTTACAGAGGAGGCCTGGGTGACACACTTTGGAGAAGTGTTTGGTCAGCCAGGTAAATTTTCAAAAAGGGGAATAAGTCATGGCAATAATTTATAGACCAATATCATTATTTGAGAGCACTGCAAAATTAATGGGCCGCCTGCTTTCAAACAGGCTAGAGTCTTGGGCCCAAGAAAGAAATATTTTATCAAGCTCCCAGTATGGATTTAGAAAGAGAAAAGGGACGATTGTTCAGTGCCTCAACTTAAATCTACTTATTGCTAAATATACTGCGGTTAAGGGAGGTCAACTATATATGGCCTTCATGGACCTGTCCGCGGCTTTCGATTTAGTAGTCCACGGAAAATTATGGTCCATAATGGAAGACTTGGGCATTGAGAAACCGATCATTGATTTTATTTGAGGAATGTACACCGGCGCTGCGGCCTGTGTTCAGTACGGTAGAGCAGGTGAAGCTACTAGTCCCTTTGGGCTAGCCCGGGGGTCAGGCAAGGGTGTGTACTTGCCCCCTTCCTATTCTCCCTGTACACCAATGGTGTGGAAGCTGCCCTGGCAACTGTTGAATATGATGTTCCACTAATTAACTCCACCCCAGTGCCAATACTTCTCTATGCAGATGATGCTGTGTTGTTTGCTCAGACCGGCAATGCACTTCAGCATCTGATAGAGACGTACACTAGGTTTATGAACAACTTAGAACTTAGAATAAATGAAGCAAAATCATTTGTTCTAGTTGCAGGAGAGAGACCAAAGAAAATCCCAAGATGTAATATAAAAAAGAAAATTGGAAGTGGTGGATTCCTTTTGTTACCTAGGTGTTCATTTTGATTGTAAAAACACTTGGCAAGCTATGGTGTATAACAGGAGGTTAATGATGGAAAGAAGCATAGGAGCTCTATCCAGATTTACAAAAAGGTTAGGAACAAAGCCGGTTGATATAATCAAAAAGATTTAAGAAGCAAAAATTACATCTGTTAGAACTTACAGGGCTGCTATTTGGGGAACTGCCAGCATTCATGTTTTACCACAAATTGAGGACTGCTTTTGGACGTGTCTGTTAGGCCTTCCTAAAGCCTGTTCATCTTATATTTTTCACCTGGAACTGGATGTTCCCTTCATATCGGATTGGATCCGTATTGCTCCATCCCTTCTGTGGCACTTAGTATGGAGAAGTGAAGAGCTAAAGCTTACACACAAAATATTAAGAGATTCCTTAAACCTCGATGGTGTATCTAAACGTAAAATGGCTACAACATATAAAGAATAGTTTTTATTCCATTGGTCATTCTAATTTATTTGACGAACCCCCTACATGTAGAGCTATCTCAAGAAGCAAGCTGAAAGGCCTCTTGTTGGCAAAGGAGAGGACATCAAGAAGTGAGCTTAACCATACAAAGTCTAGGGCTAATTTATATCTTTTAGCACTAAGGTTGAGCATACAGGATTACACGTACCTGAACTTTGTGACGAACACTAAACATAGATATCTATTAGTTAGGTTTCACTTGAATTTCATTCCCCTTATGTTGGGATATCCTCCTAATACATACTCCTTGGAGGCACTTACACTTTGTCCTTGAGACTCTCGCTCTTCCCAATGTGATTTACATTTTTTATTCTTTTGTAATTTGTATAGGGAGGAAAGGAAAAGATATATATTGCCACTCTTGCAAAGTGTGAATTTTAGACAATGTCACCCAGCTCTATATATATTTTTTTTTAAATGTTTATCGGATCCTTTTACTTGCTTCTGTTTGGCTTCCTTTATTCAGTGTGCTCTTAATAGGAGGAAAAATACTTTGTTATGATATGTCAATTTGTGCAGGTTAAGATTTTTTTATTCCATTTAAATCATTTGTGTATGTATCACATTTTGTAAACGACACATTCTATGCAAAATTATAGTCTATGTAACCTTATGTTAGGTATTTTTTAATTTTGTATGCATCTAGCATACTTTTTATGCCATTGTTTTCTTCATTGGCGAAATAAAGTGATGATGATGTTGAGTCACAAAAGTGATGCAAAACGACGCAAAATCTTTTTTTTGTAATTTACTTTCCAGCGCTATACTTGTTTAGCGCTGGAAATAACGTAAAAGTAATGCGAAGCAGCGCATTGCGCTGCTTCGCGTTACTTTGCGCCATGGGGGCGTACCAAGGGTGGTGCAAGGGCGTTCCCATGCAGCCACCCAAGGTTTCTCACGCTAAACCCAATTTACTAAAGACAGTAGTTTGGGTTTAGCGTGAGAAAACTGCGCCCTTTTCAACTAGGCGCAAGGAAAGAGAAATGCTTTAATTTCTCCTTCCTTTTCCGACTTTGCATCAGTGCTGCACTGTGCAGCACGCATACAAAGTAGGAATAGCTTTCCCTCGAGTCTAGCATAGTATTTTGTACAGGAAGGGTACCCTTCCTGTACAAAACCTATGCTGGACTCATGCACACACCCTAGCGCTACAGCGCTAAGGTGTGTGCATGGTGTACTGCTGCTGAAATCAGCGCAAGGGAAAGGGGAGGAGAGAGCTATATCTTTGAAGATATGGCGCTCCCCTGCTCCCTCCCTGTCGCGCAACGTAGTGCAGCCTCGCGGGGGCTGCGCTGCGTTGAGCGACTTTTTTCTAAATCTCCCCCCTGGAGTACCTAGGGAGTTAGGGACAACGGTTGCACCCCTGTAGGGAGGGGGGAGCGATCTAGATAATGAAGGGGGTCCCTAATGAGAGAGAAATATGTCTTATTGCACCTCTTATTCTGCATCTTTTCAATCAGCAGGCTGGATGGGGACTTTCACGAACGCAGGATCAGTTTCAGTAGCAGGGCATCTGCATTAGTCCAACCCTTCAAGAAATGGGCAGTATTCAGTTCCATGTTCAGAAATATGGTAGTAGGGCCCATGCACGGTTGTGTCAATTGAGATCTTTTGGGGGGTTTTGTTTTTTCCAAGTGTAGCTACAACTTCTATTCACAGTTCATTTCTAATGCTTTCTTACAGGGACAAATTCCAACCAATCAGGATAAGGCAGAGTTTATTTTCTCAGAATGACTGCTGGTAAGGGACAGACATAACTGCTCTTGGAATGCACTGCCTGCACAGGCTGGTGCCTATGTGACACTAAGTAGGAGCAATCACCAGTGGCCTGCTGCAGTGAGCATCCTCTTGGATTCCACTCAGAAAGATCCAAGACGAAGTAGGAAAGACAGATGAAGAGGGTAACAAATTTGCCCTCGTTGTTTCCTCTTTGCAGCAATCCTCCTCCACCTTCCTCTTTCCATTTCATAATAAAAATATTTCAGAGCTCATACATGTGTAACCCTAGTGGCAGGTGTCCGAAGTTAATCATGATCAGAATTTTGACCTCACTCCTTCAAACGTTCACAAGTATTCACATTCATGAATATAATTACCCTGTGGGCCCTGACCATGGACTTGTTTTAAATGATGTGCAGTAGGCATCACCCCTGGGTACAGCTACTGCACCCCGAAAAGTGCACATTGATGACTAAAGTAATGACCTGGACGTGGTGGCTTTGAGACTCCCTTTCATTACTATAGAGTACCTCTGCAGTTTATAGCATACTAGGAGTGTCCTTAAAAAGAACTTGCAACAAGTGTCATCCATGCAAGGGCCATTAATATTATGGGGTGGGTAAAATTGTAAATTTCTTTTTATGCCTGAAATTTTTATTAAACATTATTTGTATTATGAGAAATATGTATGGTCGTCTGTATAAAAACTGTACATGAGGTATACAAAAATCATGCAAGATACCTGTTCAATGCATTTTCTATTGAGTTTCTAAATTGATGTAGTGAAGGTTGCTAGCATAGGAAATATTGTCTCAGCACACATCCAATTTCAAAGTTTGTGAAAGACATTTTTTGCAAGTTTTTGTCAGTCACCCAAAAGCAAAAGCATGAGCAGAAGAATAACAAAACTAGGCATTCGACGCAAAAGCCAGTAATCATGATTTATGTAATTTTAAACTTACTTAAAAATGATTTTGTGTGGCCCAAATTAACAGAAGCAAAACTACAGAATTTGCAAAAACTGACTTGAAAGTAATTCAAGTGAACATAAAACCGGAGTTGTTTATATAAGAAGGGCATTGAACAGAACGCCTTGAATGTTAAAAAGGTATTCAAATTAACCAATAAAAACAGAAAAACGGGAAAACAAATGAGGAGCTAAAACAGATCATAGAAAGTGGGAAAATGTTAGAGCCCATACTCTGGTGAAGGCAGTGAATGCGAGACTTAACATCATAAGACACATTCCCTTTTGGAGCCGTGCGAGCGTGTGAATCAAGATGACCACTTCGCGCTAACCACTGTGGCGTCTACCCTTTATCGACGGTAATAATAATGAAATTAGGCTGGTGTTACTGTCTATTTTGCCTACAGAGGGATGCCAAGACCACTGCTTTCGGGATTCATGCTTTCCTTAGCGCTTGAGTGAAGTTTTCAAGTGAATATTCAACTGAGCCTTCCTTCCAGGTTCTGCCGACTTTCTCAGTCAGGAGGGTGAAGTCACTCAGAGGAAAGGGCACGGCTGAGGCCTGGTCACTCTCACAGCTGGTTTTAGCTGTTGCACAGCCTCATATTGTACAGTCTTTCTTTTAGCTTGTCTAAATATTTAATAATTATTGCACATAGCTTTAAAATAACTAGTTTCTTACTATGGAAGGTAAAAATACTTCTGTGATGCATAGCAAGCTTAAACAAAATACTTATCCTCTGCTAGTCAAGACTAAATTGGTAGAAGCCAGTGAACCTTCTTTGACCATATTATTTGCCAAAATACAAGCTAGTCATTCCAACACAGACACTATTGCGTCAGAAATAAAAAAATACACGCAAAGACATGGCTAGTCTTTCGATGAAAGTCTCTGACAAACCAATTAAAATTCAGGACAATAAAATCAAACTAGATAGTCTTATACCTATTGCAGCAAAAATAGGGCCAATGAACAAATTATTACTTGACTTAGAAAATCGTAATCAAGAGTAGAACTTGAGAATTTTTAATTTACCGGAAGATGTGGAAGGTAATGATTGCAGGATGTATTTAAAAATTCCACATTGCCTGGCCTTTTGCGCTTAGAATTTCCTGAAAAATTTGAGGATGACAAGGCCCATAGAATTCCTTCTCATAGAAGTCCAAACCAAACTCCACCAAATGATATTTAAAGTTTTGCGTCATCACCATCTACTGCTGATACGGAAAGCAGCAAGGGAAATTCCATCTTTTATGGTCAACGGGAATAACATTTTTATTCATCAAGATTTTGCCAAGGAGACTGTAAAAATCCGCAAAGAGTTCACTGATCATAGACCAAGACTGAAGTTGTGGTTTCAAATATGGCTTATTTGATCCCTCCACGATGCGAAAATGGAAAGACGGCTCGAAGTCCTTCCAGTGTCCTGATGATCTTCGTTATACTTAGATCAACATTATCAGCTCTCCATGGAAACCAATGAGAATGATACTTGAGAACTATGCTTTAAATTTCCTTCTAACTAGCCTAAATAGCTAGATTTCCTGATTGGTTAATCTTGTCATGCGTGTGTGCGATTCAAGAATTCTATTTATCTTTCTATGTTGTCTTTGTTGTGTGTTGGTCTATGTCTTTCCTTTTCTCCTTCCTTTTTCTATTCCAGCTACACTTATTCTGTCAGTTTTCTTGATTCTTTCTTCTCTTCCGTTTTCGATCTTTCATGATGATGTCTAATATTGAAGTTATTAAAATTGTTTCTATTAACGTTATAGGTTTACAGCACCCTGCACTAAGGTTTTAGATTATTTAGCTAGACATAAGGCTGACATTTGTTTACTTCAGGAGACTCATATGGATGATACGGTTTTATCTTACATGAACAAAAAATGGGTTCCTAATATTATCTCTTCACCTGCTCTTAATAGGAAAAACGGGGCTGCTATTTTGTTTGCATAAAAACTGCATCTGCAAATATTACACAAATGTTCTGATTCTAATGAGCATTTTCCTAGAACTAAAATTAAAATTGATGATACGGTTTTATACCTGATTAATGTATTTGCTCCCACGAAGGAGGACACAGATTTCTGGTCTCTTTTTACACCGGAAGTCCTAAAATTGGGTACTGTTATACTTATTATTGGAGGTGACTTTAACCTTATATGTGATCCATTATTGGATAGAATTGCCCAAATTAAATATCCTCTAAAAGCGTACTTTACTCTTAAATCCTTTTTTAGAACTACTAAATTAGTGGATATTTGGTGTTTGCATCATCCAACAGATAAACAATGTACTTTTTTTTCTAATCCTCATAATTCATATTCTTGAATAGATGTCTTATTAATATCCCGTAATTTAATACGTTCTATTTCTGATCCTACTATCCAAAATATTGATATTTCAGAATCTTCGCTCGTTTCATGCACTTTATGCCCTAACGTTTCTCAACAATCTTGAGGAAGATGGCGCATGAATACCAATGTTGTCCTTAACTACAACAACAAACCAAAAATGTTGTCAGCAATTCATGAGTATTTTTCTTTTAATCCTGGAGGTTCTACATGAATTGTTAATCGATGCCATGCAATTAAGGCATATATCAGATGGGCGACAATTTCTATTATGGTGCTTAAAAATAAACATTTTAACGCTAGAATTCAAGAATTGGATAAGCAAATAACAACAAAACTTTATTCGGCTTTTGTATAAAAACCATAAAAGTCAAGAATACATTACAGGGATATGCAATAAAATACTGTAAAATGAATAAAAATGGTACATGATGTCTACCTTTCCAGTTTAAGCCCGCCCCTGGTGGCTAATCACAGTTTGATCTAAGCCTTTAAAAAACTAAGAACGTACCATAAAGTACTCCCTGACAACATTTGTAAAAAAATAAAAGCTGGTCGCACTTGATTAAGCAAATAGCCAAGCATGAACGTCTCTTTATCACATCTAATCACATATACAAAGTACAATTACAAAAACTTTGTTATGAATTGAATTCCATATTAAGTACTATAGCAGGCATACAAATCTCTAGTTCTAAAGCTAAAATTTGGTTTAATGCTAATAGATCTGGAAGATTTTTAGCCAACTATCTTCATATTAAAAAATATATAAATCAAATTAATGCTATCCGCAATTCAATTGGCCAAACTGTTTTGACTCAAAGAAATAGTAAATTAATTTATGAATTACTATTCAACTTTACATAATAAACCTCTTTCTAATGATATATTACATATCAATAGTTTTTTAGAAAGGTGTGGTTTGCATCGTCAGTTAGAAATAAATTAGATTTTCCAATCTCCTTAGATAAAGGACATTCAGCTATTAAATCACTTAAGTTACTTAAATCTCCAGGTTCAGATGGTGTCCTTGCTGAATTTTATAAAGAATTTGCTCATTACCCATCATCTGATTTATTCAAACTATTTACTCACTTTAGCATTACAGGAGCAACTTCAAGAACCTTTACTGAAGCTTTGATTATAGTCCATCCAAAACTAACAAAGATCCCTCTATTGTTTCAAATTATCACCCTATTTTTTTGATTACTCAAGATTGCAAGCTTCTGTGTTTCCTACCATTGAACATATGAACCAATCTGGTTTTATGAAAAACAGGCATTCAGTGAATAATGTAAGATTATTATTTCATGTGATTAAAGTTGGATCATCATTGCCTCAACCAGCTGGTGTCCTGGCATTAGATGCGGAAAAGGCTTTTGACAAAGTACATTGGCAGAATCTTTTCCATATCATGGATGTATTTAATTTGGGCACCTCGTTTATTCGTATAAATTTAGCTCCATAGTCTGGTCCATCTGTCCAACTTTTTATTAATGGCCAGATATCTAATAATCTTTTACTTTTTAGGTGTACTAGACAAGAAGAGGTGTGAAGAAAGTAGAGACAGGAAGAGGTGTGGCGCCGCAGCCAGGGCGACTGACGCTGGAATCTGGGGCTCACGGTTCAATACCCGGCACCGGAGGCAGGTCAGCCCAGCACCATGTGACTCTGGGCAATAGCTTGCTTAATCTTCCCGGCGGCCCCCAGCGCCGGGATGCCTTCAGGTAGCTGTTCGCGCTTTACAAATACTGGATTTATATTTATTTGATTTTAGGGTGCCCTTTATCACCTTTTCTTTTTCTTCCTGCTATTGAACCTTTGCTAATTGCCATTGTAAATTGTATGGCAATCGAAGGCCTCATTATAAATAATGTTCCTATTAAAATGTCAACTTATGCTGATGATGTACTTCTATATATCTATAATCCGGCATCTTCCATTTCTCCATTATTACATTTAATTAATATGTATTCTCAGTTTTCAGGATATATGCTAAACACTAATAAAATTTATTTTTTTCCTTTAAATGTTTATTTTTCACCTGTTATGCTCCCAAATAAAGACATTATTTGGTTGAAAGACAAACTCAAATACCTTGGTATATCATTTTCACATACCATAAAGCAATCAATTTCCTTAAATTGTGATTGCACTTGTGATTATATCAAGAACAAATTTCAAAAATGGTCCGCACTATTTTTAACTTGGTGGGGAAAAGTTGATGCTATTAAAATGGTTATTGCTCCAAAAAGCTTTTATCTTCTTTCTATGATATGTACTCCGCTTCCTCTAATGTGCTATAAAAATATTGGCAAATTTATTGCAAAATTTATTTTGAATAACAAATCTCCTTGTTTAAGTTAAAAGAATTTAAAACTGGCTAAGGGCAATGATGGTTTTGGTTTACCAGATTTTTAAAATTATCATAAAGCTTTAATTTTAATTTTAAAACAAAGTATGTTATGATTTCAGTCTACAGAACTTAGTAATCCACCTACATGGCTCCGTATTGAACACAATTTGATAGCACCATTTCCTCTCCCTGCATTGCTCACTATGACCAACTCTACTGTTTTGCTACAGAGATCAGTAAAACTGAAGTCTACAAAATGAATATTCCAAGATTTTGACTCAATTTTCTAATCTCCTATGTCACTTACACTAAATTCCTCATTATGGTATAATCCTATGTTTAAACTAACTCACAATCAAAAATGTTAGTACTCTTGGATTAAAGCTGGTATTTTCTATTTGAAAGATATTTATCTTAACAAATCATTTTTAACCTTTGATGAATTCCAACACAGATTTCAGTTAAAGTCATCAGATAAATATAAACTGTTATGTAATTCAATCCTTGACTCATTTCCTAATAATTTTCCTAGGAGTGACACCTCTGATTTGGCATTGCATATTCGAACTGCTGTCTCATCATCTCATGCTGTGTCGCTCTTTTATAAAAACTTGAATAGTTGTTCAGGGGATAATATCAGCGTTCTATCTTCTTTTTGGAATAAAGAGTTAGATTTATTGTTTTCCCTAGATATATGGAGGAAAATTTGCCTGAATAGTATCTCTGGATGGCTGCCCGTTTCTCTATATCAAACTAATTCATTTATACTATTCAATTGCCTTTGGACTCCTTTAAAGCTACTCAAGGCAAAACTTTTGAATTCGTATAATTGTTGGAACTGTAAGTCAGTATCACTTTCAACAAAATTGTCTGATCTTAATGGCAAACTTCTGGATTTTTTAATTTCTGCAGCTTTAAAATCAATTACTGCCAATTGGAAAAATTATTCATTAATATCAATTCATATGTGGTGGGTATGGATAATCTTTACTAGAAGAGGAGCCAATTTGTCTCTTTCAGGTGTTACCCATAATGCTTCTAATTAAAATTTATTTTGGAAACCAATTGATGATTACATAGCTTTACATCTATAATTGGTCGTATTACTATTTATTAAATGTTGCATGCATAAGACATATTGGTTAAAGTTTAGTAGCTCTAACTAAGATTTATTATTGTAACGATAATTTATCAATTTTCCTTCCTTTTTTGTTTTTCTTCTTTTTACTACAGGATTTCAATACTGTTTTATTGGTACTTAATTGGCTCTTACCTGATATTATGCTGATGTATAAATATTTAGATAGATCAATTGTTATAAGGATGTGCATCTACTTGTACCTTTTTTCGGTGCTCCTTTCTGTATGGTCTTTTCATCTTTATCAAAATATAATAAAATATTTTGAACACAGAAGCTTTCACTTTCACAGCATAGAGGGCAGAGGAAGCCAGTATTTTAACTACCAACAGATTAGTGCAGGAGGTTGATGAGGTGAAGAAAGGAAAATACATTTCTTATATTATTTGATTCTGAGAAGGAAATATAATGATGTTCTTTTTTAACTTAATCTTAAATAAAACTACAACCTTGGCTTACACAAACAGGTAAGCACTTAATATCTACAGCTTAATTAGGAAAGAGGAAGTGAATATTGCTGTGGAGGGTACACCAGAAAGAAATCCGACACATTTGGAATGCTTAAGAAAAGAAGCTAAGGAATGCTTGCAGGTATCCACACTTTACTCACACAGGGTATGCAGTTCCTCAAGGCGGTCAAGGTGATAAAGAGGTAGTAGGAAGGGGATCCTCCTTGTCGGAACTAGAGTCCTCACACACCCAGTAAGCTAGGTGTCATGCTTCATCATTTGGACTTGCTCCTCGTCGGGTCGGCGCTGCAATACCCGACGGGCACCCTTAAAGGGGCTCTTTGGCGGAGATCTTTTGTTCCTTGCCGTTTGGTGCTGTGGGTGTGAGGGGTCTAGATGGTGTAGATGTGGTGAAAGTGAGTAATATTAAAAAAGGTTGGATAGTCCAAATAAACTTTTATTCAGGCTGGCTAACCACCTTCTTAAAAACTATTAGAGTGGCCGCTCTCTGACATTATGGTCCAGTGGAGCTAGGCTCAACTCTCATGGTCGACATGTTTCATGCACAGTGGTCTGGTGTGATCCGTGGCATTTCATCAGGACCTAGTGTGTGCACTATCTACACGTGGTGGTTGGTAAAACAGTTCCTACCTACCAAGCATCATGAATGCGAGCACAGTGTCCCGCCAATTCAAATGGTGACCTATAAGAGAAATGATAGGAGAAAATGTGGTGTCACAGTATAAAGTGATTCTGCAATGATATCCTAGTGGAAAGGTCACTGTAATCCGACATTCTCTATAGTTATCCGCCCTATTACTGAAGAGGAGCGGAATATCTCACTCCCAGTGTTGGATTAATAAAAAGGATAAAATGGAAGACTGAGTTAAAAAACGGGCTAAGCAGGAGTAGAATGGAATCGCTCTTGCGTCCCCATCGTGGGATGTAGAGTCATTGTTGGTAACTCACCTAACTGTAGGGAGAGTGTCACTCCATTCAGTGTTCGGCTCTAGACTAGAGGTGGGTGGAATTTGCGTAGTCGCGCTACGCAAAGCTCCGCGAAACGGTAGAAAATCTCTGCGAGCACGCAAAAGTTCCGCGAACACGCGGAATTGCTTGTTCTGCCCGTTCGCGATGCTTTTTTCCTGTTCGCGAACGCTGTTTGCATGCTCAGGGAGAAATATCTCGCAAACACGCATTTTGAAAGCGCGAACAAGCAAAAAATTCTGCTCCGCAAATGCGAAATTACCCAAATTCCGCGAGCGGAACGGAATTTACTGCCCAGGCCTACTCTAGACACCAGTATCGCGGTGTCCTACAGAAAAAGGAGGTAAGGGTGCACAACAGTAAGCTCTAACAGAGAATCCGCTGCACAATTGTATGATCACAGATAGTCATGGTGTCATTGTTAGGGAAGTAGCAGGACCCGTGATATGCACCCTGCCCCCGTCACGATAGTAGTAGGGCGATACTGGGCATCGGGCGCGCAATGCAGTAACTGTGGTTTCGTGGAAACCCCCTCAGGACAAGAGGTGTAGTTTACCCGACCCCACATCGTGCACACGCGCCCTGCGAGTCCACGGCTAGTGTCCCACATTACCTGCTCTCAGTGACAAGTGACCTGGCTCAGATCAAAGTTCCAGGACACAACCCAGCTGAGACCCAATCTGCCCCGCGGGTCACACGTGTAGTCAAACGGATCTCCAAAGTGCCCCATCACTCACCTATCCTCGTTGGGATGTATGCTGATACACCTACCCCGTCTCACCGGCAACGGGAAAGCACAGGAGCGGCCATGGAGGTGGCGCTCAAGTACTTTCCAAAACCCGCGGCCCGTGAGTCAGGTGGGCGGCTCCCTAATCGCGTCATGACACGCTTACCGGTCATGTTGCGGTTGCACTAGCGGAGGCTGGAGCCATGGCGGCCATCTTGTAGAGTGTTGGGGAATTATGTCCGTATTGGTATTAACCTGTGTTCCCGTCCGATAGTGGGTTGTAGAGGTGCTATGTCCACCTCATTAATGGGTTACACCACTCTTGATGTCCTCACTAAGTGCTTATGGGGAGCGTATCTCTGATAATGGCAGCCAGAGGCACCCTCGTGTCATGGACTGTTTACTAGTCACGTGACAGATGTCATGGCGACTGGTATGAGGACAATATTATTTATCTTAATGTGGTATTACTCAGAGACAGCGGTGTCCATGTGGAGGTGTATATAGATCGTATCCAGTGCTGAGGCGTCACGCGCATATATTAGTCGTGAAATGACAGTTTCAGTTGTGGTAGTTGATAGTTAGTAGTTCGTTTGGGTTAGACCCCGGGTATTGCCAATATGGGGTCCTATGGTCGAGCTAATTGCTTTGCACAGTGGGATATAGCTCAGGAGGATACAGGGCATGTCAATGGTGGGATCCTATAGTGGAGCTAGTCACTGCGCACAATGGGATACGGTTCTGATGGCACCTGACTCATTGCCCACTATTACATCAATGTCGGGAACAATGTCTACACAGAATGTGACTACTTAGCACGAACACCCCTGTTCTTGTGTGGTGCAACGTGCATTTCTGTGTTAGATGTGATCCCCATGCACTAACATGAGCCCTCGGGTGTAGTATATGTGTGATATGATCAGTTTTGAGGTGTCTAACAATATGGATCCCATACATTGATCCCAAAGTATCTACTACATGGTTGCTGAGAGAGGTCTTATCAATTGGTCGAATTAACTCTCATTCAAAGATGCTCAAGGTATGTCGTCATTAAGACCAAGCAGATTCGTGGACAGACGGTGCACCCATCTTTGTTCTATTTTGAAGAGCGCCTGCTTTGTAATTTTGGGGTGTGCCTCGAGAACCACCCACTGGAGGGATTCTGCAGAATGTTTCAGGTCTTTGCAATGGGTGTACATCTTCGTGGTCACTCTCATACACCTGACGTTGCTCTTGTGTTCAGTGATACGTATCCTGACAGCCCTCAGTCATCCCTATATATTTCTTATTGCAGGGACATGTCATCATGTATATGCATTGGGATGTGTTGCAATTGGTGTGTCGCTTTAACCTCCAGGTGAAGGTATCTGTTAATGCAATTTCTTTGGTAGTTTTTGTTTGTTCGCACACAGAACAAGTCCCGCAGGGATAATGCCCTATCACAGGTGGGAGATCCCACAGTGTTCTTTGGACAACTAGTTTCTTTGCCTTGGGTCTGGTGTGGATTAAGATGTCCTTGAGGTTTTGTGTGCGTTTAAAAGCAAACCTGGGTTTGGGGAGGTTCAGGTCTCCTGTATTCACTATGCTCCAGTGTTTGTTGATGATCCCTTTGATCCGTGTGGAATCAGAGGTGAAGGATGTGATGCAGGTTAAGACATCGGACTGCTCTTTGTGGACCACCTGGAGTAGTGATTCACGAGGGTTATTCATAGCTCTCTTGTAGGAGTTTCTGACCTGGCGTTCAGGGTAACCCCTCTCCCTGAGATTCTGTTGTAGGAGTTGGGCCTCTGTTTTGTAGTCTGGAAGCGTACTACAATTCCTCCTGATGTGGAGGAACTGTCCAAATGGTAAATTGTCTCTAAGAGCCCTAGGATGATGACTGTTGTACGGAAGGAGACTATTTCTATCTGTAGGTTTTCTGTATAGGGTTGTACTCAGACCTGCATTGGTAAGTCTTACCCTCAGGTCCAAAAAAGGGATGCTCGTGTCTGATATGGTATGCGTGAATTTCAAAAATTCATTCTGTGTGTTGACCCATTGACAGAAGTCCTCACAAGCAGCACGGTCACCCTTCCACGGTGATCCAGCGCGATATTAGCAAACAGCATTCATACACCAGATACTCACTTGGGCCCATACATTCATACTACGCTAATACTTACGCTGGGTTTTATCAGTTGTTACTCTCTATCAAAATCCCTGCTACCAATTACCTTCTGATTGAAGAGTAATGACTTATCGATGAATCCTTTGCTAATTGGGAAATTGAAAATGAGTGACATTCATTATAGTACATAATCCTGAAATAACCACTGAGTCAAGAAGTTTTAAAATGTTTATCTAAAGTTTTAGCAGAGTAAAATACAGAGCCACATGGTACTTAATCGCAATACCCAAGATTAAGCATAGAAATGATTATTGCTAATCAATGACGGTGTTTAAAGAAAAGGAGAGGATAGAGATAGCAGCGCAACTAGAGGTTGCATTATATTTACCTAAGTGCGAGAACCAAACCCCTTAGCCAAGGAGTTGAAAGAATAGGACCCAGGAAGGATGAAGAGCAAAGACTTCCTCCAGGATCAGGACAGGACCGGTGACCTCTCTACAACGACGCCTGCGTTGTTCCCCTCTCTGATACTCGGCTTCTCCTCGATTCTCCCGTGCCTTCCTTCTAATGGACTCCGCCGCCCCCTCCTCAGGACCTCTTCTGGACAGGGATTCAGTCTGCAATTGATCAGCTTAGCGGTCTGGAGCTCTTCTTGTGCATTCTGTGGTCTCTGCTAGAAGCTACTCTAATTAGCTAATTCTATATCTATTATACCCTTCTACGCCCATGTACCTCCCCTAATGTTACTAAAATATGGGGCCACTACTTCTGATTGGACAGGGACAGGGGGTGGATTCTCGCACCATATCGATTTGGCCTAAATTGTAAAGCCTATTGTCTTTAAATTCCCACCCCTTCAAATTAATACATTCGCTTTATTTCCCACCTGTCTCATGACAAATGTAAAACAATTTTCATAGACAATGTATCAATATGCAACAGGAAAGGCAAGAGTACAGCATCTTCGGCCATCGGGTCGCGGCCTTGGACGACGTCCAGATTGACTTCATTTGGCAGGCCCACAGGACACATGCGCAGAACCATTTGCCTCTCGAGTTTCAGGTCACCAACCCAGGCCCAAGTTTACGAACTAATAAAAGTGCAAGAAGCAAATATTAAAATCACAGAATAAAATGTTTCACTGTATGCCCACTTTTTCTACTCTATTCTCATTTAATTATAAATTCTATCCCGCGTTAGTAGCATTAGGAAACGACAATTTAGTAATGACATGAGAGCAAGCTGAAGCATGTGAAAACATCAAGCAGCCATTTTAATACACACTGCGCAGAAGCAGAAATTTCCCACCAAGCAAAGAAAGACGTCACACCATGTGATCTGGTTATGACATGCGCACTGAGTTTTCCCGCGCATAGCGGCCATTTTGGATTTACAGACAAGCGTTATTCATTAGAAAAACACATAAGCAAGCATCCTTCCCTTTCGTGTTGTGAATGCAAAGGTCAGTATTAACAATACAAGTTTTAATAAATTAACACTGTGATGAGGATTGAATACAAGCAAGTTTCATTTATGAAACCTTGCTCCATCAACGGTATGAAGATATCATCAATGAACCTTTTCCATAGTGTCAAGTTGTTGCTATAGGGATTGTTGGGGTTCATGATGACATCTTCCTCAAAGGTAGCCATGTACAGGCAGGCCACACTAGGGTCGAAGGTACTCCCCATGGAAGTGCCTTGGGACTGGTGGAAGAGTTGCTTCTCGTACTCGAAAAAGTTTTCTGTCAGGGCCAAGTTCGCACACCCCATGATGAAGGAGACGGAGGTGGGTGAGTCCCATTCTTCCTTCAACAGACTGGTCTCTATGGCCTCTAGGGTGGCTAGTTGTGGAATGTTGGTATACAACGCTTCCACGTTGAGTGTCACTAGAAGGTTGATCTCATTTAGACTCTGTGCATCGTCAACGATGCGTAGTATGTCTGTGGTGTCTCGTACAAAAGAGGGTATCTTCCTCACTAAGGGCTGCAGGAAATGGTCACAAAACCTAGACAGAGGTTCCAGCAGTGACCCTATCCCTGACACTATAGGTCTCCCCGAGACTGGTGTAGTGCCCTTGTGAATTTTGGGGAGGGTGTAAAAGTATGGTGTCTTTGGGTCTTTTGTTATCAGGAAATCCGCCTCTTTCTTGTTGATCCAGCCATTGTTTTCAGCCTCGAAAACCATTGTAGCAATCACGGAGGCGAGTCTAGGTGTGGGATCTTCAGACAAGGGTGTGTAGTGCCTGGTGTTCCTGAGTTGGCGTCTGCATTCCCTGTCATAGTCAGTGGTGGACTGGATTACAGTAGCCCCACCCTTGTCGGCCTGTTTGATGGTGATGCTAGTATCACCAGCCAAGGTCATGGCAGCAGTCATTTCCGCATTGGAAAGGTTGTGAAAAGGGTTAGTCCTCGGAATAGCAGACAACTCCTTGAGAACCGCTCTCTCAAAAGTAAGTATCTCTGGTGGGACCATACTATTGTTAGGGGTAAAGGTGGAAGGGTTGCGTAGGCCAGAGTCGTCGGTGTCAGGTGAGACTTTATCTTGGAAGAAGGCCTTGAGGCGAACCTTCCTGAAGAATTCCTGTATTTCACAGGTATCTCTGAATTTATTGGGTCTGGGAGTTGGAACATATCCAAGGCCCTTTTCTAGTACCGTCCTCTCTGTATTGGTCAGGGTTCTATGCGAGAGATTAACTATTAGTTCCTTTTGCCCCTGCTCCTGGTCTCTACTGCCTGTGGTGGTTGGTCCTGCCACTGTACTCCTTTCTGTGCCCCTCTTCTTCGCACTCTTCCTCTGCCCCAGCCTCTGCCTAAAAAAGGTGGGTTGCTCATTGGGAAGTATTGTGGTGGGCCTTGAGGGTACATAGGAAATTGCCATGGAGGTGGAATAGGTCCCTGAAAGGCCGGAGCATTGTTGTAATTAGGGTAGGCCGGATAGTTAGGTCTGCGTTGGTTGTGGCTTCCCCAGCTATTAGTGCTGGAGTCATTGTTAGAGGATCCCTGTGAGAAGTTGGCCTGGTATATGCTGTTCACTAATTAAAGTGGACACCTTGCACCAGAACAATTCGACTCTTATGGTAGATAGGTTTAAGACAACCTTTATAGAAAGCTATCCTAGTGGTAGCTGTGGAGAGCAGCCTTCAGGCTAAGTCTTGAAGGAATGTAAAGCAGCTTGTTTTACCACACAATCTCTTGAATCACCAAATGAAAAGACACCACACAGGTATATATATCAAATATATATGTATTTATTAATAAACACTCTCTACTAATCTCTTTATGAGATTAGAGGATAGGAACATATGTACAAGTCAAATATTATCCGGATAAGTTTAGCACAATTGAATATTACAATCTTAGTTTGCTAGACCTAGGTCTAGGGCATCTAGAATCGAGGGACCCCCAAGAACCACCCCAAGTAGTTGTAGGAGACCCACAGGGGACGGACGCGGTGACCTGGCACCGATGCGAATCCTGTACGAGTCTATGCACTCAGACGCGATTGAAATATCAATAAGTAGGGTCCCTTGCGAGTTTGAGGCGAACACACCGATCGGTCCTTGTACGCGTCGAAGGACGCGGTTTCAGATAGAGATGCAAGGGAGATGGACGCGCTGTGTCTAACACAGACACGAACCTGGTGCGAGTCGGTGCAATGTAGATCTCGGAGTTACAGGCCCTTTGTGTGTTCGAGGCGAACACTGATCGGACTCAGTACGAGTCGAAGGATACAGTTCTAGATAGTGTTGCAAAGGAGATGGACGCGGTGTGTCTAACACAGACGCGAACCCTGTATGAGTCAATGCAATTATCGCACTTAGAAAGTTAGAGTTTTAGGACACTTCGAGGGAAGCTACAAGCAAGTCACTTACAGGGTAAGTTGTTCTAGGGCCCACACCCACAGGAGCACCGTAGTGCTGAAGTTACCTCACCCAGGGGAGCTGGGTGCATAGGTGTTCTTTGGTGTCGGGTCGCGGCGTCGTTTTCAATGGGAGCCAGTGAAGACTTGCTGCTTGCGGCGACAGGAGAAGTGTCCGGAGGAATCCAAGCCTGGATTCGGAAGATGGAAGACCTGAAAGCAGAGGGGACAGTGGTCAAAGTCACTTGGCAGTGACTCGGGGCAAGGAACATTGATGCCCACCGTCGTCGCAAGATTCAGGTCGTTCGCGGTTGCCTTGATTCTTCAGCCACGAGGTCCAGGATGCGACATTGACGACCAGGAGCTGGATTTGGCATGTCCCACGATGTCTGCAGCTTACGGCGGTGTCGGCGACTCGATTGGAGCCACCAAGTCTTGGTAACAGCAAGTCTCACGGAAAATGTGAAGAGACAATGGCGCAGACCAGCAAGGTCTGTGGAACTCACACAGCGAGGGTAAGTCAGGGCAGGCCTGGAGCAACCAGGGGAGCCCTTTGGTTTCTTTTGAAAGTCTTCTTGGGACCCGCAAGCCGGCTGGCAAGGGATCGCGAAGACGCCTCGGGAGGATCCGCTCACAGGGGCCCACGGTCACTCGGGATGTGGTAGGCCTCTGATCTTAGGAAGGATTCCTGCTGGAGGCTGGGACCGCACGTGGTCCAAAGCACAAGTTCGTGGAACGTTGTGAAGGGGTTGCACTTGACAATAGTGCACGGTACCCAGGGGTCGCGGTTCCTCGTTACTCTTGGGGTCCACTGGCCTCAGCTTCGCTGGGGACTCACGATGGCCTTGGAGAAGTCAGGAAATCCACTTCTTGGGCTGCAGGGACTTCGGACTCCGGCGGGAGCGGCGTAGTTTGCGACCATCGGTTGTAGTTTTTGGTGCCTGCCAAGCAGGGGAGTCACTCCTTGACTCCAAGGGAGATTCTTCAGTCTTCCAAAGGTAGTGGAACGTCGAAGGTCTGGGATTCTTCTTGTAGAGCGTCATCCAGGGAAATCTAGGGTGCAATGCACAGGTTCCCCCTCTTATACCAAAAGAAGGGGAGGGACTAGCTCTATGACCCTACCTATGGGAGGGTCAGGGGAGTGGGTGGCTACACCCACTTCCCTTTGTCCAGTTTCGCGCCAGAGCAGGGACAGGTAGCCCCGGGAGCCGGTTTGAACTGGCATATGCACAGAGGAGCCTTCTGCTCCCCCAGTGCAGGACTTCAAAGCACTCTAAGAGTGCACCCACCCAGCCCCAATACACTAAACCCTGTCTGGGAGGTGGTCACACCCCCTTGGGACAGGATATCTATTGTTGGGCTTCCTCCACTGCGAGTGTTGGTCATCAGCAGGAGGGCAGCCCAGTGTCTGACTGGTGGCATCCATTTTGTGATGCCAGGGCTCTGCAAGATTCTACCGCGTTTCCACAGTAGGTACATGTCTATCCCTCCAGAAGGGTGGAATGCTACCCCCGCCGCCAGGACTGGCGGGGGGGTAGTATTCCAAGATGTTTGACACCAAACACAACATGTTTCGATGCAGCCATTCCAAAGTTAGCATTTTACCGCGAGGATATAATGCACTTAAAAGTAGATGGTTTAACCGCATCCACAAACAGCACCAGAGAATGGACTCTGGGAGCTGCAGAGGGGCCCTGCTCAGGCAGAGGCACCCCCTCACATAGAAGCCAAGCACCCTGCCCTCAGGATTCATAGGGCCTGCCTTAGGGGTGACTGATAGGTTTATATGTGTGTGTAGGAGAGATATAGGGGACCTATATCTCAGTGAGGGGTGCTACCACTTCCTCACCCAGGCTGCAGTAGCAGGCCTGCGGTGTCAGATTTAGTCTGCTTCCCAGGGGTGGCATAATACATGCTGCAGCCCCTGGTAGGCCTGTGAAGTACCTATGCCCTTGGTACCTAAGGTACCATATACTAGGGACTCATAAGGTACCACAGTATCCAATCACTAGTGCACCTAGAGTGCACTCCAAGTCGTTTAGAGAGAACAGAGAGGCTGGGGCCCTGATTAGCAGGGGCCCAGCCAGACTATAGCCAGAAACCAGTGTAAACATCAGAAAAAAAGTGGGGGCAACATAAGAGGCAGATCCTACTCTCCTACAATCCCCTCCTGTGTTATCAAGGCTTTCATCAGAGGAATAGTTGCTTCTTGTCGCAGCGTAGTTATCTTTGAGATAAGGGTAGACCTTCTCCTTATCAAACTTCACTATGTCTTTCTACAGTTTAGCAACTTTTTGTTTTAGTAGATATTCTCTACTGTCAGCGATCTTATTGTTTATCTCTGCTAGTTTAGATTTGAAAGCCGTGTTGGGGATAGAGGATTTTAGCGCAGCTTCAGCTACCTGTATCCTAGCGAGTAGTGCATCCGCCAATCTTTTGGCGGTATTGATGATGAGAACTAATAGGTCTTTAGTACATTTCCAGGACACCTGGCACCAGTCCTTCTTGAAGGGTCCGTCTTCCAGGAATATTCTGGGCAGTATGTTAACTATTAGCCCACTGGGCGCGATGTTGGCCCGTAAATACTCAGTCATGAGTGCTCATGTAGAGTAATGTTTAGCCATTCTCTCTTCATAGCCGCTAACATGCAGGTATCCACACTCATACCATACCATAAAGGTCAGCGAATGCGTAGGAGCTTTCCAAAGTATTAGATGAACTTGAAATAAAAGAAACCAAAATACAATTAACCAGACAATATAACTATGAGGAATGGAAGAAGATCCTTCATGTGACTAATAAGAAAATTGGGAAACATACAATGGAAACTAAAGAGCTTAAGATCAATAAATTTCTCAGCAACACATATGATTATTAAAATATCGAAATCCATTCATGGGCAGAAACCTATGCCAGAACAAGAACACTTAACAGAAGAGAGTGGCCATCAACTAAAAATACAGGAGGCTTGGAAAGCAACTCATCTAAGCAATTGAGATAGCCTAAAGCCTCCATACAAAGTCAATGAAAACACACAAATTGAAGTACAGAAAATATTGAAAAAGAAAGTTAAGTCAATATACCCTTAAGGACTACTGAGAATCCCCAAAAATCTATTACATTTCCTGGAACGTCCAGTAGTAACTCTACAAATGTGGCAAGTGCGTTTTTGACAACAACAAGACAAGTGAAAAGGAGAGGACTCAGAATGTAGAGTTCTAAGAAGTAAGACCAGAGCCTTGTTCCAATTGTCCCCAACAGCTTATGAATCTGAAGCACTGGAACAGGAGACATCCTTAATTAGCTTCTTCAAAGTTATGCCTCAACTCAGGTTCATATATTTCTTTTCAACCCAAGAAATACTAGTAGGTTACAACAACTCAAAACCTGTTGACTTTAAAAAGTGCATGAAGGACGAGGTGGGCGCTGTGCCTTGGGTTCCATCTGAGAAGTGGCCAAAGGTTCAGGCTGGCACCATTAGTTCGAGTTTCTCCACCGATAATGATCCTTCCACAGATTCACCGATTGAAACCCAAGCCCTCATAACCAGCAGACTCTACTTTGGCAATGCACTATATGGCAATGTCTCCAACTAACTCACACAAAGACTCTAGACCATCAAAAACACCACTGCCCGACTCATCCTAGACATCCTCAGAAGTGCCCACATCACTCCTCATCTCACTGAACTTCACTGGCTACCCATCTAGAAACGTTGCAAGTTCAATCTACTCATTCACGCCTACAAGGCCCTCCACTACACAGGACCAGCTTACCTCAACGACCGACTTCAACTCTACCATATCTCCAGACAACTATGCTCTCTCCCTCAACAAATCCAACACATCCACAGAAGAAATACAGGAGGGCACACCTTCTCCTTCATCGCCGCCAAAAACTGGAACGAACTTCAACAAATCAGAACTGCTACTCCTCCCGACTTCTGCATGAAGCTGAAGACCTGGCTGTTCAAATAGGAGCACCAACGGGCCCACGCTCCTGCTCCAGTGCCTGAATGCCCTCATGGGTGATAAGCTGTGCCATACAGATCCAGCTAACATAGCATAACAACATAACATATCAGTGTATGTTTCTTCAAATCTTTTGGTGCATATTCAAGGTCTCTGGGGTATCCCTCACTTGCACCCGGCCAGTACAATAAATGCTAAGGGAAGAAAGAGCACTGGTAAATCCTGGCAGGGTACCAGAGTCCAATTCACACTCTCCTTCCTGAAAGTAGTTCACCATTGCTTACCATGCAACAGTCATTAAGACTTTCCTCACTATTATATGGTGGCTGTGTGTATGTTGTTTTGAAAATGTCTTCTCCATTTCAAAATGGGTTAATGTGCTTCCTTTCTCCAATTCTGCTCTTCTTGAATGGCTCACCAGAGTAAAAGTAGCCCATTATATTGAGAGTGAATTGGAATTAAGGACCAACTGCATGTACTTGGTTGATAGCCTGGTTTTTAAAACTCTCCTTTTTTCCATTACAGCAGGCGTTTAGCCTACTTGTCTCTCTGTACAAGAGAGAGCCGGACATGGAGCACTGCTCTTTCCCACGTTTTACCTTTCCCACAATCCTGCATGCTGTTAGGGCCTAGTCCTCATGTTATGACACCGTCAACCTGGTAATCAGTAGTCCTCCATTCCTGCAGGTAATATGAGTTGGCTGCTGATGGAAAGAGACAGGTTGGAGAAACTGGTCACCTGTGACCAACATAAGGGTGTTTGGGGTGTGACACCCCAAAAAAAGTATCCTTGGCTTGGTAGTTGGATCTAAGGCCTGGAGTCAGGTCTGCGTTGGTTTTTTTTCATCATGCACCAAGAATAAAGGACAAAACAGTGACTTTTCATGTGAAACAAGAGAGAGAGAGAGAGAAAGACAGAGCGAGACAGATCGGTGAATTTTGAAATGTGAAACTAGATATCCTGAAATCAATGCAGTTTTCCTGCTTGTCCAAATTGTGTGACCCTAGGCATACATTTAATTTCACAGGGCGTCCTTCTTTATTATCATATACAAAAGCACTTGTAAACCATGAGTTCAGGTTGTGCGATGCAAAAGCATCTCTTATGTTTTAATTAATAGACTCATGTTGCTCCACCTATAATAAGAGCCCAAGCCACGTTTAGGGTTTACATGACTAATGACGTGCCTTCTAGTTCATTTAATGGCATTGTTATTGGAGGGGCATTATGGGGTATAATGCATTAATCTTTCTAAATTCATGTTTTTAAATTATCACTTTCACTAAATATCTGTCTATGCAGTGACACAGTCTGAAGTACTTCCGTATGTTAAAGAAATATGCTTTTTTGATTTCTGAAGCCTCTACAATATTTTCACATTAAGTTTATTGCTCAATATACATGTGTGGGCCAGTCTAGAATGGTTGACACGACACAGTTTTAATTTGGGCACTATTCCGTTGTCTTTTTATTTTACATTCCCCCCCCAAAAAAACCATCAAAGGTTCCAGTTCACCAGTTCATCTACACATCTTCTTCTCTTCTGCCAGGCCCTTAAACCTCCTGTCCGCTGGTACCCTCGAAAGAACCCCCCCACCAAAAAAAAAAAACAGGTAAGTCGCTCTTTTATTGAGACTTCATAAAAATAAAAAAAAAAGTGAGTTAGAACGGTGGTTCCCTTCTTTTGTCTCTTGCTTGGTGGGATTAGCAGGGAGGCGATATGTTCTTATAGAAAGGATCCCATGTGGAAAGTAACTGATAAGCAGGGGGGAAAAAAAGTAAAAAGGAAAAACAAAAAACAAAAAAAACAAAAAAAAAAAAAGATTACATTGGTGGCAGATCCCTCTAACCTAGAAAATCAGGCAGAAAGAAGGATTACTAAAGCCAAGAACGAGTGAGCAGCCTTGCAGGAATTGCTCTTTTACTTTCCTTCTGCTCCCTTTTCCCCAGCCCACACACCTTCAGCTCGTGAACCTCCGTTCCCCTTAGAGGCTCGACTGAGGAACCTTGCATGCACCTGGAGAAGCCACGTCCCTTCTAGGACATGCTTGGATTCAGGACCCGACCGGCAGACAAGGGTCATCAGCTTGTCCTGAGTTGTCTCTGTGGTTTTCCCTGGCTCTGCTTCTCCTGGGATTTCCTTCCCCAGCACCTCTGGTCCTTTGGGGTCGGTCTCCGAGGCAATCCCCTCACTCTGCTCCCCGTGATGCGCATCTCGTTCCTCTGCTCCTCCTCCCAATGATGCGACCGTTCCCTCGCTTCAGTGTTGCCAGATTTTGAGACCCGTCCCAAGCCCAAAGACCCTCAAGTATAAGCCCAAATTCAGACCAACGCAGACCAGTTTCAGCCCAAAAACCAGCCCAAAGTCGAAACTCTCAAATTTTGCTAGAGTAGTCTTCAGAAAACATTTTAAGGACAAATCTAAATTCTATTCAATATACAGATAGTGGGGGGGGTTAACTGGGCACCTGTGTTAATAACTACTCATTTTCAAGACCAGTCACCACTTTGACTTTTCATCTTGTAGTTGTGTCACCACAGAACCAAACCTGAACCTGACATTCATGAATTACCTCTAGCTAGATACACATACTGTAATACATCCACGCATGAAACATAAAAAACTCACAAACCTTACCTTAGCCACAGCTCTCCGAGAGGGAAGCCTCAGAGGTCCCACAAGGGTTGGGACTGCTGCCTTCCCTCATTGGCTGATTGGAAGGCAGTAGTCCCAACCTGATCACAGAGTGGGATGGGGTCAGTGAGACTTCTGACCCCACTCTGTGACTAGGAGCCACTGTGAGACTCTGCCCTTTGTACTTCAGGGCTTAAAACTGAAGCGCCCAAGTCCGAGTCAATCAGTGGCACTCCCCTTCATCAGAAGGGGGAGGGCCTCAAGGAACTTTTGTCAGACTGAGGTCACGCACACAGGGCTGTGAAAATTCTCAGCCTGGCAAAGCTCAGGCAGCCAGGAGTCTGCACATTTAGCGCATGTCCAGCTCCTGCCTGTCTGACCCGAACAAGAGGAGGGTCTGTAAGGCTGGCCTTTGTTCCGCCTCAACACCCATTGATTTTGACGCTGCCCCCTATTTACAAGGGTGACGTAAATAGGAGGCAGTGCCAAAATTAGGACCAGGGAAAACCTGGACTTTACATGACGAAACAAGGAGAAATGCTTAATTTCTCCTTGTTTTTTTGCTGTTTCTATGTGTGCTGCACTGTGCAGCACACATAAAAACAGCAAATTGCCATGAATGATTGTTCATGTGCAGGAAGGTGTCCCTTCCATAAACAATCATTTAAAAACAGATGATTTGCAACTTCTATGTGTGCTGCACAATGCAGGACACATAGAAGTTACATTTCGCCATTCTGGATTGTTTATGTGCAGGAAGAGAAACCTTCCTGCAAATAAAGAATCATTCCCTCCACGCTAGCACCCTTGTACTATGGTGCAAGGGTACCTGCATTGGTGCTAGGCAGCTGAGTTTAGCGCCAGTGCTAGGGAAAACGCAGGGATGTGCCATACCATTGTAAATACGGCGCATCCCTGCATTTTCAGAAAGGCGGAGCGTGGCATTAGCAATGTTTGCTTAATGCCACGCTTCGCCATTCCCTTGTTAATATGCCCCTTAGTTTGGTGTGCGTGCAAATCCTGCATTGCCGATCCCTGGTGAGTTGCACTACTCCTGCTGAAACAAGGCCAATGGAGGTATCAATGGGTGAGGCGGACTGGCCTCAAGGGTCCTGTGACCTTAGTGACTGAGTCACTGTTGCTCTAGGGTGTGCTGCTTTGTAGGCCTGCCTGCAAGAATACTGGAGGTGAACTTCAGTATCGATTGTGGTAGACAGGCCTTCAAGGTGCTAAGACACCAGGGCTTCTAAGGTCTAGCTGGGGCTTCTAAGGTCTACCATGGTCATACCCTCAGGAGAGTGGTCTGGTGGACTGTTCATGAAGGCTGAACCTGGTTTCCCACTACCAAATTCGGCAGCTCTGGCGTAGTGCCACATCCTTTCCCCCAATGAACACCATACTGTCCCACTGAGAGACACCCGCACTGCCTTCAACTACAACCTAATTGTGCCCTGCTACATATACCTGGATGCGACTCAATTCAAATTATGCACAAGAGTAATATGCTGCTTGAAAAGAAAAGTAACTGTAGGAAGGTGGAATCTGACTATATGGTTGCCCCCACTTTTTTTATGGTGTTTTGCTGGTTTATGACTTAGTTGGACTGGGACCCTGCTATTCAGGGCCCCAGTCTATCTGCTCTCTCTCTAAATGACATGGAGTGCACTCTAGGTGCACTAGTGATTGGATACTGTGGTGCCTTATGAGTCCCTAGTATATGGTACCTTAGGTGCCAAGGGCATAGGTACTTCACAGGCCTCCCAGGGGCTGCAGCATATGTTATGCCACCCCTGGGAAGCAGTCTAAATCTGACACCACAGGCCTGCTACTGCAGCCTGGGTGAGGTGGTGCTAGCACCCCTCACTGAGATATAGGTTTCCTATATCTCTCCTGCACACACATATAAACCTATCAGTCACCCCTAAGGCAGGCCCTATCAATCCTGAGGGCAGGGTGCTTGGCTTCTATGTGAGGGGGTGCCTCTGCATGAGCAGGGCCCCTCTGCAGTTCTCAGAGTCCATTCTCTGGTGCTGTTTGTGGATGCGGTTAAACCATATACTCTTAAGTGCATTATATCCTCGCGGTAAATGCTAACTTTGGAATGGCTGCATCAAAACATGTCGTGTTTGGTGTCAAACATCTTGGAATACTACCCCCCGCCAATCTTGGCGGCGGGGGTAGCATTCCACCCTTCTAGAGGGATAAGACATGTACCTGCTGTGGAAACGCGGTAGAATCCTAAAGAGCCCTGGCATCACAAAATGGATGCCACCAGTCACAGACACTGGGCTGCCCTCCTGCTGATGACCGAAACTCGCAGTGGAGGAAGCCCAACAATAGGCATCCTGTCACAGGGAGGTGTAACCACCTTCCAGACAGGGTTTAGTGTATTGGGGCTGGGTGGGTGCACTCTTAGAGTGCTTTGAAGTCCTGCACTGGGGGAGCAGAAGGCTCCTCTGTGCATATGCCAGTTCAAACCAGCTCAGGGGCTACCTGCCCCTGCTCTGGCACGAAACTGGACAAAGGGAAGTGGGTGTAGCCACCCCCTCCCTTGACCCTCCCATAGGTGGGGTCATAGAGCTAGTCCATCCCCTCTTTTTAGTTTAAGAGGGGGAACCTTGCCATTGCAAAGCAGATAACCCCTGGACGACGCTCTACAGAAGAATCCTGGCCCTTCGACGTTCCACTACCTTTGGAAGACAGAAGAATCTCCCTTGGAGTCAAGGAGTGACTCCCCTGCTTGGCAGGCACCAAAAACGACAACGACGGTCGCAAACTACGCCGCTCCCGCCGGAGTCCGAAGTCCCTGCAGCCCAAGAAGTGGATTTCCTGACCTCTCCCAGGCCATCGTGAGTCCCCAGCGAAGCTGAGGCAAGTGGACCCCACGAGTAACGAGGAACCGCGACCCCTGGGTACCGTGCACTATTGTCGAGTGCAACCCCTTCACAACGTTCTACGAACTTGTGCTTTGGACCACGTGTGGTCCCGACCTCCAGCAGGAATCCCTCCGAAGATCAGAGGCCTACACCGTCCCGAGTGACCGTGGGCCCCTGTTGAGTGATTCCGCCCGAGGTGTCTTCGCGATCCCTTGCCCGCTGGCTTGTGGGTCCCCAGAAGACTTCCTAAAGAAACCAAAGGGCTCCCCTGGTTGCTCCAGGCCTGCCCTGACTTACCCTCGCTGGGTGAGTCCCTCAGACCTTGCTGGTCTGCGCCATCGACTTTTCTTCATCTCCCCGAGACTTGCGGCTGCCAAGGCTTGTTGGCTCCGATCGAGTTGCCGACACCGCAGTCAGCTGCAGACGTCGAGGGACACACCGAATCCAGCTCCTGGTCGTCGTCGACGCCTCCTGGACCACGTGGCTGAAGAGTCAAGGCACCTGCAACCGACCTGAAGCGACCGACGACGGTGGGCATCCATCTTCCTTGCCCCGGGTCACTGCCAAGTGACTTTGAACACTGTCCCCTCTGCTTTCAGGTCATCCTTCTTCAGAATCCAGGCTTGGATTCCACCGGACACTTCTTCAGCTCCCGCAAGCAGCAAGTCTTCTTTGTTCGCCATTGAAAACGACGCCGCGACCCGACACCAAAGGACACCTGTGCACCCGGCTTCCCTGGGTGAGGTAACTCCAGCACTACGGTGCTCCTGTGGGTGTGGGCCCTAGAACTACTTACCCTGTAAGTGACTTGCTTGTAGGTTCTCCCGAAGTATCCTAAAACTCTTTATTTCCAACCGCGACTTGCCCCATTGAAGTTAACGGCGATTCGCGCCTGTGTATCCACACTGCACGCGTCCCCCGTGGGTCCTTTACTTACCTGCCTTGGGTGGTTTCGTGAGGCCCCAGCACTTCTGAAGGCCCTAGGCCTTGTCTCCTTGCAAGTCGTTGTTTCTAAGTCTCTTACTTAGTATATGGTCTGGTACGCCCCTAGGGCCCCAGCCATATTTTGTGCTTAACTTATTGTGAAACGTTGATTTGTGCATATGTTTGTCTTCTAATCTCATAAAGAGATTAGTAGAGAGTTATTTAGAAATAAATACATATATATTTGATATATATACCTGTGTGGTGTCTTTTCATTTGGTGATTCAAGAGATTATATGGTAAAACAAGCTGCTTTACATTCCTCCGAGACTTAGCCTGAAGGCTGCTCTCCACAGCTACCACTAGGATAGCTTTCTTTAAAAGGTTGTCTTAAACCTATCTACCATAAGAGTCGATTTGCCCTGGTGCAAGGTGTCCACTTTAATTAGTGAACAGCATATGCCAGGCCAACTTCTCACATTGGTGGGCAGCGTGTGGGATTCCAGCTTGCCATTGTTTTACCAGAAAATCTCTATTTGAATTACTAACTGAAAACCATTATAGGTACTCAAGGTACATATAAAGTCAAGCTTAGTATCAATAAGTTCTACTGAACTTAGAGCTGTGTGCCAAGGGATAGCACACCCTTTCCACAGCTCAAGCTAGGATCAGTAGGCCACAAACTAGTGTAGGTAGTACAACACTGCACAACACTAGAATGTCCTTAAAGGGTGGACCCAGTGGATCCACTCAGCCTCAGTATAAGGACATGGCTTTCTCTGACTTGAGAGCCATGTGTGTTGACAGACACCTGAGACTAGGACAGAGTCCCTCAACACTACACCTGATAGATCTGCTGACAGCAGATGACCTTAGATTGGCTCTAGGAGCTAAGGGGTCTGAATCAGTGGGTGGGTCAATCATAGTATCTGGGTCAGATGAGGACAATCCGAATGACCAAGACTCTGTGGTTGAAGGGCCAGGCTTCAAGGAGCCTGAACAGGACAGAGGAGTTCTCCCTAAGAGAACTGGCAGAGTGGATGAGAGGCACAGATCCCCTTCCAGGGAATCTGAGCACTCTTATCACTCTGGCAGAGAATTTGTCCAAGAGAGGAGCTCATACTTTAACTTAAGAGAGACCTCCTCTGAGAGAAGGTGCAAACTGCTCCAGTATGAGGAAGCCAAAGTGGCCCTCAGAACCAAGCAGTTGGCACTGGATAGAGAAGCCCTGGAGATCCAGAGAGCTTCCAGAAGGGAGGGTTTAGAACCCCCTGGTGGCAGCAACAGTGTCCCTAGAGGCAGAGAATATGTCCCTGACCATAGGAACCTGAGCAAGGTTGTTCCTCCCTACCAGAGTGGGGATGATATCCACAAGTGGATAACTGCTATGGAGAGGGCCTGTAGAGTACAGCAGGTCCCCCAAAAGCAGTGGGCAGCAATCTTGTGGCTCTCCTTTTCAGATAAAGGTAGAGACAAGCTCCTCACTGTTAGAGAAGAGGATGCTGATAATTATGAGGTCCTGAAGAGTGCACTGATAGATGGGTTTGGCTTAACCACTGAAGAGTACAGGTTGAAGTTCAGAGATACCCAGAAGGCACAGACTCAGGACTGGACAGACTTTGTAGATTGTGCATCCAAGGCTCTGGAGGGTTGGCTGGTTGGCAGTAGGGTTACTGATTTCAAAGGATTTTATAATCTAATGATGAGAGAACAGATCCTTAATAATTGTCAAAACCAGCTTTTACACCAGTACCTGGTGGACTCTGATCTGACCTCTCCCCAAGAATTGGGAAAGAAGGCAGACAAATGGGTCAGAACCAGAGTAAGGCCTAAGAATCAGGGTGGTGACCACAAGAAAGATTCTACCAAGTCCCAAGAGAAAGGTGGGGATAAATCCAAGGATAAGTCCACTACAGGGCCCCAAAATTCCTCTTCTGGGGGTGGGTCCCAAACTCCTTCCTCTCCTGAAAAGAAACCCTATTGCCATGTCTGTAAAAAGCCTGGGCACTGGAAATCTGATCCCAGTTGTCCCAGGAATGGCAATAAAGAAAATGTTCCTCCAACAACTACTACCACCCCTCCTGGTACTACCAGTAGTAATCCTCCAGTTGGGAGTAGTGCACCCAAAAAGTTAGGTGCTTTTGCAAGAGGAACAGAGGTGGGCCCTAGTTTAGACAGGACCCCTCAACAGACTCCTCAGATTCTGATGGTGGTGTAGGATATGCCACCTTTACCATGGGTCCCATAGCATTGGGCAGGTACAGACTGGAGCCAATGATTAATGGTCAGAAAGCTGTGGCATTTAGGGACACAGGGGCTAGTGTCACCATGGTGGCAGGGAAACTAGTCCCCCCTCACCAGCTTTTACCTGAGTTTAAATACCAGGTGACCAACATTGATGGTGTCAGAACAGATCACCCCATGGCCATAGTCAATCTCAGCTGGGAGGGGGTCACAGGCCCAAAAAGAGTGGCAGTGTCCCCAACCCTACCTGTAGATTGCCTGATGGGCAATGATTTGGAAATTTCAGCCTGGGCTGAAGTTGAACACCAAACCCATCTTAGGATGTTGGGCGTCCCTGCAAAGGTTAGTGGGGCTGTGATGGCCACAGCCCCAGCCCAAGAATTTGGAGAGATGGAGCCTGAAAGAATGGCCCACTCTCCCCGAAAGAGAGCACAAGGGTTGAAGAAAAGTCTTCTTCCCCCCAGACAGTAGGTAAGGGTCAGCCTCCTCAGGGAACTGACCCTACCCCTAGTGAAGGAACTGCCACAGAGGTAGTCAGGCCTGGCCTGGCCACACCCCTGATGGCAGAGGACCCTTCCAAGGTGGTACCCAGTCTGGAGCAGGTAACCTGCCCCTCTCTACCCTGCCTCAGTCAGCCCAGGGCTGCAGAGGTCAGGGAGGTCAGTGGACCCCCCGGGCCCCCTGTCCAGAGGAAGCCCCCATCAGCAGATTAGGGGCACCCAGTCTAGTAGCCCTAGCCAGGTGAAAATTCCTCTACACACTGAGGGATCCCCCATACCTTTATGTAGGGACCTCCCCCAGAAGGACTCTGGTAGGCAAGGGCAAACCTGGGACCAGAAGGTTCCAAACCTGCCATGTCCCTCCAGTGTTCCATCCAAAGGGACCCAACCCCCAGCTGTAGGCAGCCAAAGGTTGACCCTTAGAGCAAAGTGCAACTCAGTCATGGAAAGACAGGCATACATGGTGACCAGTGATCTGAGGAAGCTGAGGCCAACATTCCTAGGGCCTCACTTCCCTACTCAGACACCTCACCGGCCTTGTACTTTACCTAAGCACACCAGAGGTAGTGATTCCCCATGGTGGAGACCCTCTCATACCCTTAGGGCGAGGGATTGCTTAGTGGACCATAACATAGGGGGCAACCATGCTAGTGCAGGTGCTTCCTTATATGGCCACTTAGTCAATATAGGCTCAACTGGTCAAGGTTAGCCTTATCTCCTTTCGTTTGGGGGGGTTATGTAGGAAGGTGGAATCTGACTATATGGTTGCCCCCACTTTTTTTATGGTGTTTTGCTGGTTTATGACTTAGTTGGACTGGGACCCTGCTATTCAGGGCCCCAGTCTATCTGCTCTCTCTCTAAATGACATGGAGTGCACTCTAGGTGCACTAGTGATTGGATACTGTGGTGCCTTATGAGTCCCTAGTATATGGTACCTTAGGTGCCAAGGGCATAGGTACTTCACAGGCCTCCCAGGGGCTGCAGCATATGTTATGCCACCCCTGGGAAGCAGTCTAAATCTGACACCACAGGCCTGCTACTGCAGCCTGGGTGAGGTGGTGCTAGCACCCCTCACTGAGATATAGGTTTCCTATATCTCTCCTGCACACACATATAAACCTATCAGTCACCCCTAAGGCAGGCCCTATCAATCCTGAGGGCAGGGTGCTTGGCTTCTATGTGAGGGGGTGCCTCTGCATGAGCAGGGCCCCTCTGCAGTTCTCAGAGTCCATTCTCTGGTGCTGTTTGTGGATGCGGTTAAACCATATACTCTTAAGTGCATTATATCCTCGCGGTAAATGCTAACTTTGGAATGGCTGCATCAAAACATGTCGTGTTTGGTGTCAAACATCTTGGAATACTACCCCCCGCCAATCTTGGCGGCGGGGGTAGCATTCCACCCTTCTAGAGGGATAAGACATGTACCTGCTGTGGAAACGCGGTAGAATCCTAAAGAGCCCTGGCATCACAAAATGGATGCCACCAGTCACAGACACTGGGCTGCCCTCCTGCTGATGACCGAAACTCGCAGTGGAGGAAGCCCAACAATAGGCATCCTGTCACAGGGAGGTGTAACCACCTTCCAGACAGGGTTTAGTGTATTGGGGCTGGGTGGGTGCACTCTTAGAGTGCTTTGAAGTCCTGCACTGGGGGAGCAGAAGGCTCCTCTGTGCATATGCCAGTTCAAACCAGCTCAGGGGCTACCTGCCCCTGCTCTGGCACGAAACTGGACAAAGGGAAGTGGGTGTAGCCACCCCCTCCCTTGACCCTCCCATAGGTGGGGTCATAGAGCTAGTCCATCCCCTCTTTTTAGTTTAAGAGGGGGAACCTTGCCATTGCAAAGCAGATAACCCCTGGACGACGCTCTACAGAAGAATCCTGGCCCTTCGACGTTCCACTACCTTTGGAAGACAGAAGAATCTCCCTTGGAGTCAAGGAGTGACTCCCCTGCTTGGCAGGCACCAAAAACGACAACGACGGTCGCAAACTACGCCGCTCCCGCCGGAGTCCGAAGTCCCTGCAGCCCAAGAAGTGGATTTCCTGACCTCTCCCAGGCCATCGTGAGTCCCCAGCGAAGCTGAGGCAAGTGGACCCCACGAGTAACGAGGAACCGCGACCCCTGGGTACCGTGCACTATTGTCGAGTGCAACCCCTTCACAACGTTCTACGAACTTGTGCTTTGGACCACGTGTGGTCCCGACCTCCAGCAGGAATCCCTCCGAAGATCAGAGGCCTACACCGTCCCGAGTGACCGTGGGCCCCTGTTGAGTGATTCCGCCCGAGGTGTCTTCGCGATCCCTTGCCCGCTGGCTTGTGGGTCCCCAGAAGACTTCCTAAAGAAACCAAAGGGCTCCCCTGGTTGCTCCAGGCCTGCCCTGACTTACCCTCGCTGGGTGAGTCCCTCAGACCTTGCTGGTCTGCGCCATCGACTTTTCTTCATCTCCCCGAGACTTGCGGCTGCCAAGGCTTGTTGGCTCCGATCGAGTTGCCGACACCGCAGTCAGCTGCAGACGTCGAGGGACACACCGAATCCAGCTCCTGGTCGTCGTCGACGCCTCCTGGACCACGTGGCTGAAGAGTCAAGGCACCTGCAACCGACCTGAAGCGACCGACGACGGTGGGCATCCATCTTCCTTGCCCCGGGTCACTGCCAAGTGACTTTGAACACTGTCCCCTCTGCTTTCAGGTCATCCTTCTTCAGAATCCAGGCTTGGATTCCACCGGACACTTCTTCAGCTCCCGCAAGCAGCAAGTCTTCTTTGTTCGCCATTGAAAACGACGCCGCGACCCGACACCAAAGGACACCTGTGCACCCGGCTTCCCTGGGTGAGGTAACTCCAGCACTACGGTGCTCCTGTGGGTGTGGGCCCTAGAACTACTTACCCTGTAAGTGACTTGCTTGTAGGTTCTCCCGAAGTATCCTAAAACTCTTTATTTCCAACCGCGACTTGCCCCATTGAAGTTAACGGCGATTCGCGCCTGTGTATCCACACTGCACGCGTCCCCCGTGGGTCCTTTACTTACCTGCCTTGGGTGGTTTCGTGAGGCCCCAGCACTTCTGAAGGCCCTAGGCCTTGTCTCCTTGCAAGTCGTTGTTTCTAAGTCTCTTACTTAGTATATGGTCTGGTACGCCCCTAGGGCCCCAGCCATATTTTGTGCTTAACTTATTGTGAAACGTTGATTTGTGCATATGTTTGTCTTCTAATCTCATAAAGAGATTAGTAGAGAGTTATTTAGAAATAAATACATATATATTTGATATATATACCTGTGTGGTGTCTTTTCATTTGGTGATTCAAGAGATTATATGGTAAAACAAGCTGCTTTACATTCCTCCGAGACTTAGCCTGAAGGCTGCTCTCCACAGCTACCACTAGGATAGCTTTCTTTAAAAGGTTGTCTTAAACCTATCTACCATAAGAGTCGATTTGCCCTGGTGCAAGGTGTCCACTTTAATTAGTGAACAGCATATGCCAGGCCAACTTCTCACAGTAACTTCCTGGAAAAAGCAAACCCTCATATGGATGCAAGATTAAGTAAAGCATGTGAAATGTAAGTAGAACAACATGGTTACCTTAACACTTTTACACTCATTATTCAGAAATCAAGAGTGTTTTTGCCTGAAACTTTAAGCACCACTACAGATCCCTGGAGGGACCAGTATCACTGTTCATTGCTTATATCCTTATGAACCGTGAGCAGTATGGTTTAAAAATACTACATTCCTGGACACATAGCCGTGGTACTCATTTTATAAACTAAAATAAGGAAAAAAGCGGATAAGGATCACATTAATCGGTTTCCACTCCACCCATCAACCAGGTATTGCAGTACCTCCAGGAATGGTGCACTTCACCACCCAGGGAAAACAATGCTGTTCAAAGAAAGAGGAGAAAACAAAAGTAGTGCTTCGCTGGCAAACTCTGTAAAGTGGCACTACTGTGTTAGGGTGTTAATAAAACTAATCTGGCCACTTTGTGAATGCTCTGTAATGCTTTAGTTATTTATTTTTCGTATTTTGAACCCAGAGAGTGCAAATAAGATGATCAGAAGGACAGAGTTCGAAACATATGGGTAAAGATGGGTGGATGTCAGGCAGTGGAATACATTTATAGTCTTTTTTCTTAGCTACTTCATCTGTTCCACATAAGCTAGTAAGAGGTTTGAGGTAGAAGAGCTTACTCAGTTTAGTATGCATAAAGTCCGGGATTAGAATTGAGGTGTTCTGATGTTTATTTCTACCAGCCGATGACTCGTTTTGAATCTCCTCCACATGCACCTGGCACCAGTTTCTTTCTACACCCCTTAATGGATATCCAAAGTGCTCTGCTTAGAACTTTCAAAATGTATATTTTGCAGTATTTTTGGAAAGATGTCTCCCCGCAAACATTTCAGGATTTAAACCACATTGATCCCATCTCAAGCAGATGTTGCTTTTTGTCTGACTGTGGTGCAAAGTTGTGCAAGAAATGTGGCCTCACGCAAACTAAGGCCATCAAGGAGCAAGAGGCCCGAGGCTGCACTTTGGAACAGAAAAATGTCAGAAACACTTCCAACAAAAGTGTTTCTTTCTTTTTTGGATCCATTTCACAAGACAACGAATGAAGGAAAGTGGAAGAAACAGACGGTGAGAGACGTTTATTGAATCACAATTTCAGCGAGAGAGAGACTGTAAGAGGGGGCAGCTGACAGCGGCAGAGCAGGAAAAGTGGACATTTCGACCACTAAATTAATCCTACCTTAATACACTGGCACCTAAAGACCCACCGCAACAGAAGCAGGCTGCACGATCGGACACCAACCAGTCCTTGCCGCTCCTGACTCCTCCTCCTCAGAGTACGGTGCGAGCCAAAAAAATGAAGCAAATGAAAAAGTTTATATAAAAAAAAATGATGACAGGCCTGCCTTCTCGCAAGATCATTGGTCCATTCTCTCTGAGGGCAGGCCATCAACAAAAAGCAGGGCCGTCATACGTAGCGCATTTGCGCTATGAGTGATTGACGGCCCTATTACAGATTCTCTGTGGGCGCCGCAGGAACCACTAATTTTGCGCACACTGGGGCAAATGTCGCCCAATTTCCTGCAACACGCCAGGGTAGTTTTTTCCCCGCACAAATGGGAAAAAGGTCGCCCATTTGTGCGGGAAAACGCCCAATCTGGCAAAACTGCCTCGCTTCCCTTTTCCGTCCTCCTGCTCCACAGAAGAACGTGGCTCCTCCCCTCTGCCTAACTTCCTGTTTCACCGGAGTCGGTCACGATGGCTCTGCTGCTGTTATCAAGGCTTCCAGGTTTGTGTTGTCCGTGACAACATGGCAAACATTTTTATGGCTCATCTCATCCTATTAATTTGCAGGCATACCCACTTCTATTTATAACTTAAGCTTAGTACATGGTGCGTCAGTCACTTGATAAGATGATTTATAAAAGGCAAGTACTTGAAACTTAGAGTAATAGCTACATGCACAGATTTGACAACTCTACCATCAAGGCTTCTCCTAGCAGAGACGTAGGACAGTGTTTGCAGTGAAAATACAATTAAAGTAAGTGATTCTAGGGAGGGAATCCATGCTGTTGTGTTGTGCGTAACCGCAGTCATGAGCTCCCAGGGAGAACTACCAGGCCACCATGAAACGGGTAGAGGCATAGCTTTGTTTGGTGTTTGGAGTGTGACATCCCCCAATGTATTCTTGGCTTGTAGTTGGATCTGGTGGCCCGAGTCTGTTTGGCAATCTCTGTGTTGTTTTTTCTTGTCCGTCTAATTTCTCTAAGAGCTTTTATCTTGTTCATTTTTGGAGTCGAAACTTAAATGTATATAGTTACTGGTGTAACCAAAGAATACAAACTCTGCACCAATATAAGTACCACCTGAATGGCTGCAAATATACTAGTTTTTGAAATTCACAAACAAACCCAAAGTGTAATGGGATTAATGCTTGCAAATAGTATAACAAGTGGCAATCGCTCTGGGTAGCATTCCAAATCTTCATTTTTCACCCACTGTACCACTCTAGACAGAAGCCCACTTAATACAAATCAGTAGTAACCCTGTATCAACACTCAAACAATATCAATAACTGAAGCCTACCGGTATGTAGGGATTTGGATCGATGAAAAACTAAAATGTAACCATCAATGCAAAACTCTGTCTGTCCACTGTACTTTTCTCCAAAACTAATTGAGGCACACTTCTAACCAACTAAAATGCCTGAAGGGCACATGCGTTTTGGATATACTCAGAGCTCAAGTGTCCCTGGTCTTTTATATGGATCTCCGATTTGGGCAGCATTGTTCCATGAGATCCTTGAGGCGCTCCATTTGCGAGCAATCAAGGCCGTATTTGTACTGCCAAAAAGCACGCCTGCTAGTCTGTTAAGGCTCGAGAATGCACTATTGGATATAACCTCACTAGCTGATGTCAGCTTTATGAATTACTGGCAGAGGCTGAGAAAGGTACCTGAAGGGAATCTAAAAAGACTGATCTGGAACGTACTAGCAATCTTTCATTAAAATTCATCAAGTCAATGGGCTGCGGCATCTCAACGGTATATTGCATGCCTGTTTTGTGGATCTGAATGCGCTTTTGATCGTGTAGACAGGATAAAGCTCTGATCTAAACTTCTAGGGTGGGGATCCCAGAGAAACTTTTGAAAGCTATTTAACAACTCTACACTGATAGTTGGATTAGGATAAAAATAGGAGATGGAACAAAGGTCTCTCGTAAGATCCAGACCACAACATGCCTCAGACAGGGATGCATGCTCGCCTGAGCATTGCTCAACGTCTTCCTCGCAGATGTCACTGAAGTCTTGGACCAGGCAAACGTTCATGCACCCAAACTAGGGAGGAAACCATTGACGAGTATGTTATACACTAATGTTCTTCTCAGCAAAACTAAGGTTGGCCTACAGAGGCTGTTGTCCAAACTAAGGGCCTGATTATATCGCGACAGATATCCCATCTGATGAAATATAAATCACATAGGATATAATGGGATTTATATTTTGGCAGACAGGATATCCATCACTGTTGTGACGGAGAGTAACCTGTCTGCCAAGAACTAAATCAGCCCTAAGTAACTATACTCTAGTAAATAATCTGGATATCAACCTTGCAAAAACAAAAGTGTTAACGTTCAGCAAAAGAACTAACAAAACAGGACCCTGACATCTAAATAGCCACAAACTAATTCAAGAGCAAGCCTGCAAGCTTCTGGGAGGGATAGTTGATAAAAAATGGCACTTTCTCACGACACAAGGAACAAAGGAAAGCAAAGGCAGGCTCTTTCTTAGTAGCTTTTTTTTTTTTAAAACATCTTTTTATTGTAAACAACAACAGCAATGCTTTCCATTTCAATTATCCAATATTAAGCAGCGGTTCAAAGTTTCCTGGTACAAAAATAAATCACAATGCATATTCCCTTGGTTGCCCATACCACCCCTATCCCACCCGGGTCCCACCCAAAGAACTAGTCCTTCCCTTCAATCGGACAAAGAAGCCCCCCTATATGCCATCCAGGCCGCCCAGATTCTATCCCATTTCCGAGGGCACCCTCTACTCTGGTACACCACTCGTTCCGCCCGCTGGCACCAATCGAGATCTTTTTCCCAGCATGTCACTGAGGGAACCTTACCCGCTCCCCAGAGCCTGGCTATATTTCGTTTTGCCACTACGCACGCTAACGCCAGCCAAATTGTCTCCCACTTGGGCCACACCACCTCCCCCGTCACTCCAAGGACAAACCATCGAGCGTCCAGCGGGACCGCAGCTCCCACCACCTCCGACATGACCTGGTCCACTCCCCTCCAGTAGCCCTGTACCAGGGGGCAAGCCCACAGGATATGAAAAAACGACCCGCTCTCATTACAGCCCCGTAGACACCTATCTGATTCACAATCACCCATACGGTGCTGTACAGTCCTAGGTACATAAGAGCGGTGCAGGATACGCAGTTGGATCAGCCGAAAGCGGGCCCTGACAGCTATCTCTCTTGGGCTCTGTAGGGCTTCCAACCAGTCATCATCCTCGAGCAGGCCCACATCAGACTCCCACGCCTCCCGCAGTGGCCCCAGAGGATTTGGGGTGTTGTTTATAAGTTTTTGGTAAGTTAGGGAGATAGCCTTGTCAGGCATGGGGTCAAGCAGTAGCCTATCTTCCAATGGGGCATATTCGGTCAGTTCTTCCCCATCCTTCAGATGACACCGCAAAGCATGTCGGACCCGGAGGTATCGGAAGTATTCCCCGTCCCCCATTTGATACTCCGCTTGTAGGGCGGAGAAGGCAATCATCTTGCCATTTTTCCAGAGATCTCCCAGGAGATCTATGCCTATATTGTTCCAGCCCTGAAAACCCTGCAGAGTCGCGACCTCTGAGAGGAAGTCCCCGTGCCATAGCGGCGTCTGTTCAGTGCATCTAGCCTCCCACCCAGTCATCCTGGTCGCCTTTCGCCATATGCGGGTCACCGTCTCAGTATGAGGCGGGCGAGTGGGCCCGGCACTCCTCTTGGAGTAGAGGGCAGCCAAGTAGCAGCCTTTCCCCAACGCCATCCGATCCACCCGGTATGCCGGTTCCTCAGTGGGGGAGAAAACCCACCCGTTGATATTGACAAGTTGCGCCGCCCAATAATATTTCCGCACATCCGGCACTGCCAGCCCCCCATCATACACCCCCAATTGTAATTTCTTCAAGGCGATTCTAGGGCTCCCTCCTCACCACAGCAGCCCGCGCTGATCCGCCTCCACCACTCGAAAGAATCGCTCCGGCACCGGGAAGGGTGTGTTCTGTAGCGCATACAGGAGGCGTGGGAGGGCCATCATTTTAAACAATACAGTATGGCCCATCAATGAGACCGGTAGCCCGCGCCAGTGTATGACATCTTCCTTCAACCGGTCCAATTGTGATAGGACATTAAGGCGCAGGAAGGCATCTTCCGATTTTGTGATCCAAATTCCCAAGTATTTGAATTCCTCTTTACACAACAGTGCCCCACATTCCGGTGTCAGCAGCGGTGGATCACCAGCTAACACGAACACCAGGGACTTCCCTCAGTTAATTGTATAGCCAGAGTATTCCCCAAAGGACCGCAGGATGTGAAGAAGCCGATGGAAAGTCTGTCTGGGCCGATGTGCATATAGCAGAACATCATCGGCGTAGAGGGAGATACGCTCTTCCCATCCTCCCCCAAAATCAATACCTCGCACCACAGGATCTCCCCGCACCCACGACGCCAGTGGCTCCAGGGCGAGCGCGAAGAGGATCGGGGAAAGGGGGCAGCCCTGCTGCGTGCCTCTGTGCAAATCAATAATCCTTGAGACGGCCCCGTTCACTCGCACCCGCGCCCTTGGCCTCGTGTAAAGAAGCCGCACCCAAGCTTGAAATTTCGGCCCGAAGCCAAACTTGTCCAGGACCGCAAACAGGTAATCCCACTCTATGCTATCGAAGGCCATATGGGCGTCAAGGGACAAGAGGGCAGCCTGCGTATCAGGGTGTTGCGATACCATATACATGACACCATAGAGGCGTTGGAGATTGAGCCGAGTGCTCCTGTGGGGCATAAAACCGGATTGGTCCGGGTGCATCATAGAGGATGATCGGGCCCAGCCGGTTGGCCAGTACCTTTGCCAGTACTTTGGTCTCAAAATTAATCAGGGAGATCGGTCTGTAAGAACTACATAGGTCCCGCGGCTTACCCTCCTTTGGGATCACTACAATAGTCGCCGTTCTGAGATCCTCTGGTAGCTGACCTGCCCCCAGCGCCTCATTGAACATTCTCAACATGTACAGCGCGACTCTTCCCGCCACGCACTTGAAACTTTCAGCTGGGAACCCATTGGGGCCCGCCGCCTTTCCAGCCTGTAAGTCCTTCATAGCCCCCTCCAGTTCCTCTATTCCCAGATCTAGGTCTGCTGTGTCCCGCTCACGTCGGCCAAGAACTGGCACTTTAATATCTCTAAGAAACTCCCGGCACTCCTCCTCCCTACGGCTGGTCTGCGACTGATACAGCTCTTCATAATATTGCGCAAAGGCGTCCACAATCTCCCCTCCGGCCAGCCGTTCCGTACCCACCTTAGGTTGGATGCCTGCGACCCAGTTTCTACTCCGATCCCGTTTCTCAAGCCACGCAATAACCTTGTTGGCCTTATCCCCCAAGTCATACACCCGCCGCTGTGTCGCTATGGCATGAGCCCGTGCCGCATTTTCGCTGACATCCCTCAGTTCCCGCTGCTTAAGCCGGAGGGTATGGCAGTGGTCATGTCCGCCCCCCCACCCACCTCCCCCGAGTCAGGATCCGTTCCCCTCTCCAGCTGGGCTATTTCCCGTTCCAGGTCATCACATTGTGCCCTTTGTTCTTTACGTCTAATCCCCACCTCAGCCTGTACGAAGTCCTTCGCCACCGCCTTATACGCTTCCCATAGTATACATTGAGAACCCACCGTCCCCTCGTTTTCTGTGAAATATTGGTCCGTCCTCTCTCGGTACTTGTCCTGGAAATCACGATCCCTGAACAAGTAAGGGTCTAAGCACGGAGGCACTGTCCAGTCTCTCTCGGGACCCCAGAGCCCCACCTCTACCGGAGAATGATCTGAGATACCCCTGGCCCTGTGACAGCCCGTTCTAAAGAGTCCCGCCGACATTGCCTGTGTGAAGATGTAGTCCAAGCGGGCACCTCTGCCATGCGCTGCTGAGATATGGGTAAAGTGTTGAGTGTCCGGGTTGTGTGCCCTCCATAAGTCCACCAGGCCCATCGCCTTTACAAAGGCCATCAGCGGGCACGCCCCCCTAGGCCTAAGCCCCGCCGAGTCACGGTCAAGGTCATGCGACATAACGTCATTCATATCGCCCCCCAGGCTCAGGGTCCCCGCGGGCAAATCCAGCAGTAGTTCACTCAGATCGGGAAAAGTCACCCCGTGCATTCTCGGTGGTATATATACAGAACACACATTCAGTGTATGCCCCTCCCAGGTCCCTGTGAGCGCCGCGTATCGGCCCAGTGGGTCGCACCACTTACGATTGAGCACCAATGGCAGGGAGTTCCTAACCAGGATCGCTGTACCCCTAGATCCCGAGGTGAACCCCGCGTGTGCCAACAGTGTGTAGCCGAAGCAGTTCATGGCTAGGTAGTTATTCCCTTTCAAATGTGTCTCTTGGAGGAGAACTATATCCGGGGTATGTCTGTGCAAATATTGTAGCACCATGGTTCGCTTGATCGTGTCCCCAAGACCATTCACATTCCACGACAGGATCTTGAGGCGCCTAGCCCGTTGCACCGCCATCAGGGAAATGTACCACTCCTCTCTTCCCTCCCTCCACCCCCCAGGACCACCTCCCACCGCCCCTCCCATTCATGTAAATAGTGGAAAGCATTGTCAACTGAAAAGAACCCCAACTAAACCCACCAACTAACCCCCCCCGACCTACCCACCAAAACGAACCTACCACCCTCCCTGTTACCCTGCTTCGTGGGCCTAGAACCACCCACATCCCCAACTAGCAGAGCGCCTGTCGCCCACAGAACAATTAACTAGAGAATGGGGTTGTGTAGCCTAGCTCATCAAGGGCTCCAGAAGGCCGCTTTCAGCCCTTAAGACAAAACTAAGCAGCAGACAACAATCACTAAATTCAACAGAGCAGCTTCCTCGAACCTGGCCCCTTATACTCAACAATTCACGCAGTTAGTAAATACCGCACTCAGTCCATGTCTTTCAATATTTTCAGCCCCCCGGGCCTTCGGACGACGCCGGACTTCGTTATCTGGATCTTCGGGAGCGACGATCCCGCCCATTACCACCCTCCTGCTCACTGGTGGGTGCCGGGGAGCGGTCACGAGTGTCTCTCCATCCCCTTTCAGTTCTTGCCGGGTCCACCTGCGACCGTGGCCCATCCAGCCATGCCTGGGCCTCCGCCGGGGATGTGAAGAACCAGGATTTACCCCCTGCGATGATTTTAAGTTTCGCAGGGAAGAACATCATGTATTTGATGCCCCTGTCTCTCAGTGTTCGCTTCACCCCGTCGAACGATCTCAGCTCCAGCTGTACCTTTAGCGTGAAGTCCGGAAAGAACCGCACCATCACATTTTCATATTGGAGGTCGCCCTGCTGCCGGGCCGCCTGTAGGATGGAATCGCGGTCCCGGTAGTTGAGGATCCGTGCGATGATCGTCCTCGGGGGCGCCCCCGGTTTTGGTGAAGGAACCGGTGCCCTGTGCGCCCTTTCCACTGCGAACAGAGCCGAGAGTCGTTTAGGCTTCAGATGTTGTAGAATGAGCTCCTCAAGAAAGAGGTCCATGCTGGGCCCCTCCGGGACCCCCACTACCCGGATGTTGTTCCTGCGGGCCCTTCCTTCCTGATCCTCCATCTTCAGGGCCAACTGTTGGTGTTGCTTAACCAGCTGCTGGACCCTCTCCTCTAAGCTCTTAGTGGAAGTCTGTAGGTCAACAATGTTCGACTCGGCAGCTTTAACTTTCTCTGACGTCTTGGACATGTCCGCTCGCAGTAGGTTCATTTCGATGGAGACCTTATCGATCTTGGTCTCCAGCGTCGTCCCCAGCGTCTGGATCGCTGTCATGATGGAGCTTAGGGAGGGTTCCGTGGCCGAGGCATGTCCTCCCGCACCGGCGTCGTCCCCTGCCGGTGGCTTCGCGACTGCGTATCGGTCCAATTTGTTCGTCTGGACCGGCGCTCCCCCTTTTGGCTTCATAGTGCGTACCCTGAGGTGTCGCTCAGCCCACCTCAGTCCGCCGTCGCTATCCTGCCCCTCAGTGTCAGTCATTCACCAGCGTGGCAAAAAAGTGTAGGGACGCAGTCTCCCAAGCGCGACCCCTCCAGGCCTCAGCTCGCCACCCAGATCAGTCCCAGTAAGTCACAGGGCCACCACGGTACGCCCGAAGCACCAACGAAAACTCGCCTCCCGGCCCTGAGTAGTCTCTCCGCCCACGTTCGCAGTAGGCAAAGGAAGGCTCCTGCGGCCCTCACATTGGGCGTCTGCTCTGCCACGTGGGGATGTGCGCTGGCTTGCAGGCCTTGCTCGTGGAGTCACTTCCGCCGAGTGTGCGCCTCTCGCTGTCCCGTGGGGCCCACCGGGCTTGTGTGCTAGATCTCAAAAAGACACGATAGGCGGGGGCTCGCCCTGTACGGCTGTGGCACGTCCCGTCGCGCGCCTGACTAGTCCGCGTCAGCTCTGGCCCAGTTCGTGACGTGTCAGCAGTTCTAAAGTGCCCGCTCCGTATGCCGTATGTGTCACCTTCCTGCCTGTTGCTGTATATGGCACGCGGTCTGCCTCTCCCTCTCGAATCCTCCTGTCTCACCCAGGCTTTGGTTGCCCCAGCTAGTGTTCACATGACTGCCACTGAAGGCGGGGATGTCTTCCTGGGAGCTCCGGGGCAGTGCGGTATGGTCCACAGGCCAGTCGTCTTCCTCCACCCTCTAGGACTGCCCGAATCACCTCCTTTGGGTCCCGCCAGCAGCCCAAGCGGCCCCCCGGTACCTTGAGTGTGTCCCGCTGGCAGTTCGTGAAGCGTGCACCGCTCCCAGCTTAGTAGCTTTTTTATACCTTCAGAAGAGGATTGGAGGCTACTCGCTCCTTCCCATACTGGAGGTAATGAGAACGAAGCTACTGCCTATATAGCCTATGGCTGCAAAACACTTTGCAAAACAGAACTTAAACGGATCTACTGGGACTGGGTAGATGCCAGAGATGTTAGTAACCCAAATATGGGCAGACTTACGGAAGAATTCTTCCAGTTTAAACTCTCTAGAGGCTTTGAACCTTTTATGGATGTTATCCAGACCCCAAGGGATAGGGCACTATATACTCAATTTAGATATGGCACACTTCCAGTCCACGAATTTACCGCAAAGTGGCGCCCTCCGCTCCAAACTATCGAAGAATGCCCTTCCTGTGGGTCTCCTAAGGAGAGTGTTGCACATCTTATGTTCGCCTGTCCGGGGTATGCTAAAGCTAGGTCTAGGTGGCTTGTGCCCATTTGCAAACTAGGCACTTATGACCACAATGTAGCCTTGCGTATATTAAAATCTGATCCGAGACTTCTCTATGTGTGCGGAACCGCCAAGTTTCTGGGTTGTGCATGGAAAATTAGATGCAAGACTTTACAAAGAATATCCTGATTTTGCCTCCGAACATATGGGGTTCTGCTAAGTGACATTAATGATTAGGGTATTGTCATCCCAACCTGCTATATTTTGTAACTGATATGAAATACTGGTTTTATTCTTTTATTCATTGTTTTACTTCAGTATTTTATCTTTAAACGAGTCAATTTTATTCTGTAAATAGCTTATATTTCGATTGTTAGGAATTCCCGCAGTGTTTTATTCTAATAATAGATTGTATTCTTTTTATCATTGGTACTGATGAAATGTTCAATGCTTTTATGATATTTATATCGAATAAAGCTTTTTTGACTTGACTTGAAAACACTTTGCAGTCGAGACTGAATGTCTTGAGTCATTACTCCTAAACACTTAATAGGCATCTTTTCTGACTACTCCAGAATGCCTCACAAGCACAAATCAAGATGGAGATTGGACTTGTGAGGCAAAAACATGCAAGACAAGGAGCCTTTGTCAAATTTTGAGAACAAGCGGAGAGCAGCCAAGAAAGTCTGATTAGATCAAAGACTCTGAACTGAATGGTCAACAAACACGGGCAAACTATTTACAGTCCAGTATAGAGTCTCTACAAATAAATGAATTTTTGGAACTGTTAACCTCATTTAAAGTCTTTAGGAAAAACGTTAACAAAATCACCTGTGAGCTCTCGCTTTTGGAGAATAAAAACATCTTCACAAAGCACACTCACTCACGGATGACCATCTAGTTCTATAAAACTCTAGTGCAGCAGGAAAACTCAGCTATTCACTCAACAAAAAAATGGAACTAACATCTGAGCTTGGGTGACTGCCCAAACTTGAACTTTTGTCCGAAATGGTCTGAAAAAGAAATTAATAAATCCTGCAGATGCTGTAACCAAGCTCAAGAAACTGTCACGCACATTTTTTGCATTTGCCCAGCATTCCTAACAGAGAGACGACAATTTTTACGGCAATCTTTCAACTTACTGGAGTGCAACCTTGTCGACAAGCAGTTATAGATTGTTTTGATGGGGGTAATATAAGACTAAAGTTGCACACAATCAGGTTTTTGACAGAAGTCGTAAATAAACTGCAACAAAAAACAAGCTAAAATAATCTTAAGCCCTCCGTGTACATTGCTGTTGGCGCCACTTTAAAGACAATACATCCTGACGATCCTGTAAGGAACCTTTCTAAAAAGCTCTTTGTTTTCTTAGTAAATTTGTCGGTAGCATCGGTTGTACGATAATACTTTTTGATGTGGTTTTCAAGATGTCTTTCTATAGTAATTTTAAAAACAAACTTTTGTTGTGTCCCTCATATTCAATTGTTTTTTTTTTTAGCCAGGCATATTTAATAAATGTTAATTTGAATATATTGAATAAATACCAGTTAAGGGATCTGAGGGAGTCCAGTCAGGACTACAACTATGTCAAAACAATGGCAAAAATACCCGTCAGGAACTTTGGCTTCAGAATCAACTCTTAGGCTTTTGGGAATCTATCAAGAGCACACTTCCTTTTGCTATCCTTTACATCATCTCTACCAAAACCGTACCTATCCATCATGTTTAAAATATTTGACACTCATGAACTACATCATATGCAGGTTCCTATTATTACCATTAAAGAAGGGGGCGTGGTCAGGCAAGATGGCCGATTATTCGCTCTTGCCCGTGTTCCCGCCGGCGATAGATTAATTCTGCTATAATCCTGAAGTTTCTGATGCCATCTCCCCCACATCTGTGCACTCCCCCTGTAAACCAGATCTCAGAGACAGCAGGAAGACTTTGAGCGCTGGGGGACTGGATTGCTGCTAAATGTGTGTTCCTGCAGGGCCGACTGCATCAGGCCTCCCTGTTTCCTGGCCAGCGCCTGGCAGCAGCTGTCGCTCGTGAGGTGGGGCCAGCTGGCACATATGGTGACAACGCTGCACCCCAAATTATTACCCCCTTGTACTGGTGAGTACCTCTGGGGGCAGCAATCTGTTGGTGAGACTGGGGGCTACAGCAAGCCCTCCAGAAGTGACTGTCTATACCCTCGGGTGGTGTGGCCGTGCTGCGCTCAACTTCTGGAGCGGTGCTGCGAGCCTACACTGCCCCTGGAGAGATTTCAGAGAAGCCCTGCCAAACGTGTGGGGGGTGGACCAGGACCCAATCCCTGAACATGACCGTTACGCTACTATACAATCTCCTCCTCCCCAAACAGTTCAAAGCCTGGGGCAGCATCTCCCCTGAAGTCCTAAAATCACACCTGCTGTCTACCCAGCAAGACCTACCGGACGACCCCGAACTGGCAGCCATGCATTACACACAATGGCTCCATACCGCCTTCAACACCTTGGTACCACTAAAAAACACATCTAAAAACAGAAAGATCCCATCCGCACCCTGGTTCTCCGAGGCACTAAGACTAGAAAAACAAAAATGTAGAAACTTAGAACGACACTGGCGCCGAGACTATGACATCACAATGAAAACACGCTACAAGGAAGCAATGGCCAAATACAAACATCTTCTAATCACAGAAAAAAGTAAATACTACCTTAACCAAATCGAAACAGCACAAGACTCTGTGAAACAGCTATTCCAGGTCGTTACTAAGCTTTCAGGACCAGAGACTAACCCGCCCACAACCCCCACGCAAGTCTTCTGTGATTCTCTTGCCACTTTCTTTCAAGAAAACGTCACCCACATCTACACCAACTTCTCAATCCACTCCCCGACTAATAATCAGACCATCGCATCCAACGTAGAAAAATACTCCACTAACTCCCCAGAATTACGTCCCACTAACAATAACCCCTCCCCCACTCTCTCCGAATTCAGCCAGGTCACCACAGAGTACTTTATTGATCTCTTATCCACCATCAAATCTGGATCCCCCAATGATCCATGACCTCCCACCACACTAAAACTTACACCGGTTATCATAGGCGCCAAACTAGCCAATATTTGCAACTCAATGTTCACGACAGGAACATACCCTTCCATCTGGAAAAAAACCATCATCAAACCACTGCTAAAGAAACACAACCTTAACCCCACAGATACCAAGAACTATAGACCAAACGATTGCCTCCCTTTCCCCGCCAAAGTCTTCGAGAAAGTGATGAACACTCAGCTGGCCACCTATATTGACAACAACCTCCTAGATGACACCCAATTTGGCTTTAGGAAAGGCTATGGTACCGAGACTGCCCTCATCAAGACATCCGACGAAATCAGGATGACACTTGATCAGGGAGGTGCCGCGGTCCTGGTGCTGCTGGACTTTCAGCATTTGACACGGTCGATCACTCAACCCTGATCGACCGTGTCTCAGCCATAGGTATTAAAGACGAAGCCAAGGCCCTCCTGACATCCTTTCTATCCAACCGCACCCAACTTGTAAAGCTCGGCAACTTCAACTCCCCTCTCTTTTCACTGCCATGCGGGATCCCACAGGGATCCTCGCTAAGTCCGGCCCTGTTCAATATATACGTGTCGGACTTGGCCAGGATCATTAAATCCCACAACCTGCGACTAACTTCCTATGCCGACGATACACAGATCGTGCTAGAGATCCACAACAATGGTCGGACAGTCTCAGCTAATTTCCAAGAGGGAATGCTTGCTATAAGCACCCGGATGGCAAACAATTTTCTCAAACTAAACCCCGAAAAGACGGAGGTGATCTTTGGCAATCTCTCCCCCAGCTGGTCTCCTTCCTGGTGGCCATCAGAGTTAGGCCCACCTCCGTCCCCTGTCACAAAAGTTAGAAATTTGGGGGTCATGTTTGATGACAAACTATCTTTTATTCATCACGCCAACTCCGTCGTCTCCTCATCCTTTTTCTCCATCAGGATGATAAAAAAACTCTTACCTTACCTCCCACCTAATGCGAGCAGGACTCTCATCAGCACACTCGTCATGTCTAAGCTAGACTACTGCAATGGTCTACTTATTAACGCCCAGGAAAGAGTCCTACATAGACTGCAGATGGTGCAAAACGCAGCGGCTAGAATTCTCTCAGGCACCCCTAAGTTCAAATCAATATCTAAGGTGCTAAGACAGCTACACTGGCTGCCCATCAGGAGCAGAACAAGGTTCAAGGCCTTCTGCATTGCCCACAAGGCAATCCACAACACAGGACCCGAGTTCCTCAAAAGATCTCTATGCTCCTACAGGCCGACAAGATCCTTACGCTCTTCAGCAGCACACTTGCTGACTGTTCCCAGAACCAAAAAGGCCTCCTGGGGAGAAGAAGATTCACTGTCGCCACCGCCAAACTTTGGAACACACTCCCCCTTCACATTAAAACCATCCCCACTCTCTTCTCCTTCCGTAAACACTTAAAAACCTGGCTATTCAATCAATATATCACCCTTCCTCAGACTTTCTCTAATCAGCTGTCCACAGCGCCGAGACACCTAAGGGTATTTGTGCGCTTAACAAATTTCATAAATAAATACACGAGGTCCCGAAGAGGTCCCGGAGGAGTGCTGCCCGTGGCACGATAAAGACATGTGGGCCCGTTCATATTGCCTCATAACAGGTAATGAGTCTGATCAGCAGCCCCAGAACACCTGGCTGCTATGGAAATCATGTAAATGAAGCACATTCTACGCCTATGAACCAAACTTTATCTGGTCAAGGAAAAGCAGGCAAAGGAACTGTATGAACAGATCCTGGTATTTGTGCAAGGCACTGTTACAGAAGGAGCTCCATTTATTTCAACCTACGCCCAGCTGAAGTACATTTTTGGCCCGGCCCATTCCCAGTGGAGTCCCCCACTTTTTTATTTCCCTTGCAAAGCTGATTCCAGTCCTCAAAAATGACAGTAGGTGGTGGGGCCCCTCTGCCCGGAGCGATCGGTGAGTGCCTAGCCCACGGCACGTGAATCGGACAAATCCTCTGAGTGGCCGGCCCAGCATCCACTTATCTAGTTGCCAGAGGGAACACTAGGATGGCCTACAAGCTCTTGGACCTGGGGGACTTCACGCACGGCAGGAGCTCCTGGACCGAACTGCTCTTGAGGCCCCCTATTCAGGTGCTGTTTCAGAAACTGAAGTGCCTTGGTGCTGCAAGCTGGGGGAGACCTGGGATCCATTTGACTGTTGGGAGGTAAACTAGAGGAATATCCTCAGCCTCTGACTGAGGCAAGGGCAGATGAAGAGTTTACAGGGCGCTCTCCACATCTATTGGCCTTGACCCGCTATTGAACATTTGTAGAAGCTGCTGGGGGGTGCAAAAGCCACTCTACTACACAATAATTACTGCACCCCAGAAAGACTGTGGGGCTTGGGGACTGGCCTGACAGTGATAGTGTGTAATGCCCGCTTCAGGTGACGTGGACCCCCTGGGGATTGCTGATGGTGGAAGAGAGGTTTTTTTGTGCCCCCCCAAGTGATTGTATGGCAAGTATGGAAGGTTGAGACACCCAAGGACCTGAGGGAAAGGAGACTGTGCTTGTGGTGGGACCCAGATAAAGATCCTTGGTGGGGTTGCACATCTGGATACAACCCTCTTGATGCTGTGACCTGCATAAGACCTCTGCTTACAGCCGTGGGGGCGTCACTGTACCCGTCCCCTGCGGGTGGCTCCATCAGACTGCGCTCTGGGCAGCGGAGGACTAACATTGCTTTTACAGTAACATTGGCCCCTAGCAGTGTGTGCGGGGGCCCCCAGAGGTGACAACAACATTTGTCTGGCTCCTGAATCCTTAAACCCACAGCCTTTGCTCCCGCCCTCATGCTTAAGGACAAAGGGTCCAAGCCAACACAATGAAATAAAATTGTCAACTACATGCATACACTGCAGCCTGATGATCCTGGTAGAGGAGGACATGGGGTGCCCAGGGGACAGAGCTGGAACAGCGGCAGGCTCAACCCCATCTCTCCCTGATTTGCTGGAGGCAATATAGAACTCGAGAGATGAAATGGTTAGCAAGATTGACTCAGTTGTCATTGATTTTAATCTGCTTCGGACGGACGTGTGGAAGGTGACCGTCACAGAACAGTACATTGACAACCTACAACAAGAGGTCCATAACCTGCGCATCACAGTCTCTGACCTTCAGTAGTTGACGGGCCGCCTTGATGAACGCATAAAGGATTCCGAGGGGCGATCTTGAAGGAACAATCTATGATTTTTTTTGGCTTCCGAGAAAAGGAGAAGGGGCAACTCTGTTGAATTGTTCCTGTAGGAATGGATTACTATAGCCCTACTCTCCAAAAGATTATCTAAATTCTTAACGATCGAAAGGGCACACAGAGCACTTGCACCCCCACTAAAACCTGGAGCCCTGCTGAGAGCTATTATTGCTCGCCTATTCAGTTCCCACAGCCATGACACAACCTCCAGTGTGTCAGGATGAGGGGCCCTTCGCTGTTCCAGGGGAGACCATTTCCTTTGCTCCTGATAATACACAGTGAGTCCAGGAACAGCGGAAAACATTCATTGATGTCAAAAGGTGCCTGAGAGACAGGAACTTGAAATACAGCCTGATCTTCCCAGCTATGTTTTGAGTACTATATGAAGGGAAGGTACTATTCTTCTTTAGTTCTCAGAAAGCTAGTGACTGGATAGACACCCTGGCGCAGACTCCTGTTCAGAGCGCAGGATGACAGGAGTGACTGGTCCAGAGCGCACAGAGACAATCTGCCCATCTACGAAGACACAAGGGACAGTGGAGGAGCCTTGAGGATACCAGACAATCGGAGAAAATTCTAATATGCCCAGATGGAGCACTCATGACCATGGACGTGGTCCCGGAATCAAGAGACTCATTCCAATGTTGTCGCAGTGACCCTGACTCAGCTAGTGACAACACTGGTTTGGAGTGACTTCTATGTCCTGTCAGGCTGACTGTGGGTACTATAGACATCCATAAAGGAATGTCAGGAACAGAGTCTTGAGCGTCCCCCTAATGCCGATGATGTTTGCACTGAGATAACTCACATGGTAACACTGGTTACGATGGGAGAATGTTATTGTAATGTTTTTTTTTTGTTTATTGAGTATATGATGCAAATATACATAGAGCAGTAAGAACATAACCGGGGTAAACTTGTACAAAGACTTTACAGCATGTAATAATCAGGATCTACAAGGTGTCAGCAATATCATCTGAGGCTCCAAGTCCACCTTTTCGTAACAATAATAAGCATTTCCATACAGTAACATGCCTCAGGGAAGAGGAGGGGTGAAGAGTACAAGGGAGAAGAGGGGGAGGGGGTGGCACATAATGAAGAAAGAACACATAGATTTCCACCTGGGGAATGTCCAGGAACGCAGCAACAGGGAGCTGGTCAAAAAAAACAATTGTCCATGCTGCACCAGTCTCTCAAAAGTCGCCATCCACAGATGATGGTGGGAGATCCCATACAATCATACTACTAACCTGAGGTGGCGCTAGCCTCCGCGGGTGCACGCAGCTGCAGTTAGGATTGAAAAGGAACCCAGATATCTTTGGGGCATAATCAAACGGGCATTAGATCCCAGTAGGCCACTATCTGGTTCTGGCACTATGCTGCATCCTTAAGCCAGTCTTCCAGTCGTGGAAGTGGGCGATGGCCCCAATGCATCGCCATCCCTCTCTTTCCTAGTAAGAGCAGAATTGAAGCTAACTTCTGTAACACTGGGGGAAACATCCCTGACATACTGCAACAAGAGGGGGTGCTCGAGCTGCAAGCCTGTAACCTCATCAATGACACTTAAGACTGACCTCCAAATTCGTTCAATTCCGGGGCATGCCCAAGCCAAATGGATAAAGTTTGCCAAGGATTCTGAGCACCGGGTGCAGCACGCCTCATCTATTAATCCTACCATAAACAGCATCTCTGGGGTCCTATACAATCTACGTAGTAAATTGAAATTGCACCAGTCGCAGCCTGTAGTTGGGTGACAATGCTCTCGCTTGGGCACAGCAGACGCTTCACTTATCCTCCGGTATGGATATTTCCAGTTGGTCCTCCAATTTCTGCTACACAACTGGAGCCCGTGCTGTACGTTGCATTTCGGAATATAGTCTACTTATAAGCTTGCGTGGTGAAGCCTATCACATGCGCCAGCTTCCTGGCAGAAGTGCAGGGCATGGTGCTTAATCAATGGAATCGAGGGGGCAAACACATCCTCCAATCGTGCACGCTGGTGCAGTTCGTGCCACGCCCAAACTATACAGCCAACTGTGTCCAACGTCACTTGGGACTGGGGCCGAGGCTGATATATTACCATATGGAGTGGGCACAGCACCGCATGATCATGTTTAGGTGCTATGTGTGCCACGAACTTCGTGGGGTATAGCCAGTAAAACGCAAACTGTGACTCTGCACAACTATAATAAAGATCAATGTCAAATGTGCCCATTCTGCCCTGTTCAAATGGAAGAGTGAGAATCTCCCAGGCAATCCTAGTTTGCTTCCCAGCCAATGCCAGTGTCACCAGGCTAAGCCAAAGTCTGTGCTGGAGGCAGCAGGGAAGGGGAAGACTGATAAACAAGTAGAGATATTTGGGCAATCTAACCATTTTAGCGATGGCCAACTGCCCCCGCCATGGAAAGAGGGAGGTGCATCCAGCGAGCCAACCAGCTCTCCACCCACTCCAACAAGCATCCATAGTTAGATCTCCAGAAATCATGCACATCACAGCTCAGCCATATCCCCAGATTTAATGGGTCCATTCACCCAACGTAAAATAAACTCTGAGGGGAATTCCAAAGTGGCCTCCGTGAGCGAAAAATCACTGATTTTGCCGAGTTAATGGAAATTCCAATCAGTCTGGTGACTTCCCTGATCAATGGATCTAAATTCTCAGCCGGGTGCTTAACATACAGGGTGACATCGTCAGCATACATGGAAACCAGCACCACTCGAGGGGCGAAAGCCAGGCCTGGATGTGCATGATGTTGTCTAAGGCGCGCAGCCAGGGGCTTCTGCTATGGCAAAAAGGATGGGCGAAAGCGGGCACCCCTGCCTTGTCTCCCACAAAACCGGAAAGGGGGGACATCACCCTATTAATCCTGAGACGCGCTGTAGGCTTAGAGTAAAGGAGACCAATCAATTGAATGAATTTGGGGCTAAGTCGCAGGAGAGCCAACAAAGTGAATAGGTACAGCCATTCAAGAGAATCAAATGCCTTAGTGGCATCAAGAAAAATCACAGCTGCACTCAAAGAAGGCCCTATCAACCTGGAGAATTGCAAAGAAGGTACGTAAATAAAGTGTAGAGGCTTTGCCAGGCACGGATCCCTATTGGTCCGGGTGAGCTATAAGAGGAAGCAGTGGGAGGAGCCGCAAAGCTATTAATTTAGGGAGAATTTTGTTATTCACGTTAATCAGGGATAATGGCCTGTACGATTCGCAATGCTGCAGGTCCTGGTCTGGTTTTAGAATAGTAACTATGAGAACTCTCTAAGTGAAGGGGGCAACTCGCCTTTCTCCGAAGATTCACCAAACATATTGATGAGATGAGGGGCTAAAAGAGCTGCAAATTCCTTATAAAACACTGCCGTGAGGCCATCCAGACCAGGGGCCTTGTCCCCAGGAAGAGCACTGACAATCTGCATAACCTCTTGCTGTGTAAAAGGCTCATCTAGAAAGCGACGGTGGCTGTCTTCGAGCCAGAGAAATTGGATCGCATCAAAAAGGTGTCAAGGTCAGGGGAGTCTGCGACTGAGTCTTGTTATAAAGGGAAGAGTAAAAACTAGTCATCTCTTCCTGTACTGCCTCTTGGCCAGCAAGCAACTCATCACCTTCATTGTAGAGTTCAGCAATATAACCTCTAGGCAAGGGTTTGCGAAGTAAGCCTGCTAAGGTTTTGCCTGCCCAATCTCTTCTCCTTATCACCTAGCTCACGCCTCCTTTGCAAGATAGTGTGTCTCCTGCTATGCAGTCTTCTCAAACTCATTTATCTTGCTACGTATGCGACCCAGCATGTTCGAACTGCAAGTTGCAAAGTATTCATGCTCAAGGTCTTGAATTATCGAGTGCAGAACCCCAGCCTGCTTGGCTATACATTCCCCTCTTATCACTGTGTTAAAGGCTTCCCATATTGTTGAAGAAGAGTCCACCGTGCTCACGTTATGCTAAAAATATTCCACTACTGGTACCTTGCTAGCAACATGAAATACTTGATCTTTCAAGACCCCTGGCGGCAGCCACCACGAGCATGCTCGAATGGAGCACTCCGGTAGGAGGAGCTTAAGCAGTGCGGGAGAGTGATCCGAAAGGGTTCTCTGTAAATGGGATGTTTCAGTGGTCCAAGCGTCCACATCCCGCGAAGCAAGCCAATAGTCGATTTGTGTCCAAGATGAGTTCACAGAGGTCACCCAAGTACCCTCATTGCTATCTATATGTCTACCTCTTCAGATGTCTATCAAGTCATTATCAGTTATGATGGACTGTAGTTGTGCAATCACTCGAGGGTGAGACTCACCAGACCTGTTCCGCAAGGGATCCAGGATCATATTAAAGTCTCCTCCTCAAATATCCACACCAGGGCCCAATGTGTTCACAAGTCTCCAGATCTTAACAAAGAAATCGGGGTCATATACATTAGGGCTGTAAATAGAAACGAGGCTCAGTGGGAGTCCCTGGAAGGTGCCAGCAAACATCGCATACCTTCCATGTTGATCACATAAAGCCATGCATGTGCGCCAGGGCAATCCCTTTTTGATGAAGATAGCTACACCACAGGCATAATTTGAGTTAATAAGTTACGCGTTGTTCACCAATCCAACCCGCCCGCAAGCGCATAATAGAGGGATCAGCTAAGTGGAGCTTCTGGAGGAAACATATCTGCACCATACCGCTGCAGGTATGCCAACACCAACTTCACCTTGCGCCTATCATTTAATCCGAGGACATTCCAAGTGATGCTCTTTAGCTGCGCCATAGTGGGACCATAGAAAAATGGCAAAAAAGCTTCAATGGGCAGCATGCAATGCAAAGCCCCCATGATACAGCTGTGTGAAGGTTGACAGCAGAGGGGAAGGAAGGAAAGAGTTTAGGAATCGGGGGAGGGAAAAAGAGTGCTTGTATTCAACCAACCCCCACAGAACACACCCCACTCCCACTACAGCCTCCTAAAAGGGGTGAATACAGATATCCCATCCCAACCACAGCTGCAAAGGGCTAACAATGCAGTATAAAAAGTGACTTATCCCAGAGGGGAATCACTAGTCACCCGGCACTACCCCAAGTATAGGAAAGCTGGGTGCCCAGAGTTGGAAAGTGGTCGGCGGCCAGTGCCTGCCAGATGGAGAAGGACCCCACATATCAGTAAACAAGCATCAAAAGTTGGGGGTCCCCAGCAAGTCAACAGCATAACTTATTGATCCGAGCAGGGTCATACAGCAGCCATCAGCACTTTCGAATCTTATGTCTGCGTGATCAATCATTATCATTTATGCGGATGGATTCATCAATCTCATGGGCAGGCCTTGAGATGGTCTGAGCTGGCGGAACACCCCAGACAAACTTAGCGGCTGCGTTAGGATCAGTGAAATATGTAGATTTACAGGCCTGAAAGAAGCGCAGCTTCGCTGGGTATAGTAAAGAATATTTATCAGTTTTTTGGAGGGAGCGCTTCACTGGCAGGAAATTGTGCCACGCAGCCTGAACAGCCACCATGAAGTCTGGATAAACGGATACATTATTCCCTTGGTAGGATATCATTTGTTGGTCACGAGCCAATATGAGTGCAGTGTCCCTGTCTCTATAATTTAGGAGCAGGGCAATAATAAGCCGAGCAGCAGACCCTGGCGGAGGGCTCTGGCCTAGCGATCTGTGTGCATGTTCTACTATGCAAACGGTTGACAGTGTATCTCCGAAAGAGCCCGTAGTGTACCTTTCACATAATCCTCCACCTGGTTTATGACAGTGGATTCCGGGACTCCCATGATTCTCATGCTGTTCCATCTGAATCTGGCTTCCAAATCCTCATTCTTGTTGCGGATTAGTTCCAGCACTTTTTCCATTTGGAGCAATTTCTCTTTAGTTGTATTGCCATCGTCCTCCACTGTTGACGTACGTTGCTCTGTTTGCCCAATGCATTCATCATGGCTGGCCACTTTTTCTTTAAGGCGATCGAATCTATCAGCCAGTAAGTCTTTTTTATTGTCTATGGCCGTAAGGCTCTGTTTGGGATCCATGAACACTGTCTGAATGTCAGGTCCCTGGTGTGGTCCACTGTCGTACACAGGGTCGGGAGAGGTTTTCTCCTGGGGGGACTCCGAGCCATGGGCTGCTTGCATTGATCAAAAGTTAGCTTGGATTGCCTAGTGTCGGTCTTTCCCATCGTGGCTGTGGTAGTGGAGTAAAGCTCAGTGATACAAACTATAACAGAGCCTCCGCCACGGTCCCACTACTCCCCGACCAGATCATTCCCGGGGGTACGAGCAGACCTCTCTTTTCAGTAGTTTGCACAGTAGAGCACCAGGGGGATGATTTCACGCCAATAAGAACTCTTGTGTCATTAGGCTGCAAGTAGACACAGCTTCACCATATGGTTCAACAAGCAGTCTCACATATTTGGGCCCCACGACAGGAGTCAGCAGATGATCTTCAAGTTTCTGCTAGCTGTTTCCCAGCACTCTTCAAATTACTCGGCTCCCACTGCTCCCCGTTTAAATCTACCACGTCTCTGTGATTTCTACAAGTGATGGCAGCTCCAATACCACCTGCCTCCCAGCTGGATCAGTCCTCGGGCTCAAGCCCACATCACTATGAGCTATTCAGCTCAAGACTTGCCGCTCTCCAAACGCTGCCTCTCACGGCTGTGCAATTACTCCTGGCCCAAGAGCAAGCAGTCTCTATCCCGCTTAACAGCGGCAGACTCTTCCACCACACCCCGTGCCTCACCTCCGATCCAACATGGAGCCAGCAGCTTCAGAGACGTCCAAGGCTCCGTGTTCCTGGTCAGAAGTGCCGGAGAGGTCGCAATCTCAGCTCACCCATTCTCACTGTGTCAGGCCAGGCGGAAGCGCCACCACACCAATGCTGGTCTTCCAGGTAGGCCCCTGTGCACTCCTCATCCTCAGGCGACAATCCCGGGATTGCTTAGTCTTCGACTTTCACCAGCAAGGCCACAGAGCACTTGCAAGCTCCCACGCCACAGCACTCGTAGCCCCTAAATAGGGCTAGGGTTAGCACCACATCTTTCGGGCTTCCGTGGCACACAGATCCCGTTACGTCACCCCTGCCAGCACAGCTTCTCCTCTGCTTCTCCACTGTGCTTCGCAATCTGGTTTACACCAGCACTCGCAAATCTAGGCTGCAATCTCCACGTTGGCCAACAACACCGCTTCAGCTGCCTTAACACTCTCCATAGGGGACCCCCACATTCTGTAGCGAAAGGGGAGGCCCTACTACTGGTCGGCAGCTGCCTATGTCACCAGCAACTGAGGACAAATGTCAGATTAGCGTTCCAGCCAGCAGAGCCTCACAGGGTGACAGCCATCTAGCGGCCAGGCTCTCTAGCACTCCCAATGTTATTGAAATGTTAATGGGGTGGGAGAGAGATCGGATGACTTTGATATACTCAGTTGCTTATTCTGTGTTTTTTTATATGCCAGCGAGAGGCTTAGGAGGGAGGTGTTTAGACAGAGAGAGAGCTTCAGACCAAATGGCCTCACAACCCCTACTGCCTCCTTTCCTCTCGCAGAGCATAAAGTGTATTTGTTGTAGTAGTTATTGGTTCTTCCTAGCTTTTCATTTTAGGCAAAAGGGCTGCAGATGCTAGCTCCAACCGGGCCAGTTGGAGGGTGAGGTCCTAGCTCAGCTGGCCACAGGGAGGGTAGGTACATCATATTATATGGAACCCTAGATGGCCGAAAAGTCTGTCTGGTGAATGTTTATGCTCCAAATACTGACTGCCGCGACTTATACACAATGGTTGCAGCAGCTGCCTCACCCTATCTTGTGGACAACATTATTGTAGTAGGAGACTGCAATTGTGTCCTTAATGGCTCCGTAGATCGAGACAACCCAAAACTCTATACAAAACCCCATTTGACCAAGGCTTTGTGCGACATAATGCGGGAACTGTGCCATCTCTATATATTGAGGGACAGACATCCGCTGGAAAAAAATTCTCCTGTTATACCCCTACAGTGGTTACCCATAGCCGATTAGACTATTGTCTGGTCTTCAGCGATATAGCACAAATGGTGTTGGGGGATCTCATATTTGGCCCTCTATATATCAGATCACTCCCCTGTTCTTCTATGCTTTGGGAGGGAGCGCAAGTGTCCAACGATATCACTCTGTCGCCTGAGAGCAGAGGCAATGACTGACCCCCATTCGAGGCCATAGTTAGCGACATACTAACACACTATTTTCACGGGAACTGGTGCACCTCCGGGAGTAGAGCCATGAACTGGGAGGCAACGAAAACGGTTCTCCGAGGGGTATGTCTCAAGACTACCTATGGGGTCGAACAATAACTGGAATGAGATATCCAAACGTGCAAGAGAGACCCAGGTTACATAGAGGCAGAGATCCACCTATGAGCCGAAAGATTGGTGAACTGGAGGGAGGCCTGCATGGCTTTGTTAGATGACTGGTATAGACTAGAGAAGCATACATACACCGCGTATCACCAATGGCTGCAACCGGAAGACGATAAAACAGGGGCAATGGTGGCTTGACTGGTCAGGCAGGATAATCCTCAGATTTCGATCCTGACTCTGCATGATCATACAGGCCACATAATCTGTACCCAACAGGCCATTATTGGGATATTTCAATCCCACTTAAGTAAACTCTATTCTAGAGGAGGGACAGACCAGCCGGATCTAGCCGAAGAATACCTGATGACTATCCCACTCCCCCGACTCGATCCTGATGACCGCAAAGCACTAGATATGTCCATTACACGCGAGGAGATTCTTTCTGCGATCCGGGGATTAAAAATGACAAACACACCGGGGGCCTTTCAGCTGAGTTTTACTAGAGGCATGTAGACACAATGGCTGATAAACTCCTGGAGGTCAATGAAGAGGATGCCCTCCGTCCACAATGCATGTACCCATAATAGTGATGATAAATAAGCCTGGCAAGGACCCCGTTATGGCCTCCTCCTACCAACCCATCTCACTCTTGAACATTGATGTTAAGCTCCTTAGCTACATTTTAGCGTTTCAACTTCTCACTTTACTTACGGCACTCATCCATACAGATCAATCGGGATTCATCCAGAAGAGGAACACCTTGTGTAATCTATGAAGGCTCTCTACCATCTATCATGGCCCACAGCAGCCTAATGATGCTTATGCCCTAGCATTGTTGGATATCGAACAAGCGTTTGACTCCCTAGACTAGATATACTTTTGGCATATGTTGAGGAAAGCAGGGATTGGCCATACATTCATACAATGGGTTCAACTGCTTTATGCGGCCCCTTGTGCTAGAGTGCGCTCGGGTGTGTGATCTCCGACTCCTTCAACCTACAGAGGGGGACAAGGCAGGGATACTTTTTGTTGCCGCTCGTTTGCACTTGCAATGGAGGCAATGGCGGAGATATTGCACAGAACGATGGGCAGGGGATCACGGTTGGGGAGACCACCCAAGTGTTCTCCCTCTATGCAGATGATGCCCTGTTCTACTGAGCCACGGCACTCTGCACCCATACTCCTGAATGTGATGCAGGAAATCTGGAAAATTTCAGGCCTACATGTAAACCCAAACAAATCTAAATTGTTCCCGTTGGGATTCCTGTCCAGGTTACCGATCAAGATGCTCCCAGTTGTGGGACTTGCTTAGCGTCCGCTATTACGGCATCCAACTGGCACATACCGAACAGTCGTTCCTGGAGATTAATATCGAGAGAGTGGTGGAGGGCCTTTGCACGTCAGTGAGATTTTGGCGAGATCTTCCTCTTTCCCTCATGGGTAAAATCGCCATTGTAAAAATAGTAATACTTCCTAGATGTCTATACATGCTAAAAAGCACCCTCTACAGGATCCCTAGATGATATTTCAAATTGATCGACAGCCTGATTGTTGATCTACTTTGAACTAACAGGTGGAAGTGGGTGGGGATGATCACTCTGAAAAGGACCTGGGACCTTGGAGGTCTAGAGGTCCCTAATATAGCACTCTATTATATGGTGACACAGCTACAACATGCAGTTCACAGGTTAGACCCTGGGACACGTGGGAAAAGTCCCTTTTGATGGGCTACAATGATGGGAATACATTGCCCGTGTTATTGATGAGTGGATCCCATGTTCCATCAGACATGACTTACCTTATACGTCAAGTATCCGGGGTGTGAGAGGGAGCAGTTAGGAGAGTCCTCAGGCACGCCCCTTATGCCCCAGATCTACTGCTTTGGATCCTACAACCATTCCAGAAGATAGCCGAGTCTTAGTCGGTACAGAGTTGGAAGGATGAAGGATGCAACACTCTGGGCTACCTATATCCTGCAAGACGATTCATCCCTCAGGACGACTCCGTGGAATCCTACACTTTTGGAGGAGGGCAATATCTGCAATATGCCAACATATCCACGACAGCATGCGAGCTCTGGCCCTTTCTTCCCAGACACCCCCACAGATTCCACTATTCTAGTCACGCTGTCAGGTATGGAGCGGGGTCGCTGGCTCATTTCACATATCTATAGAGCACTGCGCAACAATCTCGCGCAGGCGCCCCTCCCAATCCAAGGAATTATTAGGATAGCCGATGTTGGAGAAGGTGTGGGCATTGATACAAGAGGAGGTCTGGAAGGTCAGCTCGAACGCCAGGTTTAAACTAATCCAATATAACTATGTCCACCAAACATATCTCTCCCAGAAAATCTTACATACTATATTCCCTACCCGATCAGACACTTGCCCGCACTGTGGGAGCCTGGCTGCTGATTTTATATATCTGGTGTGGTCATGTATGACACCAACCCCCCCTTCTTGCAGGAAGTGTTGAACAATCTGAATAGAGCTACTGGGTGGCACTTATCACTTGAAATGAGGCAGGTCTTCTGGGTCTGATTCCCTCCACTCCCACATGGAAACTTAGCTGGAAACTTGTCCTGCTTGGCTTGCTATTGGCAAAATGCCAGATAGCTATAAAATGGCCCTACAGCAGAAAATAAATATCAATCTCAACAGCCTCGCATGTCCTGGGCACAGTGGAACCGTACCAGCACAACTCAATTTCATATGGACCTATCTTATAACACCTATTTTATACCGACCTATCTTATAACACCTGTCTAGCACAGAATTGTGCTCCCCAAGCACAAACACATGCTTGTGGTACCGATCTTGATCTGGGAGGCATCGTCAATATAAGCTCAGTCTTGGTTTACCCACTAATCATGAATTTTGTTCTTTTAAAATGTGAGCCTACATTACATTGTGGTATCTTTTTGTATTTATATTGTAATAGTTTTAATTAACCTAAGAATAAAATTATTACCGTTACTAAAAATAGCAAACCTTTTCCTCATTAAAACAGTCTTACCAGACCATGGTCATCTCACTCCTCCAACCTGCATCCCACTGCTTTTTTAATTGTAATATTTGAGATTCAAACCACTCCCAAATCTCACTGAATAAGGTACGCCCTGGGTGATTGAGTGTGCACAAGATAAGTGTTGTGCCCAAACTATCAGGAGGAAGCATCTGTTTGGACCCTGGATCCCACATCTCAGATGCACATCTGTGAAACCCACACCATTGCATGGGTAAAGCATGTAACAGATCTGGATTGAGGGTGCACTGAATGCTGTCCATAGGCAACTGCTAAGAGTGAAAAAATAATGACAGCTTGCACTATTTTCCATGAATTATTTCTTTTTCAAGAATATGGAACAATTCAGCAAGGTCTTCAATCACAGAAGGGTAGGAGTGATGACATGGACCACAACACGCAAACTATGATTTTTTTCTTCATTGGCTAACAGTTATAGCTAGGACATCTATTAAAATCTTGGCCTTGATACAAAACATAATTTTTGGTAATTCAAACATTTATCATAAAAACAGATCTCCTTTTATTAACTGAAGAGGCTCTAGTTTTCAAGTGAAAAACAGGTTTGTGGTTCAAACTAATAAATGTCACTGTGATGCTAAGAAATGTACATCTGGTGACACTGACTATTTTTCATTTTGTTAGCATATGTACTGATGCATATTACATGCTTATATATAAAGTGTAATTTCCACATTAAGGTTGCTCATAGTTAGTGTTTCACATTAAGTGAGCCATGTTCCTCCAGGCCTCGGTTTAGATGACTCAATCAAACATTAAAAATATGCATGTTGGCTGCTGTGTTTCTCGCACTCTCTCTTTTACCAGGAGCCTAGCTGCAGTAGTTTGAGTTAAGCAAATTGTTGCAATTGTATTAGTTTATAGTGAGAACTGTTATCATTGTGAGTTTCACTGAAAGCAGAATAATGAGCTTTCTACACCTGTGTTGGGAAGAGGCTTACCTTGATGTATCATCCTCTGCAAGGTATCTCCTGAAGGCAGTGCAGCTGTGAGCTTCCTTTGTGCAATGGCTGAGAAGACGGGCCAAGTTTGCTTATCAGAGAACATTCAAAACCGATTGGTCCTTGTTTCCTGGGAATCGTGGGGAGTATTTCAGCTTGCCTAGAAACTGTATGTTTTAATTGTCATTTCTGAGCTAGTTAGTTTCAGATATGCAGATAAGCAGATGTTCTTTTCCATGCTCTAGAGACTTGTTACTTGCCTTTGCCCCTGTTCACAGAGTTAAACTCTTGAGCAAATCCTTTCTCATTTACCAAATTGAACCTTCATTTGGCTCTGCTTTTAGAGGATTTGCTTGCTGACACCTGCTGCTTAACTTCCCCCACTGCATTTGAATCCTTAGCATAGCATTAGGGAATTTCCCTTCAGGGAAAACAAATGTTTTCAGTTTGCTTAGGACAATCTTTAAATGACTGGCCTTGTACTGGCTATTTTGACTTGCTTTGCATTATACTGAAAAATGCTTTATAGGTTGATTATTGATAAAGGACTAATTTGAATGATTTGAGTTTGTAACTTTGCTAATCTACTAATAAACCTTCATGACTTGCAAATCTCTACTCTTTGCTGTCCTTGGGGTGCCAATGTGCTACACTGCTATTAATGTATTGCTGATTTATTGATTTTAAGCCTCAATTCAAGACAAAGGTCCATACTTTTGAGTGCAGCTTGTACTCGATTTTGCACCAAAGATTTGCACGGTGCAAACCCCATCCTGCGCTGCTTCATGTGTCATGCAATCACTTTGAGTAAACATACCTCCAATTTCTTCTCTCCATGCCTGCAGGAAAAAGTTAAAAGCATGGCTGTTCTAATCCCAGACTATTTCATTGGCCAAGTGCATTGTATTGTTCTCACTTAATCCTTGTGGGGGTCAGTGCATGTCTATTTATTGCACTATTATATATAGCATGAACCCGGCCCTCCTAGCTAGCAGAAGCTTTTCAGAATAACGATAAAGCTACAGAAGCATCACACAGGAAAACATGGGGAGGGGTATAGAACATGAGCCAAGGATATGAATTACACAATAATAGGGCATATACAGAGGAAGCAGTCACAAGTAGAGAAAAGTGACAATGCACAGAGGGATTAAGCAAGAATAACTACTGGGAAAAGGTCATGCACTGAAAGGGAGAGTGCTCAGAACCTCTAGGAGCATGAAATCATATTATAAATAAGAAAACCGAGCATAGCCAAAGGAGATCTTCTAGATAGCTCTGTGAATTCAGGCATAATACAAAGTGGCAAGAAAGGGCGATCATTTAAATGTTTAAGTGTGAAAGAAGATGGAGAGCTTTTATATTTTCTTAAAGCTTTCATAGAGCACTTATTCCTTAGATTTATCAGGGCTGAGTTCCAAATTTTGGGAGCACAGTCCGCAAAAGATTGATTCATAAGGTCTCGGCAACAAAGCACCGAAGCACACACTCTGCTGTTCCTGAGGCTCGTTGATAAGAAAGTTGAATGTATGAGCAGGTAGTTTCAAATTCTTCTCTTTATTCACAACAACATTCTGTACATGCAATGAATAATTTCACCATGGAGGCATCCAACAAGTGTTTCATTCACAGTACTTTTTCAAGGATGCAAACCCATAAATTACAATTTCAAATATATTTTATCTAATCCATAAGTGCATAATCCTAAATTCATACCCAATCTACACAACAATGTGCCACCATAGAAACCAAGGAGGAAATGCACAGCCAAACCATGTGCCAAGAAAGACTGAATGTAAAACAACTGTTTGCAAAACAGATCAGACATGGAACAGTGCAATAAAACCACCAATCATCCAAATGTGAATAATGATCACACAACAGGTCAAAAACACACCGGTGTAGTCCATGAAGACCAAAAAGGAGAAAAAGAAGTCTCAAAATGAAAATTTGAAAAACTTGACTAAAACCATGCTATAAGTGATAAGAATTACCAAGAACAATGTTCACCTACAGAGATAGTGGACTAATATACATGGAAAAGGCACTGCGCTTAGTAAGTCCTTCCAACAAGAAGTCAATTTGTGATAGTTGCCGAACAATTGTACCAATCTTCAAAAAGTATTAACAGCCAACCTGGCCTAAATAAACACTAAGTGAAAAATTGAATTGAATCACATGTCAAATTGTGTAATCATCTATGGTCGACTGTAAACCCTTTTATATATGAGCCCTGCCTGGTGGTTGCACGGTCCCCTTATATTCAAGTATGGATCACGGCTAGTATGCCGCTGGTGCGCATCATAGATGGCCATAACATACATTTACCCATTTGTCCCTTGCCACCCAAATCACTGGCATGATTTTGTTTGGCATCTTCAGGCCGTTACTGGTGTGGACAGGCTTAACATGGTCTTTCCTTGGAAAAAGTGCCTGATTTGGATTTACTCTATTGACAATTCCAGTTTGACGGTTACTTATTGGTGACTTCGGGTCATTATTGGTTTTGGGGCTTTCTTTGGTCCTGCTGTGCATGAAGTGCCTGATTTGGATTTGCTCGATTGGCAACCCATAACTGACATGTTTATTTAGGCTAGGTTGGCAGCTAATACTTTTTTGAAGATTGACTTCTTGTTGGAAGGTCCTACTAAGCGCTGCAGATTTTCATTGTATATTAGTCCACTGTCTCGGGAGTTGGACATTGTTCTAGCCTTGAAAAAGTCCTGTGGATGAAACACGTGTCAAAGACATACTTACCACTTTATGTAAAAAATTAGTTAACATCAAACATGAAACATTAATAGTCACTGCCAACAAAAAGAGAAAAGTCAGACAGAGAAGTCTGGCTCTCACTACACCATATTCTGTACTCAGATCAGCTCGGAGGTATATAGAATCTTAACTAAGCACTGGCATCTACTAACTCGGGATCACACTTTGAAAGATGAGATAGGGGATAAACCTACGCTTACACATGGCAGGGGCAAAACACTTAGGCAACATCTATGCCCGAGTTTCATACCTCCCAGTGTTAGAGGTTCTTAGCTACCATCCCCACCTGAGGGTTTCTATAAATGTGGTACATGCAGCATTTGATGCTTTGCTCTGGATAAAACTACTACTTTCATATACAGCACCAAAAACACTCCTGTGCTACACAAATTTATCAATTGCAAAACAAAGTATGTAGTTTACTGTATTCGATGCATATGTAATTGGATTTACATTGGTAGCACTGTGAGACCATTGAAAGAACAGATACAAGAGCACTTGAGTGCCATAAGAAACAATGCTCATTATTACCCAGTGGTGAGCCTTTTAATGCAATGCATAGGACCAATGAAATAGTCAATATTTTTTTCATGGGATAGATATGGTTGGTACCATGCCAAGGGGGGTGACAGGACTTCATTGCTTGGATAACTAGAAAGTAAATGGATTATTAAACTGAGGGCAGTGGAATTGGGAGCTACATGTTTTTCTGCAACATTTGGGCTATTATTGTTCAAAAATACAAATGCTGTATTGTATTGATATCATGGACCGTGTGGCGATATATCATGATGTGTTCGAATTTCATTCCAGTCACCACATCTATCCTTGTACAGAATATATATTTAACCTAAATTATTGAATCATTTGTACCATTAGGGCATTCACATGTACAATGGATAACCAAAATCTGTATGACATTGTTTATGTGACAGTTGTCTACACTGTACAACACATATGGACAAGATTTGACATTTAGTATGCCTGTATAGTGTAAATATATAACCCAATCTGGTGATCATTTGTACTATTAGGGTATTCGCATGCATAATGTATAACCAAAAGTTGTGCAACATGATTTGTATGACAGTTGTCTACACTGTGTAACACACATGGACAAAACTTTACATCCAGCATAACTCTTTGATAGGTGGCACTATGCCCTCATGCATGGGTGTTGGGTTTCTAGCGTTTTGCACTGTGAGTGTATTAATTGATATGGCACCAAGAGTGAAATTGTGGGAAGTCTTGGAAAACATGGGAGTGCCATCACCCCTTCTCAATATTTTAATTAGACTTCATGCTAACACTCTGGCACAAGTGAGGTGGGACGATAATGGGGCTCCGACGGAGGTGATCCATATTGAAAAAGGTGTAAGGCAGGGGTGTGTTCTAGCGCTCACCCTGTTTAGCCTTTTTATCAACAATGTTATTAGCTTTTTGAGCAAGGATAGTTGTGATGCTCCGAAAATAGGAGGACAATGGGCCCCTGCTCTCCTTTTTGCGGATGATACTCTGCTCATATCAAAGACACCGCAAGGGCTCCAGCAGATGCTAGATGACTTCCAGATGTTTTGTGTGGAGCGGGGTGTTGGAGCTAAACAGTTCGAAAACTAAATGTATGCTTTTTTCATCTAGTCTAAAGTCTAAATGTAAGAAGCCCTTGAATGTGGGCGGTGACCCACTAGAACTAGTGACAGAGTTTGATTATCTGGGTATTAAACTCACACCGAATATGAGCTGGGTCCCACAATTGGAAAAAGCACAGTTAACCCTGGTTCACCAAACGGCGAGTATTTTGAAAATCCACAGGAAAACAATTTCCAGAAAACTGACACCCGCGTTAGAGATTTATAATGTTAAAGCACTAGGTGCAACTTTATATGGTGTAGAGCTCTGTGGTTGTTCAAGCGCTGGTAATCTTCCAGCCATTGAACAAAAGTTTCCTAGATCATTAGTGAATCTACCGGTTTTTACCCCGTTGATTCCTCTTTATTTTGATCTTGGCCAGAAGAGAATTGCACATAAAATTGCGCTGCGGATACTAATGTTCTGGCATCGGTTATTGTCTACCACAGCCCTCGCTCACTATAGGGTGGGCGTCCGTTAACTATTGACAACATCTTGCGTAGACAAGATTTCTTGGATGCTCATAGTGAAGAACCGGTTATTTAAGTTAGGTTTGGTTGTCTATTGGAGAGAACCGGAAACCCTTAGCCAGATTAACAAATCACAACTCAAAGATGTATATTGGGGTATGGCTGAAACTAATTTGATAGTGAATTTGCAAGGGAACAGTGTCGATTGCTTTTATGAATTTTAAACAGTCTGTGTTTTTAGAGCCCACTTTGGATGAAATTGAACCCCCACTAGCAAGGAAACTTTACCTACAGTTTAGGTATGGTTGTTTACCTGTTAATTATTTTTAAAAGAAATTGGTCTTAAGCAGGAGAGAGCACTGAAGAACATTGTCCCTGTAGCCAAGGGATTACTGAATCACCTGAACACGTTCTGTTTTTTTTGTCCCCTGTACCACCAATTTCGAATAAAATGGATTGCCCCTCTCTGTAGAAATCTGGGAGTTAGGAGGTACAAGGAGGCGTATAGAATAATGCAAACAAACACAACGCTTATGATTGTATTTTGCACAGCAAAGTTTTTATTGGCCATGTGGATCAGGCGCACTAAGTACTCTCGTGATAGTGTTTAGGGTTCACTTCCTACGGCGTACCATATTCTATGGCGCCTGCTTAGGTTTTCTTGTGGGTCATGAGTTATTTTAAATGGTTGTTGTTTTTAACATTTTATTTCCTCCTTTTTTGAGTATTTTACGATGAATTTATTAAGTAAAAATAATGATGGAAATGTTAGTTTTCAACCATGCTGCTACCAAAATGCACTTTCCTTTCGATCACTGATGCACTTTAATCGATTGACGTACGCTGTGACTGTATATAGATTGTGATTGTTTATTTATAATGTTATGTCTTATTTGTATTGAGTATTTGTAATTGTTTTGGCTTTTGATGTACTTTTATGATCTATAGTGATCGAAATAAAGTTCTTGATTGATTAATTATGTTTTCTCCGGATTGAAATGAATGGTGATTTGATTTCCGTCTGGGAACTAGTATTTTATCAGTTCAGTTGTGCACGAATGCTAGCATACATGTCAGATTAAAGGCACCTCAATTGGTTAACAGATTACATCATTTCAACTGATCACCCACGAGAACCTACAGGTACTACTTGTACCGTGAAGATGAATACTGCCCCAAGGGGTTGCAATATGTAGATATTGCAATGTTTCATAATTTTCATGACCCAGAGATGTCGATTGTCTTTCTTTCCAATGCTTCACGTATGCGGTCCTGACTTTTGGATTGCATTCACTACTGTGATTTGTAATATCTTCCCTTTTTTAAATGGCGCCACTTCATAGAGAACAGACGGCAGCCTTCATCAATATCTAGTTACGCTTGCGACAATATGTACTTCACCCGCCTTCGCCACGGCTGCACATACTTTGGCATCTTCTGGCCGTTACTGGTGTCTGGTGAGTGGGCAACATTAAGGCTTACATAGTGTTTTTAGAATACTTCACAGTGGTTTTAAAAACTGGCACCTCCCTGATCAATGTTTCATTTATTATGTTGCAGCAGGCATATCATGGTCCTGAGTGGAAAAAGTGGCTGATTTGGCTTTACTCCATTGACAATTCCAGTTTGATGGTTACTTCTTGGCGTCTTCGGGTCATTACTGGTTTTGGGGTGAGTTTGTTGACTACAATCTGGCTGAGATTGTGTTTTAAGAATACTTCATGCACTATAAAACTGGTTTGTCTCTGATAAGCGTCTATGTTTTTGATCTATGTTTCAGCAGGCTTTCTTTGGTCCTGCTTTGAAGAAAGTGCCTGATTTGGATTTACTCGATTGGCAACCCATAACCGACAGTAAGCAAAGTCTTGATATATTGTCAATCGTTTAGACTCATATAACTCAGTGCTGAGATAGGGGGGATATGACATTTAAATTAAACATCACACAATGTCAATCCATGCCAGTGATTTGGGTGGCAAGGGCCAAATGGGTATACGCATGTTACGGCCATCAATCATGCACACCAGCAGCATACTATCTGTGATTCATAGTTGAATATAAGGGGGCCTCGCAAACACCAGGCGGGGCTCATACATAAAATTGTTTACAGTCGACCCTAGAGGATTACACAGTTTGACATGTGATTCCGTTTTTCACTTACAGTGTTTATTTGGGCCGGGTTGGCTGTTAATACTTTTTTGAAGATTGTTACGATTGCTCGGCAACTATCACAAGTTGACTTCTTGTTGGAAGGACCTACTAAGCGCAGCAGATTTTCCTTGTATATTAATCCACTGTCTCTGTAGTTGGATATTGTTCTAGCTCATTCTTATTACTTATAGCATTGTTTTAGTCACGTTTTTCAAATTTTCATTTTGAGACTTCTTTTTCTCCTTTTTGATCTTCATGGACAACACAGGTGTTTTTGACCTTGAGATGTGATCATTGCTCACATATGGGTGATTGATGGTTTTATTGCACTGTTCCATATCTGATCTGTTTTGCAAACTGTTGTTTTGCATTCAGTCTTTCTTGCCACATGGTTTGGCTATGCATTTATGCCTTGGTTTCTATGGTGGCACATTGTAATGTTGATTGGTTATGAATTTAGGATTATACACTTATGGTTTAGATAAAATATATTTGAAATTGTAATTTATGGTTTTGCAGTCTTGAAAAAGTCCTGTGGATGAAACACATTTAGGCTGCCTCCATGGCGAAGTTATTCATGCCATGTACAGCATTTGTTGTGAATAACGAGAAGAATTTGAATTACCTGCTCATACATTTGACTTTCTTATAAAGGATCCTACAGGAACAGCAGTGTGTGCTACGGTGCTTTGGTGCCAAGTTTTCCGGACTGTCACACAATACAGTATTTTGCACCCTAGGTGGCTGGGTGCTGTCACCTTGTGAGCACCACTGGAATGGACTTCCTTTTTTGCTTTTGATACTTGACAATCTTATTGACCACCCTACACAATTAATTTGATGTGCAAGTGTTTCTCATAGCCACCTCTGATTCATTTAGTCATGATTCATAAGGTGTGTTAATCTCTCAAAACATGGTGTGGTGGAGTCACTTCGATGAACTATAATTATTTTGTTAAGTGTGAGAAAGACGCAATTGCACAAGTGGATACTTATCTCTAGGGTGGTCTGGATCACAAAAAAGGAATCATCATTGATGCAGATCTGTGGGTCCACAGGCATTCTAATGTAAGTGTCTATCTAGGCTTAGGCCTCTCCGTAAGGCAAACAGAAGATACTTATTCCCCTTGATAAGGTCCCCAGATGGAATCTCACTTGACTTTTTTGAGCAAGGCATACAGTCATGGAGAAAGGCTGCTGGAGTTATCAGTGAAATGTATTGCTCCTAATATGCATACTTTTGCAAAACTATGCACAATCTGCTGAAAACAATTAAAACATTTGACATTTGCAGACTCCGGAGTGACACACCCAAGCTCTGGCAGCACAGGATAGCAACCAGTGAATATTTTATAGAATACAACCGGGATCAACAGAAATCCAGATCCTGGGGCATGGTTAAGCAATATAGAGTCCATCCAGAAAGAATAATAGCAGCCATTACACAACTAGCCAAGGTATAGCTCTGAGAAGTCAATTCATGAGTAGGAGGGAGCAGGTCAGAGTAATGAGCATTATGCATTCAACCATAATAAATGGCCATTTAATTTTACCCATCAGAGTTGCTAGTCCAACCCCTTATGTGGGTAGATTTATGGAATCCAAAGAGGGAGGTTGCAAACATTGAATTTGCGGAAGGAATGTATTTACATTACTGAATATGAACATGAAAAGGAGGAGGGGATAGCCAATTAAGGATGTAAGTGGAGTGAACCAATGCAGGTGTTTTGGCCCTATAACCTTTCATAACCAAATAGGAAAGTTGCCACAGGAAATCACTCTTGATCTTTCCGTCCTATACCTGGATGCTCAGGTTGGACACCCAAGACTGTAGGCTTATTTAAGTATGTTGAGAGAAAAGTGTACACCATGCTGGGGGTAGGGCAGGTTTGGCGAGTGGTTGCCTCACCCAATCACCCACACTTAATGGACTTACTGGACAGAGAGGGGTGTGGGACACAAATCACACCCAATGGGAGACAGCTGCAGGCAGGGCAATGGTAAAAAATGTCAGGAGCAGTGACGCATAAAAACTGCATTTGTAAGAAGGATGCCTGCTCCTCGGAGACAGAGAAGGCACCTGTTAGCAGTCAATAGCTGAAGCAAATCCTGAAAAGAAAGCAAATCACGCACAACAAATAAACATTAACAATGCTGAAACTACAGCATGTAATGTAATGCACCAAAATAAATGTTTTACTGGCACAGATTTCATAGAAGAGTGAACTTTGAAACAGCCAGAGTTACTTCGAGAGCACCACTTGCGAACTGCTGAGGGTTCCTGCATGGCGCAGAAGTCTGGCAGTGCTTTACGAATGTCAGTAAAATGGAATAGATTCTTGGACATAGATGGCATACAGCTGCGAAGTGGAGGCACTTCCGCATGTAATATGCACTTAATTCATGTAGTGGGATCTCTGGATTGAATGAGTTGTAGTAAATCATACATAGCACCTCACTATACTGCAGAAACCGTTATTGCCACAAGTTAAAGGCCCACTGGCAGAGGTGAGAGAACTTTGGCACATTACTGTGATATGAGATTTGTTTTTACATTTCTCACCCATATATTGGGTGAGCAGATCCTCGGCTTCCTAAACTTCTCTTCAAGAGAAGGTCCTATGGGAAGTGGGATCTAGGATGCTGCCAATGGCATTGCAACTATAATAGCACCTAAGTAAGAGATAGCCGGGGAGCGCATGAAAAGCTTACCAAGGTAATAGTTCGTCATGAGTTGAGAAGCTTAGACAGAAGGATAATTTGCTGATACCAGTAAGTATTTTTCTTCTTTTTGGGATTTATTTAATGCGTGGTACAAGAGAGTAGATGAATGTGCCTTTGATGTTTTTTTTTATTCTTCAGTACGCCACCACAATGTAACAACAAACGCACAAGGAAGTATGGTACTTCGTTGGCAAGGAAGCAGATAACATAACATTTGCAAAGTATAGACACTGCAAAAATGCAGAGTGGTTGTCAGGGCATTGCACATACTCAGTGATCAACGGGAGTAGCAGCAAGTGTTACAGTAAGAGAAAGGGGACATCAACCAAGCTATGAGGGCTATCAGCAAGCCACTGTGGTGCCACTACCCCACCGTTGACTGGGATTCCACCACCAACAAAACAAGCATTTGCAATGCAATCGGTCTCGCCTTTGGGACCTCATATATATTTAGCTATGCAGCACATTAGCCTGGATGCTGAAACAGCTACCGTTCTTTAACATGGTGGAAAGTAAGCACCAAACTGCGTGACACACCAGGTATGGGAACACAGAGAGAAATATTGCCTTTCAACGGGAAATGGTATAGTCCAAAGTTCTGTTTTTAATATAAAATCAGGGCCTTCGGTGGTCATATCACTGAAAATACAAGATTTGAAAAAAATATTATTGTCTACGGGTGCTTGTGGAAGACAATTTCTATGGACTGGAATCTAGAGTATGCTAAAGTGATTCTGGTATTTTATTGACCTCTGCTGGTCGTTTTCTATCAAGAAAGTTAAATAGAGGCGGTTGCCAGAAATATTAAAAAAGAAAGTCCCTCAGCAGAAAGCAATTCTGGTATTTTACTGACCTCTACTGGTCCTTTTTTATTAAGACAGTTAAATAGAGGCAGTTGAACAGAAAAAGAAGTCCTTAAGCGGAAGCAGACAAGTCCTAGTGCTGATCTCCAGAGCCCACAAAGTACATACACATATATGTATATACTAATATATAAGTATATACTAAAGTATATACAAGAGGTCTTGAATGGTTGACCTAAAAATGACTAGTTGTGTATAATATTGAAATAAAAAAGATCATGCCGACTGGTTGTGGAACCAAAGACACGTTGTCCGGAAAAGCAGAAATGCTAATATATTTAATATTTGAATACAAGCTATCCATAAACACATCGACCAGAGAAGTGCCAGAGCACACAAAGTTTAACTGTAGCAAACAGACTCAGACGAATGTGCGCACGGAAGATAAAGTGCGAAAGCCTTGTTAACCATAAGCAATTAATTTTTGTACAAATATGAATTAGCAATAAAGTGAGAGAGTGAAGAGAGAGAAATAAGGTATAGATAGAGAAAAAGAGAAAGTTAGAGAAAGAAAGAGAGAGAGAAAGACATGCGAGGTGGGCTGGGAAGAGGTCACCTTGGAGAAAAGCACTGGACTGCTAAGGATGCTTATTTTGTGGTATTCTGAGGATATGTGGGAAAGGATGATGGAAGGAAGTTTCTGGTAAGATGGGTAGAGGTTGAGGCCTGAAACATGTCCACAGGGTGGGGAGTGGTGATCCTGGAGAAGAACGTTTGACTGCTAAGGACGCTTAACTTGAGTGTGGTTTAGAAGCTGTGGGGAAGGATGAGGGGACTTCTTAAGAGATTTCTGCAGATTTAGGCTTTAGGTATGTTTGCTGGACTGGGGAGAAGTCACCGTGCAGTAGAGCTGTGGCCTGGTAAGGACGGTTATTTTGTGGGACTGTGATGATTTGTACGAACGGATGAGGGGATGAAGCTTGCCCTTGTTCAGAAACCTCTATAGGTCCAGGCCTTAGATATGCCTTGGGGTGGGGAGAGGTCACCTTGAAGGAGAGCTTTGGACTGCTAATGACGCACACCTTGTGAGCTATGGCGATGTGTGGGAGAGGATGAGGGGAAGAAGCTTGTGCTATGGTAGTATGTTTGCAGGCCTGAGATATGCGAGCAGGGCTGGGGCGAGGTCTCTCTGCAGTAGAGCTCTGGACTGCTAAGGTCACATTATAATGAAAAATAAGATAGGACCGATGCTTTTTCAAATTGTAAATCAACAAAACACATCGTCTTAAAAAACAAGATTTGCTAATTAACTGTGACCAAATAAAGGAGATTGTTTTTTTAAACCAATTTAAAACGCCATTGCCATAGCAGCATAAATGTGATTATAGTGTAAACTATCACAGAAACTGAAGGTTTTTTTAATGCAGTTTTTATGTGTGGCATCAGGGTACATGTGTTAATGTACTTATGTGGAAGTTTTTTTTATTGTTTTGTAGTTAAGCGTTAAAAACGCAAGCTGAAAATAAAGCTGTGCTGCACTTTTTGAAGAATGAGATGGTGTATAGGGAAAGGTAGAGAGAGGTGGAGATTAGTGAAAGAAAGAGTGAAGAAAGAGAAATAATGTTTAGATAGAAAGAAGGAGATAGGGAGAGAGAGAAAAAGCGAGAGAAACCAAGACATGTAAGGTGGGCTGGGGAGAGGTCACCTGACAGAAGAGCTCTGGACTGTTAAGGTCGCTTATTTTGTGGTACTTTGAGGCTATGTGAGAGGAAGCTTGCGGTACAGTAGTATATGTGGAGTTTGAGGCCTCAAATATGTCCCCTGGGTAGGCAGTGGTCACCCTGGAGATTAATTCTGGACTGCTAAGGATACTCACCTTGTGGGTGTTTGAGGGGAGGATGAGGGGAGAAAGGTTGGGCTATGGGAGGATGCTTGCAGGTCCAGTTTAATTATAAGAAACAAAAGCAGACCAATGTGCGCCCAGCTTGATAAAATCTAAATTACTGCTTGATATAACAAAGCAGGCTGGTAACCAGACACATTATTTGAATACTGCCTCTTGTCCCAGCAGGTCTGTCTCCATTGTTTAGCTCCCTTCTGTTATGTATCATGAGGTGTGAACACTCCATAGTAAAGTGTGTGTAACATATACAAGCATTGGCATAGCCAATAGGTTTCGCCTTTGGGTCCTTATACGTGTTTAGCTGGAGTTCTTGACTTAGCCAACGTGTTTAAGCTATGATGTAGAGCAGTGTGGCTGCTGGCAACTATGTCAGCCTGTTTTGAAACGAGAGAGAAAGAGTAAGGAGTTGTGTGGGTGTGTGTTGATAGCAAGATGGAAGTTGACGTCACTGAAGTAAGCAACAGCAAGAATTAGTCAAAATGAAGGAGGGAATAAATAGTGACTTATATTGAGAATAAATGTAGGGGATATGAATTGAAATAGAGGACAAGTGTTGGTAAATGTGAGATACAGAAAGAGAGAAGGTAGAAGAGTAGAGACTGAGAGGAAAAAGAGTAGTATACCGGAAAAGCATGGTGAGGATTATTGGAAAGAGACAGAGGAGAGAAAGTGGAGGAAGAGAAAGGGTGATAGAGGAAGTGCGAAAGGGATAGAAATGAATATTACGGATATTGTGAATTGTAGGAAAATATATGAAAATTAGGGAGAAAAGGAAAGTAGTGAAGGGTAGAATGTGGAAAGTTGTTGTGAAACAAATTGCGAACGTATTGTTTCAAAATAAAATAAAGAGAATGTTTAAGAACTAAAAGTGTAGGTAATGTCAGAAATAAAAATCTGAAATACTAGAGAAGAAAGATGGTAGTTATGAAAGAGTGAAAGTTAAGTGGGGTGAATATAGGAGCTTAGCGGATGTGCACTAATAAAAATGCCTTTTCATAAGCTTGCTTTCGCTATTAAGGAAAACCGCACACGTAAGCGGAGTCAAAAAATTTGTATAAATATAACCAGATTAAGTCACACACTTGTCATTAAATAACAAAGCTTGCTCCCTAAAACAAAGGCTGCTCTGATTGGACAGTGATAACGGAGCTTGGGCGGGGTTTGACACTTGCCTGTATATGGGGAAAAAAACGTGAATGCCGTGTGTGTGTTTCAGAGAAAATAATGCCATCAGCGTAGCGCGGCAATGAAAGTAACCAACTAACCAGTTCAACTAATTCATGGGATTTGAAAGCTTCATTCGCTTGGCAGGGTGTTCTGTGATTTTTGTTCTTGTTTTATTTAGCTGTCAATTGATAAAGTTCACATTTGTGAAGGAAGAAAAAGCTGTAGGCAGAGAGGGAAGAAGCTGTAGTATGGGCCGGGCTGGGAGGGGTTAAACAGCTTCAGCACTGCTTCCTGATAACGATCGGAACCGCAGCAGTAATAATGCACCAGACTGCATGCAGGGACTGCGTGCGCGTCCCTGCTCGTACCCGCGGCAATACTCCATGGGAGTGAACTTCTCAGGAAAGGTGGAACATGCACCTACCGTTAGCTATTGCAGGCTACAATTTTTAAAGATGCACACAAAAGCCAATCCAAAGTGTGGGAGGAGTCAGACCCCACAAAGTACAGACAACAGCTAGACTAACAGCGCAAGCGCTGTATAGGGTCGCCCTAAAAAGGCAGCAAGTATGGTGCTGTGCCTTAGCAGACAGCTCAGCATTGCTTGAGAAATGAGGATACTGCTAGTGCTGTGCAGAGGCTGCTCTGAAACACTGCAATAGAAAACAAGAAGATTATGACCTGGCATACAGTGCAGTAAAGAGGTGGGAACAGGGAAAGCAACATAACATGGGAGGAGTGTGAGGACAACAACTGAGGATGGCAGGCAGGACCCCGAACTGCATGTCAGATTTGGTAGTGTTCAGAAACACATGGGCTCTTAGCCAGCTGATGCACTCTACTTGTATTTGGGACACAGCAAAGGGCTACACTGTGTTCTAGTGTTTTCAGTCCTGTTAAGTGCATCGCAAAAACAAATCACAATGTCAGTTTGCAGTTGACCATTTAACTAGCTGAAAACCTGCCAGATCTCTATCAGGAATGAGGGCTGGTCGGCAATCCATGGTACTCACCTGAAGCACTGCAGTGAAAGTTTACTTAAGGTGTTTTAGAAAAATGAAGGACAGCTTCATTTAGTTATCTAAGAGTAAGGGTTTTATAATACATTTAAAAAAAGGAAAGGTGTAGGATTTTTACTGGCGCCGCTGTTTCTTGAAAAACATAGATATAGCTGAACAGAGGTTTAGCACTCAGACTCTAAAGTTCAAATAGCTATCATGTTGCATTTATTGCACATCATCTTATTTTATAATGTACAAATGTTACACAACTGTAGTGTTGCACCAGGCGAATGCAAACAACAAAACACAGGCAGTATATTCATACCAGCCGAGAACAGTGTGACAACAGAAGTAATGCCAGAGTATTTTGCACAGAAATAAAACGACATGGACATAACTACCAGCATTAGACACAGAAAAATGGGTGACAGGTGCAGTGTTACCTGCAGCAACAGTGTGACAGTGCCAGTATTAACCTTATCTAGCATGCAGCGCACTGCTGCGATAGCAGTGTTACCTGTACCCCATGTGCAGAACAGTGCAGCAACGACAACACTACAAACACAAAGCAGCATAAGTAATGTAATACAAACCAGAAGAAATAACATAATCTACCCTATGGATTTAGAGACCCGTCCCAGCCATGCTCCATTTTAAGAAGTACATGGTGATGCACTTTTTTAAAGGACACTTCATCAGGATGAAGTAGTCACTTCCACCCTCAAAGCTCAGCTACCCTTCCATTCACTTGCTGACTGCATCTCTGCCTTTGCCCCTGTACCGCGCTCCAGGGCTTTTTGTCTAGGTTGGCGCTTTACAAATCACATATACGCACAGAGCTAGCAGACAAGGAGGAAAGTGCTCCCCACCAGTAGAACATTTGAATGAGTGAACTGAACAGCTTACAAGTGTTTGCAGTAAATAACAAGTTACTCGTTGGCGTGCTTATATTTACAGCACATCTAACGTGCATTACAGGTTACCTGCAACAAGAGCAGCTCTTGACAAGAAAAGTTAAAGGGACCAAGGATCTCACAGGGGACAGGGACTTGGTTAAAGGTGTGATTCAGTGGTATAGTAAATAAAATACTGCCACCTTAAGTTCAAAAGTATTACAAGTTGCCTTGGAGTTCTATGCCCTAAGGAAGGAAACAAATCTTTGAAGACTTGCAAAATCTTTATAATGTACGGCATGGGTTACATCTTCTCGCATAATATGACATATCACAGGGAAGACTCAAAATCTTGTTGGTCCTGTATCCATCATAGGACAAGCACTGGCTCTAACGCTAGTTAATTTAGCAACCTTAGAGCGATACATGGCTGCAGGAATATTAACTTTGCCAAAGACAAGGTGTCCAGTGGCCACGTATGCGTGGCCTCTTCACTTACGCCTAGCTTTTTTCCAAGATATGCTGCATTGTGGAACTTGTGACACTGTAAACATGGCCTCAAGAACCCAGCATGTCTAATGATGTTGGATAAATTGTCACCAATGGCTGAAAATACCAGACGACATGGAGCCACTTGAGAGCTCTGGAGATGGTCCCAGACGGGTCACTATTGCAGAATCATCATCCCACTGTATATAGTGATAGACTATAGGACCAACATTAATGCATTTATTCCTATCTCACACATGGACAGTTAAATCTGATACACCAACTGCTATGGAGGAATTGTTTACCAACCTGATTTTGCACACCGGGACTTTTAAACCCAAACTTCTAGTACGGAAACACGAACTACAACACCCAGAAAGCAAACTCATGCTGGCCGGAAAAACAGGGCTGGCTAGGAGGGGCCATTTGGCAGAATTGTAAGGCAGGCAGCGTCACTACTCACCTTCACTGTTGAGTGCCCAGCCATCATTTCTTTTCTGAATGCTGGTTTTCCCACTGGTGGGATGTGGTGCCCTATGAAGGAAGAGAGAATGGAGGATACAGACTCCGGACATCACAGTGCCCTCCCTGTGCAGAGGCGGAAGTGGAGGTGATTAATGAGGCTCCTGTCAGCCCTCAGGAGTCACTGACCACCCGAAGTGAGCATTTCTCTCACAATCACTCAATAAGACACTGGCTGTATACTCACATTTAGCCGCATTTTCAGTGAAATGTCTATTGCGGTAATAGCTATTTAAATATTATCAGATCGGCAGACCAAAGCTGTGGACTGTGGAAGTGTGGAATCAGGCTCAAGTCTCGCCGTCAGCTCAGCATCCTGTATTCTGGGTAAATTGCTTAATCTCCCCGTGCCTACCAAGAATGAATGTGTCCTTGGGCAATGTAATGTAATGTAACTTGTGCTCAGCTAAAGCGCTCCAATACCTTAGGGGAGAGTTCGAGCTATATGAAACTGCAAAAAATCTATACTTAAGAAAAGTTAGGGGTTTCTTTAAATTGGGATTCTTTGTAATGATGCAGGGAGGACCAGTTATATGCATTTCGAATTGAAACCTAAATGCTAAATACACTTGCTACCAGTAAAGATGGACGGTGTGGTTGCTGTGTTTCAAGGGCCTCCGTGGCCTAGGGGCGGCCAAATTTTGAGACTTTGAAACTAGGAAACCGGTTTGCATCCCGGGATCGACTCTGCATCTTGTGATTCTGGGCAAATCACTCAATATCATTGTGCCTTACGTGTAGCGTCTGGTTCTATTATAACGTGCTTTAATGCACATGTCAAATTCACGCAATTAAATAAATAATTTTTAAAAAACAGCACAGCCCTATAGGCAGGCACATGACTGGCTCTTTGAGTTTGAACAACTTAAGTTTTATCAAAGAATGTTCTATATTTGGGATATCGGCGTCTTTATTGTACTAAAATGCTAATATTTGTTAAACATACTTCACAAGCCTACAATAAACACGTATTTCACAATTATAAACAATCTTATGGGAGGTTTAAAATTGTGTTCTTTCGTTAGCTCCATTTTATAGATCAACATAAAAACTGCAGTAAGAACTAACAACGAGAGTTTGTGGCCTTGCGACCAGAGCTGTTGACTTAGAAGCTGGGGAACTGGGTTCGAGTCTCTGCAATGACGCTGAACATCCTGTGATTCTGGGCAAACCCCTTAATCTCCCCGTGCCTACCAAAAATGATTGTGTCTCTTTATGTTACGTAACTGGTGCTCGTGTAAAGCGCTCCAACCTACATGGGTCGAGTTCCTGCAATATAAAACTGAAAAAATAAAAATTGACGTTACGAAAAATGTCTGATCGTATTTTAAGGTTACATTTCTAACAATTTCCAGCTGATTAGCATATTTTGAGGGCCACTGGAACAATACCTATGGGTCGAGTTCGCACTATATAAATCTGCAAAAATAAAAATGACGTTACGAAAGATGTCTGGGATCATATTTTAAGGTTATATTTCTAACAATTTCCAGCTGATCAGTTATTTTGAGGTGCAGTGATGCCAGGACCCACATCTGAGGGTCCCTTGAACCCTGATAATTGCTGTTGTTTACTACCCCACCAACAGTCAAAGGGGCCATTTTCCCTGCTTGCCCCAGGGCCCATGGCGTCCTTTCTACTCTACTTAGGCTGGCCAATTCGATTTTGTATTGTCTGTGTAGGTTTTATTTGTTACAACCGAGTTTTGGGAAACTTTGTCAAGCTGTCATGTAGAATTCCACCCCGCACAGGAATGCTGGTTTACTTAAAAGTAATCTGTAAAGATCCTTGGGAAAGCCTCGTGGTTGTGTGTTGGAGAAATGACGTAGCTGGTTACCTTTTAAATCTTACGACCCCCCTGGGTGTAGGGGAAAGAGAGCTTTGCATGTTTGTAAAGAATCCGTTTATTATAAATGGCGTGTGGTCTCTGGTATCCGTCGCTCCGTTGCTTTGAAGCGCTCTATTATTCCGGGGCTTGTTATCGGAGTAATCCATCAGAAGCCAGGTCATTCAGTTACAAGTAACTTATCTCGTGTTCCTGCCTGTCACCTGCCCCCCCTCCCACCGTCACAGAATGGGAGGCAGGTGACGCGTCCTCCGCTTTCTGAGCTCAAAAGCTGTGAATTTAATTTTTTTTCCTTCTTTCCGTTCTGTCACAAGCGATCAGAAAAGGTTGTCGGTTAATACGAATTAAACTGTATTGTGGGCTTTGAAAAACATCCAAACATTCAAAAACTGTATCTGAAATATAAACCCTAGATAACGTCAAACTCTTCTGGAGTGCTTCATAGGGTTTTGGATTATCTGTAGCTTTTTGTTTATAAAAGCTCAGAGCAAATGCACCATAAATCGAAACAGCTTTGCCATCGAATCCAGAATTTTTATTGACTATTATTTTTTAAAATAAATACTTGTGTGTGTTTATATAACAATTATAGCACAGAGCAGAGCGCACACATGCATGTGGTCTTTCAGGCACATACGAACGTGCCATGCGGGTGCCGCCTTCCGCCTTACTTTGGCTGGTAGCCAGCGGGACGCCTATGCTAGCCGCCTTGCAGATGCGCTCTTCTGACTCTCGTGCCCGGCCCTCGGGGCTTTTCCCAAATGTCTGGGGAGCACTGAAGAACACTTATTGTGTGCTGAAATACAACCGGCGTGCGCATGCGCACTGACTTGAGTACCAACCTGCCGCTCACGGGTCACTTGATCCCTCGCTTGTCAAACTTCAATATCTGCTTATTATGACTCTTCTCTGCATAGCAGCCCTTTTATTGTCTTTTTGCAATGCCGACCATTTCTGGGGTATAGAATTACCCCGGCGTTGCCGATTCGGCCCCAATTGCAGCGTTTCAGGAACTGCAGCGGGGGAGGGCTGTGCATGCTGCAAGGGTACCCTGAGGACAGCGGCTCGCGCGCATCCTCGCAGGAGGCCCGTGGCTCCTCGCGCTCTGGGCGCGAGGCTTTGCGGGGGTCACACGAGCAGCTGTTTGCTTCGGTGAGATGCGGAGACTCACCACAGCGAGAAATAGTCCACAGACAAGACAACGCGATGGACGAACCGAACACTCTGGGACACAAGAACCATTACCTCTTCTAATGCACCATGCGTGGATGTTGCGAGGGCTTGCAGGGAGCGGCTCTGGAAGAGAGTCAAGCTCAGAGGCTGTTTACATTTAAAGTGAAAGCGCTTCTACACCTGTGTAATGAAGGGAACACACTTCCCATGCGCTTAAGGGGGAGCTCAGGGAAAGCGAGAGGGAGGAAGGGGTTAAGGGTGGGTGCATGGTGGGCGGGTGACTCGGTGAGGGAAACAGCAATAAAGCCCTTTAAGGGGCTTGTCTTTAAGCAAGGAGATGGCTCAACATATAACGCTGCCGACTTTGGAGCTGGAGAGCAGGGTTCGAGCCTCGCATGGGCTGTATCACTTAATGATAAATAAATAAACGGAGATCTCGGAGGGGGGTGGGGAGAGACAAATAAAATAACCACAACAAACAAAGAGGGGAGAGAGAGATAAAAAAAATAAAAACACAGAGCAATTCAACGTACATAAGCCAGCCAGGGGAGGTCGGGGCATCGGACTGCGGGAGGGGTGTGGGCATGGGAAGAAAGTAGTCTGTGCAGTAAAGGGGCCAGTAGCCGTGGAAGGACACAAATGACTGACATGATTGACATGGGGAGGGACTAACAAGCTTAAAACCAATCGTAAGGCAGCATTTATAACCTAAGCCAATGAAGAAGATGGGCCGGAGAGTGGGTGGAGCTTCCACGAAGCTTCCACACTATAGTGTATACTGCATGCCTCGAAAAGCGATGGCAGCGCAATCGCAACGCTAGGCGAGACCTAAAAAGGAAGTTGATGTGCAGGCAGCGCTGATGCAATCAAAATGAATTCATTTACCTTTTACACTACTTAATGTTGGCAACATGTTTTCAAGAATTCACTGCTACCCTAATTCTCTGTTCCAACTAGAATGCACTGTCATAACTGTTAATCAGTGTCAGAAAATGGGGGAGATAACCCACAAGGGGAACAGAAATAACTCATCAGGGCAGCACCTTTGGATAGTTGCTAGCAACATCCACGGGAACATGGCTAAACTGGCCATTCTGCCATTTTAACGAGGAGATGCTGGTTAGAGAGATGAATTCATAACTGGATAAGCTAACATGACCCAACCATGAAAGCTTCTATCTCCCACTGCTTTCAGCAACCTCCTTCAGTGTGAGTTTGGTTTGATTATTTTGCCTGGGGTGATTTGGCTTTCGAGTCCTTCACTGGGAAGGCGTACGGTACTCATTGAACACTTGACTCTCCCCATTAGCATCATGTTCAGCGCCTGTACCCATATTCTTTGCAAAGCAAGCAGCTTTGAGAAATATATTTACTGTACCTGTGCCAGGTTATTCACATCCAATAAGGGGTCAGGAAAACAAAAGCACAACAACACAGATATGGGGTACAGTCTTGGCATCATTTAGCACTGAGGCCCCAGCTGCACTCTCTACTGTTTGTGTACAGCATAAATACTTTACACATTGCCTTCAAGTTGTGCCAAGCTACCAGAGGGCTAAGCACAGGTTAATTTAGTGATTTTTTGTGGGTCACCCTGACAAACATTGTAGATGCTGCTAGAGTAGGGTTTCACACCCCTAAACTTATAACCCAATTTTCCATACTTCGCTTTAAAGACTAGCCTACAGGAACCCCTAAGCCTTAAATTCCAATAATTCATATTGTGCTTCTAAAAGTGGGCTTATTCTGCAGCAATGTTCGAGGTCTGAGAATAATGCACACATCACTCAGGTACCCACCACACACTTAAGTGGCTTTCCATGAAAGCTTCAAGTATGTTCAAGCTTGGGTCTAACACACAAATTCTCGCTAGTCGGGGCCCAAACTAAATAACACAAAAGATGCCAATCTCAGGGGTGCTTCACTCGCTGTGGAGTTTTGACCCCCTCCTTTTCAAAAGCCCATGCTTCAAGAACAGAAGGCATGTACAATGTTTTTTCGGGAAGCACCTTCAAAATCTCGAACTCTATTCCTCCTGAGAATATTATCCCTTTATAGGGAAAATAAAAAAATGGCAATTTCTATTATTCTAGGCCTGACATGTTCCCTACTCTTCTGACATAACACCGTCTCAATGATGTAAAACATCAGAGTTTACCAAGAACATGGTAAATCAATAACCTCATCATATGATGGTCCCTAGTGCTTTTTAGCAGCATCTAGCTATCCCCAGCTCAGACTAAATTCCACTGGTACCGAGTGCCTGAGGTGGACTATAATTTTCAATATTTTACCCACTGTTCTATTGAAAAAACTAAATTTGTTCGCATTTAAGTATTCTGTTAAATATAAGGTTTTATTTATTTATTTATTTAAAGTTTTGTATAGCGCGAACATGACCCAAGAGGGTATCAGAGCGCTTTACATACGGTTGAGGGAGACATAGGAAAACAGCTAAGAGTGAAAAATCAAGGTAACAGTGGGACAATATACAACAAGAGCAAAGATGACATTATGGTGGACATAGGAAGAAGGCTGGGGAAGAACGAAAAGTAGGGCAATATACATCAAGAGCAAAAATGACAATATGGCAGGCGACAATGGGTCGCAACAAATGATATGTATTAAGTAAGATAGAGGCAAGAGGAGAAAAGCTTCTAGTTCAGCACATTGTTCATTAGTAGAGCTTTAACTTCCCTTTTGAAGGCAAGTGTAGAGGGAATCAGTCTTGTTTCCACTGGAAGGGAGTTCCAGATTCTCGGGGCGATGCCAGAGAATGTACGATTGTAGGTTTTAAGCTTATTAAATTTCTTTGGCTTGAGCAGCAGTGTGCTGGTGCTCCTTGTGGTCCGGGAGCCACCAGGGTGTTGAAGTGTAGTGCTCTATGGGTCATACAAGCAATCTCTAGTTGGATCCTTGCCTCAAAAGGAAGCCAGTTGAGCGATTTCAGGTCCGGCGAAATGTGGTTAGTCTTCTTGGAACCCGTGATGAGTCTAGTAGCAGCATTTAGAGAAGCTCTGATGGGGGCTAAGCTGAGTTTCTGCAGACTGCATAGAGTAACACTACCGTATTCTAGTCTAGAGATGACAAGTGCTTGCAACGCCGATTTGAAATCTTCTTGGGGAAGGTAGGGTTTGAGTTTTCTTAGGATACAAAGTTGGAAGTTCGCTCCTTTGGTCGATGATCTGATGTGATCTTGCATGTTTAGGTTTTTATCTAGCAGTGGTTTCGTGGAATCAATGATGTGTGGTTTGCAGTTGAGCGGTGACGTTACAGAGATATTTCATAACAGTAGGGGTTTGCCTAGCGGGTGCAATGAGGAGAATTCAGTCTTGAGGGCGTTTAATTTGAGATGGTTGGAAGTTAGCCAGTTTAGGGTTTTGAGCAGGGTTCCGTTGAGTGATTTAATGTCTTCGGGGGAGGATATTTTCATGTAGAGTTGGGTGTCATCCGCATACATGTGATATTGGATGTTGGAGGCTTTAAGAATTACAGTCAATGGTTCCAAGAAAAGGTTAAAGAGCGTGGGGGAGAGTGAAGACCCTTGGGGAACACCCAGTGTGCAGGGACTGGGGTTGGATAGAGTCTGATTGGATTTGACTCTTTGGGTTCTGTTGTTGAGGAAAGAGGAAAACCATTTAAAGACCGTGCCTGAGAGCCCCATCCTGCGTTCCAAGAGGTAGAGTAGATTGTCATGTTTGACAGTGTCGAATGCAGAGGGGAGTTCGAGAAGAATTAAAAGGCAGGCTTCATTCTGGTCAAGTAAAGTGAGAGCGTCATCTACTATGTGAGTGATGGCCGTTTCGGTGCTGTGGCCAGTGTGGAACCCCGATTGGAATAGGTCGAGAAGCTGGAATTGCTCAATGTGTTTGCGCAGTTGTTCATGAACACATTTCTCCAGTAGTTTTGCCAGGCTGGGGATGTTTGTGATTGGTCTGTAGTTGTTCAGGGTCAGCCAAGGGTTTTTTGAGAATAGGGCGCATTAGGCCAGCCTTCAGGCAGTCCGGGATCTCACCTTGAAGAAGTGAGGCGTTGATGATCTTGGACCAGAGCGGTGCTAGTGATCCTATCATTTCTTTAAAGAAGTTGGGGGGGAGGGGATCATTGAAGTAATTTGAGGGTTTAAGGGTCGAGAGAATATTGAGGATGGTAATGTCATTGAGGGGAGTGAATTGACTCCATGAAGCATTGTTTTTGGTGGAGAGACCGTGAGGGCAGGGGTGTGGAGACAGAGGAGGCAAGAGAGGGCGAGAGTTTGAGTGCAGCAGACATTAGATCTGATTCGATCTTATTCGTCTTTTCGAGGAAGAAGTCAGCAACCGCGTCGCAGTTTGGTTGTGGGCGAGAGATGTGCTGAGATTGGATAGAGGTGTTGTTGGATTGTGTTTTAATCAGCTCAAAAAGTCATTTCGGGCGATTTTTGGCTTTGTCACGTTGGTCTTTGAAGAAGCTAGCTTTCGCCGTTCTAATGAGTTTGTTGTATCTACTTCTTTTGAATCTTAGAGATTTTAGAAGATCCGTGGAGGGAGTGGATCTCCAGGTGCGTTCAGCTAGCCTTAGGCTGCTTCTGTCCGCATTTAGCCTGTCAGTGAGCCAAGGTTTGGAGTCTTTGATGGGTATTCTTTTTAGTTGAAGGGGGGCCGTAGCATTCAGGGCAGACAGCATGGCGTTGTTATAGTGCTCAGTGATGTCGTGAACGTCGTTCATGTTTGCAGGCGGCGGAAGGGAGAAATTGCAGCGCGCTATGAGCTCATTTACGCTTGTGTTATGGAGCGATCTTTTCCACTTTTTTAGTTTTAGCGGTTGAGCACTTTTGTGGTTCCAACTTTCAAGGATAAGGAAGTTGATATAGTGATGGTCCGACCAGTCACAGGGGAGAATGGATTCGAGATGAATGGAGTTGGGGTTGGAAATGATTAGATCTAGTGTCGATCCTAAGTTGTGTGTGGGACTGTTGCAGAATTGAGTCAGGGAGAGGTCAGTTAGGACGTTTTGGAGGGTGTTAACCGCCTGATCATGCGGGTCATTCCAGTGGAGATTGAAGTCACCAAGGAAGATCTGGGGCAGTGTCGGCCCAGGTTGGAGGAGATGGTTTCCATAGTTTGTTCAATTAGAGGGAGGTTATCACCTGGGGGGTGGTAGAAGATGTGAAGGCTGCATAAGGGTCTGTGTGTGCTAGTGAGGTCTATGCATAAGTATTCACAAGATGAGAGATTAGCTGAAGGGGACTGTTTTGCTGTGAGAGAGTTGCGGAAGATACCTCCCGTTTTCTTAACTCTGTCGAGTCTGATAATGTTGTGGCTGGGAGGGACTAGTATGTCAAGGGTAGGGCCAGAGGAGTCGTTGAGCCAAGTTTCTGTGAGGATAAGGAGGTCAAGTTCTTGGGCAAGGATGAGATCTGCAAGGTCTGTGGCATGTTTCACCACTGATCTACAGTTAAGTAACATGCATTTCAGGTGTGATTTGTGCAGGCTGTCAGTGAGCGCGGGCTGTGTAGTGGGGATCTTCATGAGGTTATTAATGTTTAGGGCATTGGCGTTGAGTCTGGGCGCTCTATGAGGGTTGGGTGTGATGCTTTGGATGGCTTCTTTATTGCCATGCTTAGGGTATGTCGAGCTAGGGGCATTCAATGGGGCTGTTTGTGAGGATCTAGAAGGGACTGAGATGGACAAATGAGGAGAGGTGTACTCAAGAAGGAGGGAGAGAATATCTGGTTCTGAAAATGGGTTTTTGGATCTGGCGGGTCTGGATGGGGCGTTAGGGTAGGGAGTGGTATTCCAATTCTGGACAGGGGGTTTCAGCTGGATCATATGGGGGATCTCCTGTGAGGTCCTGTTGGAAGAGAGATCAAGGGCCAGCTCTTCGGTGGACTTAATGAGTTTTTGGATGACAGATTTGAGAGTTAGAAGTTCCTGGTTTATTTTCTTGAGCTTAGTAGCAGGATCTGAATGTGTGTGGAGGGGAGGAGGGTTGGTCAGTGGGGAGGGCAGAGGGGAGACCAGGGCAGGAGTGCGGGGGGGAGGGGGGAAATCCGCTAAGGGAGAGTTCCCTCTCAGATGTATGGGTGCGCAACGTGAGTGGGTGCTGGCAGGGGGGCTAGGGGAAGGGGGGTTAGATGAGTTCCTGTTGGAGAGTGGCAAGCCCGCTGTCGAGTGAGGGAGCTATGGAGGAAGGGACTAGTGGGAGAGGGAGTGGGGGAGGTGTTGGAGAGATGGTCGGAACAAGGGATAACAGATGCTCTGGAAATTACTGGCAATAGTCTGGTTAGGTTGGGGCACGGTGGGTGAGTTAGGGGAGCGTAGGAGGAGCTGTGGTCCTGTGTGTGTTGATCGAGGTATGTGAGGCAATCCTCAGGTTGTGGCCCATTATAGAGGGATCAGGGTCATCCTGAGATGGGGTAAGAGGAATCCCGTTCCTAGCTTGAATAGGAGAGACGCTAGTGACCAAAGATCTTTTAAGGAGGGCAAATCCGTCATCAAAGATGTCCAGGTTGCGATCGGTGGCCTGAATTAGTATAGTCCCATTGTTGTAGATGGAGATAGTAGCATTTGCTCTAAATGTGGGAGACGACGTAGCCAAAAGTCGAAGACCATGAGGGAACATTTTGGCCGCGGTGATTCTGAGTAAGGAGTGGAACGTCGATCTCCACTGAGCTCTTCTTTTAGTATAGAAGATCAGGTCACTAGTAATAGTATCTTTTTTGTGGACAGAGGTAGGGGTCAGATATAAGGGTTTCTGGGTTAGCTTTGAGGAGTCTACGTTTCAGATTTTTAGTCGCATTTTTGGAGAGGTTGGTCGGATAGTTAATTGTGTAGCTGTTGGTGCCCAACTTTTCTAGTCTGGAATCCATTCTGCACTGTGTAAGGGTGGTCGTGGAGGAGAGAGCTTAGGATACGTGGTATAGCTAAGAGGTCGGAGTGGGCAGGCTTCCACTGAGTGAACCTCCCTGAGGGTGTGTCTTGTGGATGCACTGTAGTTTAGGTGCGGACAATTTAGCTAATTCAAGTTGTGAGGTAGCACATGGTCATATCTTCATGTCACCATGTTGGAACTCAGTGGGAGCTCAGCGGGGGGAACGGTCTACTAATATGGCCTGGGGTTGCACCTTTGGTCTGGGCGTGGCGATTATAGCAATTGTCCCCGAAAGTTGTCCTGTTAGCAAATTTTCTAGCACATATATTAGTAGGGCGCGGTCACTTTTAGAGAGAGATCAGAAATATTTGGGGAAGTGGGGTCAAGCAATCGGCCCAGTTATTATAGAGAGGAGCGGGGGTGGCCATTTACAACCCTTGATACCCGTGAGCATCCTATTGGACAGATCAGGGATATGCTGAATCGTGGTCATGCGCTAGGTCCCCTTATAGTGTTCAGGATAGTGTGGTACTGGGGTCATGAGTCAGCCCAGCTATAGCACTCATGAGCAGGGAGCGGCCATTTTAGAGAGAGAGTTCATGAATAGTGGTAGTGGGGTCAAGCAATCAACACATTAATTCCAGGGAGGAGCAGGGGTAATGGGGTCAAGACCAGCTCAGCTATAGCACTAATGAGCAGGGAGCGGCCATTTTAGAGAGAGGGTTCATGAATAGTGGTAGTGAGTTCAAGCAGTCGACCCAGTTATTTCAGAGAGGAGCAGGGGGCTGCCATTTTAGAGAGAGGGAGGATTCATTAATAGTGGTAGTAGGGTCATGCAGTCGACCCAGTTATTCCAGAGAGGAGCAGGGGGTGGCCATTTTGGAGATTTCAGGATTGAGAGGAGACGGGGACATGAAGTCTTTCATGAGGCACTTACCCCAACATCAGCGTGTGGAGGGTAATTCGAACATGAAGCCCTCAATCTCAGAACATCAGAGAGAGAGCAGACAGCTCTCGGCGTCAGAAATGCAAGCTCCGTGATCCCCTCAGCAGCAGGAGGCGGGAGCGATCACGGGCACCACAGACTCAAAGCCGATGCCCTAGCGCCATACGGATGCTCTCCGAAGCGGCCGGCAGCACGCCAGGGGGCTGGGGGCTCGGAGAACCGTAAATACACCGGAGTGGCAGCAGCAGGAGGCGGGAGCATCCGCTGGCACAGCAGACTCCAAGGCGATGTCCTTGAGTCACAAGGATTCAACACAGAAGGGGGCTGGGGGCTCAGATCCACGAAATCACATTGGACAGAGGGAACTCAGAGTGGAGCGTTGCGGGGGAATCCGGGCGATGGCCATCCCTTCAGCGTTGCGAGCTTCGAAGACAACGGCTCGTGGTGGGTGGGAGGGTCGAGCTTGAAAGCAGAGACCAAAAGCTGCGTCTGATGGGCAACGGAAGGCCAGGCCGCATCGAGCCCAGTCGCGGAGCGATTTTCGGCATCAGCATCGACATAGGGGAGGGGGGCCAGAGAGCAGGAGGGAGAGGGAAATCCGGAGCAGACCCGTGCCTCTGGCTACGCACAGGGTCGAGGTAGAAGTCAGCTGCGGCTGTCTCCGGACTGCCGAGACTAGCAGGGAGACCGCAGGGAGCTATGTCTCAGTCGCACCGGGGATATCAGCGGGAGCCTGGGCCAAGATGACGGTCGAGTTCAGGAGATCAGCCCGGTTGGCGACCTACCTTGCCGTGCCTGGAGAAGAGGGACGAGGGGCCGACCTGCACCAGGAGCTCCAGACTCACTGACCAAGTCTCAGGCCAAGGAGGTGGCGGGCCTCAGACTCCTGCAGTCGAACAGGATAGGACGCATCCGCCGGGTGATTCAAATCCGCGCAGGCAGGGCAAGAGCAGGCTGGAAGGGGATATCTCGCCCTGTGGATCAAGCTCCGCTGTGGTCGTCACAGACCAAGGACCAAGCGAGAGCTCCAGTCTCTTGGTCCAAGTCGCAGGCTCAGAAGGTGGCGGGCCTCAGTCTCCGTCTCCGCCTCGGTTGGATGGCAGTCGGACAGGAGAGGACCCGTCCGTGGGGATGATTCGGCTCCGCACGCGCAGGGCAAGAGCAAGCTGGCAGGGGACGTCTCTCCCCGTGGATCAGTCTCCGCTGTGGTCGACACAGCCCATGGGAGTGCGGCAAGTGGGCCCATCGGCATCTGGTGCATCGGTGGCGCGGCTCGTGTGGACAGGGCGCATTCGTCGCAGGAGATCACTTCAGTCGATCCCTTCTGTCAAGATCGTAGGCGGGACGAGTGCAGTCGATCCAGTGGCACAGTCCAGGCGAAGGCGACGGGGTTGATAGAATTTTTAGATTCCATACTTCTAACAAGTGTAGGACGTGTCATCTGACCATTGACCTATAAAATGTCTCAATGCCTCCCAAACGCGCTAGTCATTTATTTGCAATGTATCTGATAGGTTCTTGGTTCTTATCAGGGCTAAAATGTATGGCTAAAGATGGTTTCAAGAGGTTCCTCCCAAAATGTATTTTTAGTAAGTGTTCTATTGCATAGCCAGCTAGGGTGTTGAGGTCACATTGAAGGCCTTCTAGAATAGGGTTAAAGATTATAATATCATATAATAGAGTACTGATAGGGTTATTACCCAAAATCGATGAGAATTTCTTTAGGTTCTTGAAAATTAAGGGGCAATTATGACAGCAAAGAAAAAAAAGAATGGAGGCCCTCAGCCCCCCCATTTTAGCCTATTTGTTGTTTGACTCATTTGTTAGATCTATTTTTCCATTTAGAAACTCGACACTAAGTGTCAGAGTGGAGGGTCAGAAGACACAGGACCCTGAAGTGTTGGTAAATTCAAATTTCTTATGCCATAGAGTTGGTACATCCATTCAATCAAATGTGATAGAAAAAACTATAATCCTGAGTGAATTACAACTATATTATCTGAAACATAATGATTTTTCCGAAAACCATGCAGCTTTCTCCTCTTGAACCCATGTGGTCAGATGTTCTGGTGGTACATGCTGAATGATGTTAAGTATTGCTAATCTGTGGCAATGATTTGCATGAATCATTAGCTATAACAATTGTATTGTTCTTTTTTTGGCATAAGCTGTGTCATCAAACCTGTTCTATGAGCATTTTGCATTCCACGTTTTTTCACCGTTCAGTTTTTGGGACAAAGTCTGTTATTAGTTGGGGTGGGTGGCAGTTCACAACAAGTAATAATGTCACTATTGTTAGGCCCAGTAAAACTTTCAATAATTTAAACCCAAGCTAAACTCCTGGTAGCAGTGGTACAAAGCATACAGACTTTACCTTAGAAAATGTGTTAAACATTTAGAAGTACCAAAAGTACAAAAACAGTTAAAAAGTAAAAGTAGTAACACAAGAATCCCATTCCAACATTTCAGGTCTTCTCAAAGGTCTCAGCAGCAGGTGCAGTTCTCCACCTGTCTTACGCAGGTCCAGTAGTGATACATTTATGCCTGAATATAGCCTGTGGGTGGGGGTGACTCCTGTCCCCTCCCAAACCAATAGGGAAAAGGTTTCCAGGGGTATCACTACCCACTTTCATAGCAGTTCCTGTGTGCCTTACTGCAAACAATCCCACAGTGCCCATCTCTGACCAAATCCAAGATACTGAAACCATTCTCCCCTTGTGCAGAATCGGTATGCCCACCTCATTGGGTAGCCAGGGAAATGAGCAACCTCTGCTCTGTGTTCACATCAAACCTGTTCTAGGGGCAGGTCCTCCTCCCACTGTGGTTGGTGTCTGCCTTACTAGGGGAATAACGAGGGACCTGCCCAGGTGTCAGCTAACATTTGCCCATGACAGGGTAGGCCTCTTTGAGGTTAGTCAAGTTCCTGCGCACAGCCCAGATGGTCATCCAGCCAGATTAACAGAACACCTTCACATACCCACGGCCTTTGTTCTGCTCTGGGAGCATTTTTCACACCTTATCAAGGAAGCCATTAAGCAGCCAGGAAATAGTTGGAATTCATGCAAATAGGCCTCTTGATGCTTTAGGCAGGGAAAGGTAACTTTCTAAAAGTATACTTTCCAATAAATCTATTACAAATCTGACTTCAGCAATAAATTGATCTTGTAAAAAATCATTCACGAAGTCCAAGGATTACATCTATAGGTGATTACTAGCCGGGCGATTACCTTATTAAATTTAATATTGTAACCCAATGCTTTCCTATATAACACCCAATCTTGCTACCATGAAAATAGCTTTTGGGGCCTTTTCACAGTAGGAATATGCACAACCCCTTATGGTCAGGAAGGCCTACTTGGGGTGGGGAACCTAATATTTAAAGGAAGGTTATGCCTGCCAAAAGGGGTGATTTTGACAGGTCAAATGTGCAGTTTTGTAGCTGCACAACCATGCTACACTGGTAGGCCTGCATTCATGTTAACACTTTCAACACTAGTGACATTTACTTGCAGACCCTGGGTACATTTTGCACCATAATTCTTATGCAGGTTATGAGCCAATTGTGACTCCCATTTTGTGCCATACTAGCCCTGAAGTATCTGGAACACTAGAAAAAAGACAGGACCAATTTCAACTTGTGAGAGCCAGTCCTTCTCAGCAAATATTTTATCATAGGAATCTGTTAATTTAGGCAAATGTATCATCGAAATTGTCACTGTAATGCCCCCTTCAACTTGAATTTAGATTTTGTAAATTAAATCCAATTCGCTTAAATGCCATCTAGAGTTTCAACTTGAGTGTAGTCTTTGTTCTCAGTAGGTGCTTGAGATTCAAAAGGGTTATTCGGATTTCTCCTGAAATGACTATGACAGTCGCTCCCCACTTATCAAGGGAGTCCTCTTTTTAGGAGATATTCTGCCTTTTGGTTGTTGTGCTTTGGGAAAGGTTGCTTCTTGATCATTTTCATCGCATTTCCCTTTCTGATAGATTTGTCCCTTTTCAGGTCAAAGGGAAGAATGGGCACTTTTCTACAAATCAGATGTCCTATCGCCACAATCTTGCAGAGAAAGATAGGAATGCTCTTCAGAGGATTGATGCCTCTCTGGTGCTCGAATAGCTTTCCTGGCTCTTAATCCTTAACTCCTTTGTGCTACCACTTGCTAATACTTGTATTCCCTCTTTAGAATCAGCCCTGGATGTTATGGTCATCAGCCTGGCGTCACTGCAGCTTTTTCAGCTTAGAATCCTCATGTTCTCAGATCTAGAATTCAATCGTCTCTTTATAGTTTGGTTCTCAGAGTGTCCATACAAATTGAAATAAATACTTGAAAAATTATTCTTGGTGGTTCTGCTTTTTACTGATCTTGCAGACTAGATCCATACTTTTGGCATATTGTCAGTAGTTCTTTGTTACTCTATATTGCCAAACACAGTCAGAGATACAGTCTCAATATTGGCAATCAATTTCATATCAAGGTCTTCAGCGTAGAGGCATCTTGTTGTATTTGCTTAAGATCTTCAGGCAATACCACTGGAAGGAATACTGTGTGGGGCTGCAAGTATGCCTACCCAAGATAAATTGTCATGGGTATTAGGCACAATCCTCATAGGAAGGCACATGTTAATTATTCTATACTTCTTCATTATTCACATTTCTAGTTTGGAGATTAATACCAGTTGTTTGTGCACATACTGGTGCTTGAGTTGTGCCAGTCACCCCCCTACCCCACTGCTGTAACAAACACTGTCTAAGCTGCTGATAAATACCTATTGCTTATCTTAACATATATCTTGTTATATCCACAATTGTTGATCTCCACCAGAGTGCAGAGTATCCATTTCTAAAGCTAGCCATGTTCCCTGTGGTAATATTAAAGGTCCAAACCATATAGACGGAACATTTGGATAAGAGTTTTTCCTGCTTCTGAGGAGGACATTCAAAATACCTATATATGTCTCCAATTTAGCTAGTGTTGACTGCATTTTGGCGTGCCAGGCCATCTGGGACCCTTAAAATTCAGGTACTACCTTTTTCAGCAAGTTACTAGAACTCCATATTTTGGAGTCATACCAGGTAGATTTCCCTAGCCCTCAAAGGTAATTGTTCATGAGTTAATTTACAGAAGTATAGGGGTGCTTGGACTCTACCAAACCTGTCAGAGAATTTCTTCCTCTTAGAAATGAAAGAGAATAGTGTTTGAAATTCTACTTTAAGACAGGTTATAAGCAAAGCTTATGTTTTGTGGTTTTCTTTTAAATAGTACTCCTATAAAGAAAAATTCTAAAGGGCATTCTGGCCTCATTGACATTTGAAGGATGGGTGAACTCTTATTCAAACCTCTAATATTCTGATCCTACGCCTCAAACAGATTAATCAATGCAGGAACCTGCATTAGATTCTCTCCATGCCTTTTACTGAAAACAAAATTAATATATACTTATTCATACATATGTATATAAACATATATACACCTGTATATAAACATATATAAATAAATATATACAGACACTTAAACATACATTTATACACATGTATATATACACACACACACACACTACAGTGGCGGATGCGACTTTGCAGTTGTAAGCAAGTAGGAGTTTCCATGGGAAGAGCATTTTTTGTTTTCTCATAATGTTGATGCTGTTTCACAAATCTTCACATAACTTTAAAAAAAAAAAAAAAAGTTAATCCATCTAAACTTCCTGGAAAGTTTTGATCAGAATTACACCAAATTTGCCAGAATTCTGAATCTTTCCTTTGAGACTGTGCTTTTTGTGATTTGATGGAAATCTGTTCAGCTATTTTTGAGAAATTAAGGTAAACAAACAGTGATATCTAGTGCCATAGGACACCTGCATTTCGACAGGCTCGTCCCGCTAGACAGATGCATGTAATTCGCTTGCTGGCTACAATATGAGGAGAAATATTGTGACAACCATTACTGGACTCAGGGACTCAGTACAGAGTACTGAAAATTAAATTAAACAAACTATAGAAGGTGGCAGGTTAGGAATACACAGACCGCCTATCCCTTTTGGTGGGAGGGTGGCCCACAGGTTCCACAAGAGCCTGTGTGGCCCCCATGTGGCAGCCACTGTACTCTCCTGCTGGAGTCCAAGGTCCAACATTTTTTTTGTAAGTTTGCTGGGTGAGAGTCCATGGATGGTTAGCCACTCACTGAGGCTTGACTGCTTCCAGGGACTGGACGCAGGGCCTGACCATAGGCTGCCCACGGCCATTGGCAATGGGCTGCAGGGGGTTGGCCAAAGGGCCTGGTCGCAGGCCAACCTCCATCACGCATTGACAATGGCTGTGCATGGCTGGAAGTTGGCCATATACTTATCGCAATAAGACATTACTTTATGTTAAAACATAATTATACGTAGGTCTTCTAATAATAACAAATACAACTGTATAAAAACAAAAAAAACACTGACATTCAACAGTTTATATGTTGCTGACCTAAGTATAATTTGCACCTCTGTGATGCACTGCTTATGACTTCACATATTACATCAATGATGATATATGAAATTTATGTTGGTGCAAGCTATACTGAGGTCAGTTGTGTTTAACTGGTGAATTTCATTTTTTTTTTTTTAAACAGTACTTTTTTATTATTGGAAGACCTACGCATAACTCTACTTTAACATGTGTGTGTATCTCTCTCTCTCCCCCACCAGCACTTTCCTCATCAGACTGCTTTACCCAGGGCAAAAGAGAGAAAAAACACAAGAGAGGAAAGGAAGAAATTGATGGTGACAAAGAAAGTAGAGATAAAAAGGGAGTGCCCCATTGGTGGAGCGGGAATTAGTTTCAATTAAAATCCCAGTTTACGATCATCAGGGCCAATCTCCACTTGGTCTCTGGCACATGGATCTTCACCATTGTTTTGGAGAAGATCAAGAGCTGTACATTACATAAAACTATAAGCACAATCACTAATCTATTTTTAGTCAATAATGAGTTTGTTACTGATTTAAAGGGTTTTATTAATCCAAATCTTTAGTAATTCATATTTGTTAAAAGTCACAAGTGAATTTTTATTAATCTTAATCATCAAATATGAACAGAAATCGATCAATATAAGTCAATCAAATAATCATAAAAGCATTAAGCACGTTCCAAAAATTAAAGAATCCCTATTCTAGGAATGGGGAGGAAAGGTGTCAGTCAGAACCCATAAAGAGCTCCAGTTCAAAATAGTGACAGCACAAGCAGAATGCTTTAGCATCAAAAATCAGCTCAATAATCAATAATCTATCAAAGCAGACTTCTCTCAAAGAGAGGTCCAGGAAAGTCTCAGAGTAGCAGGGAACAAGTAGTAAAGGGGAAGAAGCATACGTGCCTGTGGTAACCTACTCTAGGAACACATGCTAATATAGACAACACACTTTTTATCAGTGTTGCAGTTTGTGGTTTCTTCTTTCGTCAGCCAGCCAATAATCTTTCGATGCTCTCATGGGAACAGGATCACTCCTCGTCTTTTCACAGGAATACAATGACTCTACATAGCATGGGCGACACAAAGAGCACTTAAAAGGAATAACTTGGGTAGATCATCAAGGGCCACTATGGACTTTGCTATATTAGGGGCCAAACCTTTACCCGCCCCCTACTGAAAATTTACAATGAAAAACGTATACCCATGGCCACCTACGGCTGCGATGTGTGGGGTTACAAAGAAGTTAGTGAATTGCAGGCATCTGAGAATAAATTACTTAGCGGACTTCTAGCAGTACCCACCTGCACCCCTTCTTTTATGGTACACGAGGAGCTTGGTCAGGGTTACATTTCCGACCTTATTGCATTGGCCCCTTTAATGCAGCAATTGAAAATTTGGTCTAGCCCCACCCCTACCCTGAATCATCTGGTTCAAGAGGACTGTTTGGGGCTTGAGGGGCCTTTGAACATTCCATGGCTGGGTTATGTTCTAGAGCAGCTAAAGAGTTTAGGGCGCCCTGAGCTGTTCATGCATCGTAAGGCAGCTGTTCCCTAGTGAGTTGAGAGACATCAAAATTACGTTTCTGGCTAGGAGATCGGGGGGAAGGAAGGACAAGGAACTGGTTAAGCCCTCAATAAGCCAATACATATTACTGAGCCTAGAGCCCTTAGGGCAACCCTATTTCTCCTATATTAACAATCCCCACCACCGCTTTCTCTAAACCAGATTTAGATTTAACTATATTCACTGGTGTTTAGCTGTACCCAGAGACTTTTTCAAAGCTAGGTGCTCTAAAGCCTTGTCCTTTCAATCATTTCTCAGAACAGGATGTTCTACATTTTATCGTTTTTTGTGATTTTTGTAGTAATTTACGTAAAACTTTTGTTTTACCGCTTTTAAGGAATTGTAATTTTGCACAAGTGAAGTCCTTGATTTCGTTTGGAGTTGAAAGTTTCCTTAGAGGTGCACTAAGAAAGAGGAATAAGCTGTTTAAGGAATAAAGAGTCCCTCTTGTCCTTATGTTGTGATGAATTATATATGGTTTAGTGATGGGCTGTTTTACAGATATTATGATTGCACAATATTTCTTGTACGTTATATTTTACTGTACAATACAATCTGCACTCTATACACCCTTTTTATAGTTTAGATTTTACACTCTTTGTGCATTATCATTATTGCCTTGTTTTATTTCCATTACCTAAGGTTTTAGATGGTTTAGACTTTTGCAAATGGAAATTGTAGTTGAACTGCTGGTCCGTTTTTATCTATTATGCACTGTTTCTGATGTTAGTATTTATTGTGTCTTCCTTGTGCTTTTATGGTCTTTGTTGGCCCAATAAAGATTTCTTTAACTTGACTCTACATAGCAGCTTTCAATGTTGCAACTATTTCTCATCATCTCACAGTTTCATCTGGACTACTTAAGGGTTCATCTCCTTGTTCAAAACTACTTTCCCATGAGGTAAATATAATATCTATTTTCTAAATAACAGACTTATTCATGTATATGCAGCGAACATTGAGTAAGTAGAAACATTTGCAGATTTAGATGAAAACATTTATGCAGCTAATATTCATTATGAAAAACTTGGCCATGGGAAGGTCAGGAAATAAACATGTTATATGTCTGAAGCATTATCTTAGTCATGCCAGATTGTCAGGCAATGCTGCTTCAGCTATTGAGGCCTGGCATGAGTAGATACTACAATTTTTGCATTTTAACAAATTTTTATTTTTATTTAAATCCCACGCACTAATTCTGCAAATTTTTATAATGATTTAGCACCAGGGTGGATGAAAGGTGCATAAGGTGGAATCAAAAAATGCCGCCTTGGTATTCAGTCCCACATATAATATTGCCGGTCTTGAGCTTATGAGCAAAACTTTGGGCCAGCACATTTTCTTTTAAATTTAAAATTAAGCACTATATATATCTTGTATCTGCACTTTACATTCGCACCTCTAAATCCCACCGACATACTTTTTCATAAACTGGGTTTAGAATGGTAATGTGACGGCAGTAGAAACACTTTCGTAATCAAACTATCCACTTTATCTCGCTGTACTGCTTTCACTCTTTATAACGACACAATGTCCATTTTCACTTTAAATACCATTATCATTTTACCTTTTTCTGTCTTCTCAATAGGTACGGAGAAGTGTATATCTGTGGGATAGATTAAACTAGGGGATTTTCTTAGGCAGGTAGGTGGAAGTTCTTTTTGCTTGGCTTGATGATTGGATTGCCTGCTAACTTTGTCTATGCAATTTAAGTGTTGAGAAATAGAGGTTTGCTCCAAGCAGAGTTTATTTATCTTGCACTATGCAATCACCATTGATCCCTTTCTGAAGCATTAGACGCAGCTCAGATTAAGCAATCCGTACTGCGTTGTTTAATCTGCCTGCAGCTTTGAAATGGAATATATGACCCCGAGGAGGATATGTCTAAAGAAAGTAGCGTGCCCTGGGGAGCCTCCCGGTCCGACCTCATTACCTGTAACTGAGATACACTGCAGTAAAATCGTACAGGGTTCCTAATTCGGGCAATGAAATATTACCCCCCTTGTCTCCCGCAACATTTAGGGTCCGCGGAGCCCATTAGTACCTTGAACCTTGGTGCCACTGCACTATTGATAGCCATGCCCCCACTATTCAATCGATCCAGTGAAAACACTATGGAGCATTTATTCTCAGTCTTAAAACTGGCCACCCCTGCAGGGCAGCACATGCTCTACCTGTTAAAAGCACGGTGTATTACAGTGGTTTTTCAGACGCTTTAGCTAAATTGCAGTTTTGCTTTTAAAACTGAACATGGGCACACATTCCCAGCATGTGAAGTCCTGTTTGCTAACATGCCAGAATTGGCAAAGTGTCAGACATAACATGGAGCCATTTATCAGCTATGTTCTAAACGTTGGCTCGGCCATTCCAAAAACTGCTTGTTTCACACCTAAAACCCAAAAAGTTAACTTGTGTATTAAAACAAGCATTGGCAATGAAAAGTATGTGTTTTGTGAAGTGGAAAGCTTCACAACATAAAAGTCCCAAGAACAGCAGCAGTGCCGCCTTTCCTATCACAAGCAAGAAGTAAAGGGGGAGAGCATGTGGCCAAACGGCTAGAGCGGCCGACCTCCAAGCTGGGGAACCGGGTTTCGAGTCTCGGCAGGAACGCTCAGCATCCTGTGATTCCAGGCAAATCACTTAATCTCCCTGTGCCTACCAAAAATGAATGTGTCCCTCTGTATTGCATCTGGTGCTCATGTAAAGCGCTCTGATACCTTCGGGTCTAGTTACCCCTATGTAAAACTCAGAACAAAAACAAAAAAAAGGTATGGGTGGGAGTAACAAGAGACCATCATACGGTTCTCTCACACATACCGGACAGATACAATACAGGTACCCAACACACTGGAGAGGGAGGGAGAAGAGTAAAGCAAAGTTATTTATTTTCTGCAAACAGACATTAACATACATAGAGTACTGAACTCCTGGAAGATGCAGTCAGACCACTTTTGGAATTGCCATACATTTGTGTACTCATACAGTAGGATACAACAACATACCTAGTGAGGTATACTTCACTAGACTGTTCCACATATAGAACTGGGAAGCATCCGAGAATACTAGTTGTTCATATATTGAGCATTTCCCTAGACATGAGTTCTCTAGTTGCTGTCACTCGGAGACTTGTGGTCTGTGTTGGGTCTTTGGTTTTCTGCAAATTGAGAAGTAGCCGTAACCTGGTAGGTCATTGTTACTTGGAGCAGTAGCCTCACCACAGCCTAAGTAACTATGATCTAAAAAGGCCCACATGTGCCAACCTCTTTGAAAAGGTTTAGAATCCATGTGGCCCAGATACTCTGCAATCCCAGTCTCGGTTCCACACCTGTTCGAATTGCTGAGGCCCGCTGGTAAGTTTAAAGAACATAATATGTCAAAACATCAAATAATGTTGTGCTATTCAATTACACTTAGAAATCACATTTTTTTTAAAAACCCGAGTTAGCCCTCATTACATATGACACTTTGCATTAGAAGCATTGCACTTTACTAGCTGTTTCTCAATCTTTTAAACACTGCAAATCGATATCTGCCCTGTTGCAAAAACATGCGTACTATTCATGCCTTATGGTAAGTAATTTGTGTCTGAGACTCTTTCAAGATTTTCAAACAACCTACACAGGAACACTCATTACCTTGGTCACTCCTAGGTCACTAGAAAGCATGCACTAATTACCACTCCATAGAAAACTAAAGCAAAATTATAGTTGTAGCTTCTCTGCTGTAAGCTTGAAAAACTGCATCACAAACAAAAACCATGGCTGTGACCCAAAAAATTACCAGAACTCCATTGACCTAGACCGTAACTAAGCACTAACCTTCTAGGAACACATACCCATCAAACAGTGGGGCATATATACTAGAAACTGGCGGAGCGCAGTGTTACACCAAAATTGGTAACACCGCGCTCCATTAGTTTCAAAATGTAGGGATGCACCATATTTACAAGAATGAGGCGCATCCCTACGTTTCCCCTAGGGCTGGCACTAAAGAAGCTGCCTAGTGACAGCACAGGCACCCTTGCGCCATTTTGAAAGGGTGCCTCTGCTGGAGGGGTTATTGTTTATACAGCAGAATGCAACATGCATGGAAAGAGCAAAATACGAGGAGAAATGAAACATTTCTCCTCGTTTTGCCTGCTTAAGACGAGGTATTTCCTGGCGATATTTTTGGCACTGTCCCATACCTTGTAAATATGGGGCAGCGTAAAAAAACAATGGGTGGTGTGTCGGAACACCCATTGCACGCCCCTTTCACACTAAGTGCTGCATGAATAGGTGCATTTATGCTTAACACCGCCTTGTAAATAAGGTGAAGGACTGAAAGCCACCCGAATGTCAGAAAAAGTGACATTCTGGTGGCGTTAACTACTTGTAAATATGCCCCAGGGTCTCGTACTGGTATGAATGGTGAAAAGTGTGAAGATGTGACCGTTACAAGCCACCCTCATTGTTGGGTGACAGTAAAGTTTTTTTACCCAAGACATGAACGACGTACCTATTCCTTTGTGTTGTAGTACTTGAGACATATAGTCCCACTCAACCCATTCAAATCCCTTTATTGCCTCGAGAGAGACTAGTAGTTTTTCATCTTTTGTCATTGTGTGCCTGGCAAAGAACATGGGATACGTCTCGGAGATTGGATATGGAAGAGCGCTGGGCAACAAATCCCACTTAGGGCCCGATTCCGATGTTGTTCGGAAGGCCACCGAATCGGATTTGGCTTTCCCGGATCAGATTCTTAGACCTTGTTTACGACCGCATCGTACACAGGTCCAAAAGACCAAGTACAATGCGAAGATCGCGTACACGTCGACAGAATCGTTTCCGGGACCTGAACCTGTCCGTATGACTCATTCGTAGCCGAATCGTGCCGTGCTATGGAGCCGAATTCTGACTGAGTGAGCATGATTCGGAGAGTAACTTCGCCTCGGTCTCAGCGAGTCGAAATGGCTTTCGGAATCGTACTTTGGGGGGCCATAGTAGGCCCCCCTTCACCCGGGGCCCTCCGAATCTGTCACGGGGTGTGCCCATGGGTCCCCCCGATCCAGGCATGCACAGTGTAGCGGGCACCATGGGGTGCCCGTCACAGGGTGTACGCTTTTCCCCACCCACCTCTTTTTGCTACGGGAGCCTGTGTACGCATCTGTGCACAGGCTCCCATAGAGTTCAATGGGAGTCCGAGCGAACCGAGTCCGTAAGCATATGCCTGCATCGCACTTGCTCATTCGGACTCCCGGAGCACGTTTCGCTCGGAAAGCCCTCCGAATCAAAATCGTACGGAGGGCTTTCCTAGCGGGATCGGAATCGGCCCTTAGTCTTGATGTATTAAAGTGGGGATGACTCATTGCAGTCGATCTGCCAGTAATTTGCCCAAACATTTAGTATCGGTGTTAAGAGGAGAAATCTGTCTATAATTCGTACAGTGGAATGGGTCCTTGCCCAGTTTTCAGGTAAGAGTGATTTTCGCACTGTTGGCCTCTCAACAGGCCAGGCCGGGTGCGTGTGTTAGTGTTTCTGAGAAGACCTTACAAAGTAGGGGTGCTAGGAGGTCCTTGTGCATCTTGTAATGTTCAGAGGGGTACCCTTCTATGCTGGGGGACTTGTTGTAAGGTAGACCCTCAATAAACTCCCCGATTCATTTCTAAGTAATGGCAGCCTTGAGTTGTAGTTGTTGTGTCGGAGTAAGTCTAGGGAGCCCATTATATGTCAGTAAAGCTATGTCGTCAGGATTCCTGATGTTGTCTAAGGTGTATAATGTCACACAGTATGATTGAAAGGTCTCCAGAATATCAAATAGCTGTGTGTGAGGGTGTACTGTTGTTGCGGGATTCTGCACCTACACAGAACTATGCGCAGGAAAACAGGACCTCGGTGTATAGGGGTGTACCAACCTACCACCTTAGTACTCAAAATCGACTAGCTATAGTGTGTCATTCGTTCTCCTCCAAAATTCACACAGCTACAAATGATTAGACAACCCAGAACACAACAGTCCCGACTCTCTCAGGAATCGCAGTATCAAGACATACTCTTTCGCTCGTTCACTCGCACTTGTCCACAACAAGATTAGGCAGAGTCACTGTAATAGTTCAACATTTTTATTTTAACTATTGTGCTCTACAATACAATCTACAAGCCACTACCAGCAGCAAAATGCATAAACTCAAAACAATTAGCATTGTTACAAATCCATATAGCACAAAGGGGGAAGTCATTTTATAAAGACAATGGAAAAAGGGCTATAAGACCTAACCACCCTCCCCTTGACTGGAAGATGTTTATTAGAAAAAGGAAGATCTCTGGGCTTTGACAGCAGACCCCATACCTTAAAGCCTAGATGCAAGGTTTACATCATAGGAACAGAGTAGCCCTTCTCCATGGAAAGTGCTCTCTCCAAGTGTGTGTTAAAACAACATGCATCCCCGTAATATCAAAGCACGAGTCTCCAGCATTGCAGCTGTGTTTAGCATGTTATGCCTAGGTGCTAGGGACTGACCAGAACAGAACAACAAGGGGCATTGTTTATTGACCTTGCACATCGTGTTCAGACTAAACTCCAGGAACTTCAGCAAAGAATGCGAAAAGCAGACAGTTCTCATGTGAAAGGCACAAACAGCGTCTTGCAATAATAAAGTCATGTAGTAACGTGCGCAAAAGCAGCATCATGGCAGCAAAGCTCATGCTAACTTAGCAATGTCGACAAGGACCCTTATGGCCATATAACACTGTCAGCATGCAGGATGGCTGATATTGTGCAGGAGGCCTCGTGTTGGTGGGCCTGTAGGGCAGGAGTTGCCCAGATCACCCCCCCCCCCCATAGTGGCACTGTTTAAGACAGAAAAGGGCAGTTGCCTCTAGTAGTGTAAAGTGAGTTAAGGCTGTGTTTAAGCTGCACCAAGGCTCCCAGTATAGCTGATGTGGGAGAAGAGGGGTATTGGAACGTGATTGTGTGAATTTCTTGTTCTAACCTGTGTCATGTCTGAAGTGCCGCTCCTTTCCTAGGTGCAGTGTCCTGCATTATGCCTCCCCTCATTGTTGCTTTCCTCATCGCGTAAGGATACCCAGAGAAGTCTCTGTATCATAATTGTAGTCTAGGTAGGTCTGGAGGTGGTCATGGAAGCACAGTTTATCATCTGGCATTTTGCATTGGAAGAGGTTCAGTTTCCATTGCGCTGAAGGAGGAAGCAGCAAGCCGAGATTAAACTGTACTTGTTCTGCATCATGATCAAATCCCCATGTAGGGTTAATGGTAGCTTCTATCCGGTGGGCCAGTAGAGGCGAGGGTTACAGAAAGAAGTCTATCTGCATGCCAGTGCCATGTACCGAGGAGATGAATGTGCAGCCCTGGATTGTGGGGTGTAACAGCCTCCAGGGGTCAACTAAAGAGAAATTAGCTACCAGATCCATGAGGAGTCTACTTTCCAAGGAGTTATGGGAAAGGGGACTGTCGGACTTATCTATATACGGATCTTGTACCAAATTCTAGTCTCCTCCTAGTATGAGCTTAGTGCGATAGTGTTGGTGCAGAATTTGGGCTATGGCCCCAAAGTTGTCTCTTTTGACATTTATCGGGAAAAGATTGAGACAATCAAAAGGGTCTGTTCATATAGAGATGCTTTGAGGAAAATGTAGTGGCCTTGAGGGCCTTGCCAAATGCCCCCCCCCCCTCAGTGGGTGACATTTCGGCACTAGTATGGGGACTCCCTGTTCATGGTAAAGCTTGTTAGTGTGCATTTCTTTCCGCCCTAGATAGTCTTACTAGTGTGGTGTTCTAGCCTCACCCATTCCAAGTGAAGCGGTTGCCTTTCAGTAACCGTTAGGGGGGTCTCTTGTAGGAAAACTAGGTCAGAGTGCAGAGAACATGTGTCATTGGGTGTTTTTTTTCATTTAACAAATTTGAAAGGCCTTTGACGTTTAGGGAGACTAGTGATAGGCTTGGAGTTTTTGCCATGACAAAACCTATACTGGGACTAGTCAGGGGGAAAACACAGAAGATTAATGTGTAGGTCAGAGGGTAATAATCTGTTAGGACAACCCAGGGCAAGTTGGTGGGTATTCGCTCTGGCTGGGCAGTGGGATGTTCTGTGGACGCAGCGTGCCCATGTGGGGTCTCCATAAGGAGTGGTTGTGAGCATGAGGTGAATCAGTATGTAAGAAATCAGGAAATGAGGGCAGTAAATAGAGGACAATGAGCTGGCTAGTCTGTATTAGGATTGGTGAGGTTGTGAGTAAAAGTCATGGAGGTGGAGTTGGTTTTCAAGGGAGACCTAGATTTATCTCTCACTTGGAAGTCTTTATGGAGCAGTCTTATTTTTGGGACTCTGGACTAGTGGATGGTGACTTCCCCCAGTCAGGTATGTTCTTCTTCTGGAGTACAGTGCTGGGTATGGTGAACAGTCTGCTTGATACTGTGGGTCAGCCATTTCACTGCCAACATCCATCTTATGGAGTGCTAAGGAGGTATTCTTTCACTTGTCTAAGATCTCTAAATTCTGTAGTTTTATCAAGAGTTATTAGCACCGTTGTTGGGTCAAGGACCCCATATGTGATATTCATGCGTTTGAGGCCGGGACACAGCTGTAGGAATTTCGGAGAGTTATGGTCTCCTGAGAAAAGTCCTGCAAAATGTAGATGTCTTCTGGCCACAGAGACCACTTCTCTAGCCTGTTGGTGTCATAGAAAACAGGCAATAATTTGGTGTGGCCGTGTCTGTTCATGTGGGTGGTGGGATCTGACACAGTGGGCTCTCTGAAACTCCAAAGGGGGATTGAAGAAGAGTTTGGTAATGGCTGGTATGAACTCATGGAGGAACCCCATCATGCCTTTGCCCTCCAATTTCTCCAGAACCCTGGAGTATCGGAGGTTGTCCCAGCGGTTTTGATCTTCTAATTCCACGATCTTTCTCTGAAGGTAGCAGGGATATTGTTCTCAGTATATGGCTGAGCATAGTTGCTGGTCAATGTGATCAAGGGTGGTTCTGCACCGGTTTGGCAGGCATAGACAGAAGCAAGGTAGGGGCAGATGGATTGCTCATCCATTGAGGTCTTAGAAAAGTTTTCAGCTTCCTCCGTCAGAGTAATTTTAAGAGCAGACATTTCTTCAAAACTTCTTCCATGGCCGTATCCGGCTGTGTTTCATTGGTCTTGCCGTATTTCTATTTGCCTGTCACTGTCTCAGTGGAAACAAAAGCTATCTAAAGGACTTTGACATCCTCAGTGGAGGGAGGATGGGCAAGGTTTAGGCAAAGAACAAGCCAAAACCTAGTGGGCTCATTGGTCGAGGCTGAGCGGTCTGTGCTAGTCGTGGGAGACGAAGGGCAGTCATGGATTTAAATGCATGTGCCTGGGTTCTTAGTTGGGTTGCCATTTTTAAGATTTATGATCTCTAGGATCTTAATTTTACCCTTTTTTCTACGTTTCCAAGCCAATATCTTTGCAAATAACTACCCATTCCCTTCGCTTTTTTTGGTCTGCCGTAGCTGAGGTGACTATGGTTTGATATATGTAGTATATATAATTTTTTTACTTTCCCCATCTACCTGTCTTCCTGGCTATGATCTGGAACATAATGTGCATGCTTTTACTGCATTTATTCTTAATTGAGTTAAACAACTCTCTTTCTTTTATTTACCTCAGTTGAAAAATGTAACCCTTCCTCATAATGTTAGTTTGAAGACCTTACAGATAGTTGCTGTGTCCACCAACCCTGTATTGTCTATACAAAACAGAATGGTAACATCTTCTCCAGATTCTTTTTGTTCTGCCCTGTGCAAAAATAACCCTTCTATTGTCCAATTATTCAAAGTCCAAGATGTAATTTGTGATGATAAAGTGAACATTATTGCTGAATGATCTGAAAAATGAAGAGGTAATTTAACTATCTCTGCTCGATATATATCCAGAGAGGTCAAAAAATAGTAATTCCTAGAGGCAGTTTTTTATTTTGCAGAAAGGCTAGAATACTTCAACGCTTGCTGATTAGTTAGCCTCCATTAATCTATCAGGTTCAGCTCTGTCATTAAGTGAGTTAATGCTCCTAATCTGACCTCTACATCCATTTGCAGTATCAAAATCCAGTGAAATAATGCAGTTAGTCACAATCTGGATAGGGTTCATAGAAAGTCTAGCATATATCATTGTATGATACTATCTTTATTAGTGACATACAGATAATCAACTTAAGACATTCAAATAAAACACAGTGGTCCAGCACTCCACTCAAAGTGAAAGACAGTATAGTTCAACAAAATTTCAAATCCATTCAGCAGGTCTTGTATAAATTTTCTTTATTCATAATCTTCTTAAGACAAAACATGACCGTAGCCAACGCGTTTCGTCCCTAAGGACTTCAGGGCTTACAACCGGTGATAATTCCGACCCGGTGTGTCCTAATATTTATCAACGATGAGGAACAATTTCTTCTATTGGTTGCACTGTAAATCTTCAGAATAAGGTAATGTAATATAAGTCTAAGTAATGAGTCTCTCTCCCGTCCGTGTGAGGCACGTTCCCATCTCATCTGAGTTATGATACGCCTCGTAGTGGATAAATCTGTTAATACGGCACCTTCCGCCGTGATATACAGCTGCGGCGAGTACGTCCTGTCTCTCTCGTGTCTCCGGGATCGCGTTTCCACCGGATACCTGATTTTCGATAGGTGCAGTAACCATTGCCCCATACCCTGTGTCTCTCTTTGTGTTCAAAAACTTAAGACATTCACCTCAGTTGGGGGCCTTTGGTTAAGATGGCAAGCATGGTGAACATGTTTGCCTGAGATCCGGGTTAAGCCTAGCTGTAGTCCTTCCTCATCCTGGGATGTACAGCTCAGCAGCCCCTGTCTGACTGCAGGGGACACCCCAGAGAACCTCTAAATGTGTGGAGAGCACATTGCGGTGAGTGAGCCCGAGCTAGAGTGTAGGACGGCCTAGGGCTGAGGTGTGGCTCCCCACCGCGGAGAGGCCTGAGAGATACCTCTGCACGATAGACATGATGTATGGCTCCAGCGGTGCCAGAGGAACAGGGAGAGGTCAGTGATCCCCAAGGAACCTGTGCGCTCTGGCTGATGGGAGTTACTGCACGACTCAGGGACCAGTGGTGGAGGTGGGCGGCATAAGCAAAGGGCAGCTACCGGAGCACTGCGTCCTTTACAGCACAGGCACTGAGTGGATCTCCTAGAGCGGCATGTGCTGAATGCGGATTTAACTACTGTGCCCCAGCCCCCTCAAGGACACAGAGAAGATGGGCTTCTTGAGAGAGGCGCTGACCGAGGAGCAAGGCAGCAGTGAGGGTGTGGGTCTGAGGTGGGCCCTGAGGGCTACGGTGGAAACAGAGTGGCATGGCCAGTGAGACTGCCATGCAGCCCGAGATCATCTAAGAGACAGGACAGCGCTGCTCCTCTTGTGGAGTGGGGCCTGGGTGGTTTACTCAGGGTTGCCTCGTGCTGGAAGTGGATTTGCCTGCTGCACCATGGGCCCAAAGTGGCTGATGGAAAAGGCCCTGGGGTGTGATGTGGTGACCCAGAAGGGTGCAGAGGGGGTGGTGGCCTTGCACAGTTAGTGGTTGAATGTCCTGGAGCCCTCATCACCGTAGAGTCCTGTTGCTGTACACTAATACTATAGGGGTACTGCGCACAGTGATATTGGACAGTTCTCGCAGACCTCTTGGGAGGGCCTGGATTGGAGTCCAGGACAAGCGCTGGTTGATGACGTGGTGATTCTACCCAGGAGTAGGGGTGGGTGGTAAACTTCGCTCTGCCGGTGGAATTCACAGAGTTTTCCCACTCCATGCGGAGAGCGGAGTTTGGCAAAAAAAAAAACTCAGCTGCCCGCCACCGGAGTGGAGTTCACCGGCGCATGCAAAGTTGATTCCTTTGTCATGGCCTTTATATAGTGCCACAAAGCATGATCTCGCTCTGAAGCACATAGCCGCTTTCCTGCTAGGTGTGTTGCAGATCAATACTGGATTAACATAGCAAGAAACCATTCTTAGGAATTAAAATGTGAAAAAATCATTACTCAGGCAAACCTTGCCTATTCTCCTGGACAGTGGTGTGCGTCTATCTCAGAGGTTGCAGTAGGCTTCTGGGCACCCGGTGCACAGGTGTTAATCTTGGGGAGCGGGGGCTCCTTGGTGGCCCAATGCACAGGTCTATTTCTTGGGGTGCAAGGGCTCCTTGGCAGCAAGTGCACACAACTCCGGGGCAGGGGTTGGGCTCACACAGGGCCACTCTGCTTCAGGAGAGGAGCTTTAGCCTGCAGAGAAGCCTAGCCCTGCCCCCGGTTCCTTGTTCCCGCTTTTTCCAGAGGAGGAGCCGAGGTGGGAGTAGGAACCAGCCGGAGGTAGTGAGTGACTCAGTCTGTGTCTACTATTGACACTCATATTACTACAAAGCGGTTCTGCATCTCTGTGCTGATGTCCCTGGAGCCTGGCAACATTCGCCAATTAAGTGCATTGTGAATGTAAGGTGCTACACAGCCACAGTGGACACAAAGTACCCCCTGCCTCAGAGACTCACAACAGTGTACCTGCTGAGGATGCCCTGCCTCTGCACACACAAGGCACACAGGATTCCACCACCTAAATACAACATTAAAACACTGCTGTAGCCCTTTCATTCTTTTAGAAACGAGAGTCTCTAGTTGGCAGTATTATACACCTTGTCCAATTAGAGACCTTTCCTTCTAGTCCGGGTAAGGGCATTCCACACCCAAGGTAACCCCTGCTCACCCCCTTGGTAGCTTGCACGAGCAGTCAGGCTTTTCTCAGAGGCCATGTGTAAAGCATTTGTATAAAACACACACAGCACCACATTGAAAACACTACAAAATGGACACAACACCAGTTTAGCAAAATAGCCAATATTTATCTAAACACAAGACCAAAATGACATAAATCCAACATACATAACTCAGGATATCACTTTTAAAAGGTTTACTGCAAAAATATGGCTCTTAGAAGACAATAGCTCCAACCGGCGTCGTGGCAGGTAGAAATCCACAGTACAGCGCTGACCGCGAGGTTTGCGGGCCGGCCATGGAGTCACACAGACCCCTAAAACAGTACCTTGGAAAATGATTTAGTCAAAAGATGCTGCACGACATCACGGAGGTGAGGCGCCGATGGGCTGAAGCGGCGTCGGTTCCTTACTGCCACAGGGGAGGTGAGGCATCGAGTCCTTATAGGGGAGGCAATGCGTCGAGCCTTAGCTGTGCAGGGAAGGTGAGGTGGCGTCAGCGGTGTTGCGGTGTTGATAGATTTGGGAAGTCACCCACATCGGATATCAGCTCCACGATGGTGTGAGGGAGGCACTGGCATTGACAGGCATCAGGGCAGTGCTTCGTGCGCTCAACGAGCAGTGCCCTCAGTCCGGGTGTCGGCAGTGGCCTCGGTGATGACGGAGTCGATACGGGCCAGCATCAGCAGGTGTTGGGGCTGCGTTGTCGTCGAGGTCGGCGCTGTGCACGCCCAGCAAGCGGTGACCACAGCATCGGCAATCCTCTTCTTGAGGTTTGCAGCCCAGCAAACACCTCCAGTGGCCCAGACCTGGAGTTGGTACTGCTTAGCAGGTCAGAACTCCCAGCAGTGGAGTTCAGTGAGCCTGCAGGTGGAGTCTTTGATGGTGCTGAGACTTCCAACAGGAGGCAAGCACACACAAGCCCTTGGAGAAACTTCACAAGCAGGACACACAGCAAAGTTAAGTCCTTTTCCTCTCCAATGCAGAAGCAGGAACTCCAGGCCAACCCAGCAAAGCAACACACAGCAAAGGGGCAGTACTTCTCCTTACAGATCTTCAGCTCTTCTCCTTGGCAGAGTCTCCTCCTGTTACAGAAGTGTTCTAACAGTCTGGGGTTTTAGGGCCAATACTTATACCCCTTTTGGCCTTAGAAATGTGCAATACAAAGACACTCCTTTGAAGAATGCCTAAGTTCTTGTCCTGCCTGGTCTTGGTTCCAGGCACACTCCAGGGGGTTGGAGACTGCATTGTGAGAGGCCAGGCACAGTCATATTCAGGTGCAGGTGACTGCTCATTCTGCCACTCTAGCTCAGGAAGGCCCATCAGCCGAGTGATGTGCCATCAGGATATGCAGGGCACACCTAAACTCCCTTTGTGTGACTGTCTAGAGTCAATGAACAAACAGACCCTTGTCAGTCTAAACCAGGCGTTGATTCCACAGGCAGGCAAGGCACATGATGGTTAAACAAGAAAAATGCTACTTTCAAAAAGTGGCATTTTCAAACTCACAATTTAAAAACAACCTTTAATAAAATGTGTTTTTAAATCTTGAACTCAGAGAGCCCAAACTCCAAATCTCTAGCTGTTCTCAATTGAAAGTTACACTTGTAAGATGTTGCAAGGCAGCTGCTATGAAATCCTATGGGAGAGCTGGTCCTTGCAATAGTGAAAAATGAATTTGGCAGTCTTTCACTATCAGGACAAGTAAAACACACCAGTACATGTCCTACCCTTCATATACACTGCACCCTACCCATGGGGTACCTTGGGCCTACCTTAGGGGTGCCTTACAGGTAGTAAATGGGAAGGTTAGGGCCTGCCAAGTGGGTGCACTTGCCATGTCGACATGGCAGTTTAAAACTGCACTCTCAGACACTGCAATGGTAGGTCTGAGACATGTTCACAGGGCTACTTATGTGTGTGGCGTACTCAGTGCTGGAGGCCTACTAGTAGCATCAGATTTACAGGCCCTGGGCACACCAAGTGCACTTTACTAGGGACTTGCCATCAAATCAAATATGCCAATCATGGACAACCAATCAGAATTACAATTTACACAGAGGGCATATGCACTTTAGCACTGATCAGCAGTGGTAAACAGCCCAGAGTCCTAAAGTAAACAAAAACAAGACAGAAAAAAAGGAGGCAAAAAGCAAAAAGGTTTTGGGATAAACCTGCAAAAAGGGCCAGGTCCCACACATTCATTCAACCCAAGCCTGCAGTACGTTGTTCTGAACATCATTTTTGACTCCAGTCCTTGTAAGAAAAGAAAGACTTAGATGGGCACCCATGCATCATCTCTCACGGTTGAGGCCGCAGCAGCTCCCAATCCAAGATGGCTGTGCAGTATTTGAGTGAAGAATTTGAATGAGTGTCCACAGCACCCAATGGGCACTTCCTGATTGTTAAGAAAGACCTCTGGAAGTCGTGTTAATTGAAAGCAAACAATTTATTCAAATACAATAAGCAGCCCACTGAACGGCAGCTCCTCCCCAACGAGTCCTGCAGCAACTGCCTTCAGAGAGCCGTTGCCTGGAACTTCACAGGAGTGGATTTCAGAACACTCAAGTAGAACGGTAAGAGAAAGTAAAGTTGAACCATGATGCATATACATAATGCAATGTAAAAGTTACATTACATGAGGCATACACCATAATAGATTGAGCATACAGTGCACTGTTCCAGGAATTACAAAGGAAGCACTACTGTGCCCATGTAAGGATATGTGATGCATTCAGCTCCTTCCTTCCAAAGGTGTCCATTCCTTGAAAGATATACCCCAATAGTTTCCCCCTATTGACATGAAGCGCTATTACACCAAAGTGTAAAGACGACAACGTTTAAATGCAGGCTGTGACTTTGTTTTACACCGGATGCTTGTGTCAGAGGTCGGTTGAGTGACTGGTTGTAAAATGAGTGATCATAAATGGTGCTAGAATGCAGGTGTACACAGACTACGGTCTTGGGGTGCAGCAGACGAGGCTCCCACAGCCTGGGAAAGGTTAGTTTCTAAGGAGGGGTGTTTCCCTCCACAGGTTGCTTGAACTCCTCCTCCCTCCCGTCTCTGCTTTGGCCGCAGACCATTCCTGTTTGGCTTTAATGCTAATGTTTAATGTCTCGCACTCTGCCAATAAAGGAGTGTTGCGGGTATTCTGCACATATACAGAACTATGCGCAGGAAAACAGGACCTCGGTGTATGGTGGTGTACCAACCATCCACCTTAGTGCCCAAAATCCCAATCCGACTAGATATAGTGTCTCATTCGTTCTCCGTACTACAGCGAAGCTACCAATGATTAGACATCCCAGAACACGGACTCTTTCAGGAATCGCGGGAGCAAGAACACGCTTTCATTACTCACTCATACTTGTCCACAATGTGCGTATTAAGAGACACAGTATAGTTTAAAATGTTTATTTCAAATAACGTGCTCTAAGACACAGTACACGTGCCAGTACTAGCAGCATAATGCATAAAGACAAAATAGTAAGCATTGTTACAATTCCATAGAATACAAACGGAGACAGCATTTTATAAAGACAGTGGGTAAAGGACTAGGATGCCTTGCCACCTTCCCCGTGCTAGTAACCAGTTTATTATAAAAATAGAAGACCTCTGGGCTTTGACAGGGGGACCCCCATACCTCAAGAACTAGCTGCAAGGTTTACATCATCGGACAAGCACAGCTCTTCTCCCTGGAAAGGTTTTTCTCCAAGTGCCTCTAACAGGTATATTGCAATATTAAAAGCACTCGAATTTCAGCAGTGCAGCTGTGCTTTGTGTTATGTCTAAGTGCGGGGGACTGACCAGAATAACAAGGGACGTTGTTTTTCGACCTTGTACATCGTGTGCAGACGAAAACCACAGAGAACAGCAGAAAACGTGAAAGACAAATGTAGACAGTTCTCATGAACATAGGCACAAGCAGAGTCTGGAAAAACAAACTCACGGAGTAACGTGTGCAAAAGAGGCATCATGGCAGCTAGGCCTAAGCTAACTTAGCAATGTCGACAATGAGGCCACTATCCACACTACAGGAGGTTCTAGCTAAATAGAGATAAGCTCCCCGGGGGCAGTTAGTGAAGTCTGTAATTACTTTGGGTGGCCGTCCGAGCAGTACTCTGCCCAGTTGCGGAACTCTGCATAATTTTGCGGAGTTTTTTGGTAACTACGCAGAATTCCACAGAGTGAAACTCCGCAAGCTCTGCTCGGGCCTACCCAGGAGCCTCGCCCATTGGTTGGACACTTGCATATCCCGCCCTAGGGAAGACATAATGGTCAAACCTAAACCCATCAAAAATCCACCCAAACCAATTGGGATAGGATGGATCAACCATTTACCCTTTCAAATGTGGCAGGTTCTCTGAGCCACCTTGAGGCACCCTTCAACAAAAACTCCAGCCGTTTTGGTAGGATATTACAGGCCATTCTGGACACTAAAACTTCATTCTAAAATAAATGCAGTATCCATGGAAGTGAACTTGCTCCATGCAGATCACAGGAAGTTAAGGGACCGCGTAGACAACACCAAATCTGCAATAACTACGATGCAGCCCACACTCCAAAAAATACATGCCCAATTGAAAGACATGAAAATCAAAATAACCTCTCAGCAACAGAGGACGGAAGATGCAGAGGGTCACTTGAGGTGCAGCAATGTCTGCTTCATGGGCTTTCTGGAGCACTCCGAAGGCCCGAATTTGTAACTTTTCCGGTTCAGTGAGTGCGAGCATCAGAGTGTCGGAGCGTTGGAGCTGTGGGATCGTGCTGCCGCAGTTTGCCACCGTTTGAATCCGCGGTCGCCGAGTTGAGCCCTTCTGTGGAGGCGGCCCCGGCGGAGTTCGAGACCGGGTGCTGGCCGGTTGTCGGAGGATACAGACATTAGTCTCGCTGACCCGCAACAGCTTTCTGCTCTCAGCCCACGGACCCCGTCCCAGCGGAGTGGCAGTATTCTACCGTCCGTGTGGCGGACCCAGCTGGACCCATTTGACCACGACGCGAGCTAGGTGAGCCCTGCAGCCCACCAGCGGGGTACAAGGGGTTCAGGGGGTCAGTACTCATTGTGCACTGTGCACTAACCTGGGGCAGCCTTGAGTTTTGGGCGGATAGAGTCGGGCGAAGCAGCTGTGAGCAAGGTCCACTCCTCGCAAAAGTCCTGCATGGGGTCGTATTCGACAAGGTGATACACGACAGCCTTCACGTTCACCAAGTTCATGCGCAAGAAGGGGTTTGGAGCCGCGAAAATAGCGTGTACCTGTTTTAGTGGTTTGGCAAAACCTTTTCTCGCCGAAAACCACCGAAATCGTGAAGCAATTAGGACGACTTTCTGATTTTCTGACTGGAGCATTCAGGGTCTCACTTTTCCCGCAGTGAGACGGAAGTAAACGTCCGAGCTACATCAGGAATACTGGTTCGTCTTGTATGCTGAAGGGGCAGGAGCCTTTGCAGGTACGCTTTTAGTTACCAACAATATATTTTCAGAACCCAGTCTTGCCGGCACACGTTGTACTAAAAGGAAGTTCATTGCCATTTAGAGGACCTCTCGAGTGTACAGTCCACATAAGAGGTCTGGTGAGGCTCGGTGTGTGAAATCTCAATTTGGGTTGAGCCCCACTAACCAAGGAACATGAGATCTGGAAAAATTCGATGGACGTCGCTAAAAAAATTAAAGAGGAGTGTCCCAATAAATGATTCAAACTCTATCCCAAATAAAAGGAGAAAGAGAGAGAAACTAACATCGCAAAAGGAGAGGCTAGTGCCAGCTCCTACTCCGGAACGAGCATTCTTCAAATTTGGGGAGAAAAAGCGGTAAGCAGCGATTTCAATTCCTAAAAGACCCAATGGCCGCAATTTATTCTCTAGACGGAGGTTTAGGTCTGCCAAGCCCAATCATTCCTAACAAAACAAGTCCTCAGGTATTGGGATGCGCAAAATTCGAGGTAAAATCAACTCCATTAGATCAATTAGGGGAAAGCCCCATACTCAAAAGGAAAACAGGCCAAGAAATAAGTCAAGTAACAAGTACAAGGGAGGTTGTTAGAGAAGAGGAGCCTACCAAAAAGGGTTGATAAAAATAACAGCGCAGGTGCATTTACCTAAGGATTCGGCTTGATCAAAACAAAGAAGAGAAACGTGGAAAAAATCTAAGTAAAAAAGGAGCCCCAGGTAAGATAGGAGCACAAGACAACATCCAAATGGATGTATGGACTTGTTCATTTTCCGTATCCAACGATGCAGATCTCATCCAAGCTCTGGAAATAAACACCCAAAATAAAGAGGACGCACACTTTCATGACCAAGGTGACATTCCCATCTTCAGTTCACCCCCAGACCGGCAAGACAGGGAGGTAGGGGGGGGGCATCCTCCACCCCAATCAAAAGTACTGCTTGTGTGGAACAGCAGGAGGGTAACAATATTACACAAAATGGTTATCTTTTGGAAAGCCAAAAGGCTTCGTCCCCTCCGATCACAATTTCATCAGCCAGTGGGTTCGAATCAACCACAGGGATGTTGGCACAATCTATACATTCAGCCACATGGAGTGAAACCCTGTTAAGAACCCTACAGCAAGCTATTGACGTTTTAAATTTTCAATCAGACAAATTAGACGTTCAAATTGATCTAATGAGTCTAATTGCGGTACACATTGCAGGTATCAACTCAAAATTGGACACCATAACAGTACATATTACAAAAGATCATAAAAGTATTGATCCAGGCAGCGGACGTTTGTCAAACGTAAATTCAAATTGTGGATGTGGTCGAATTATTGATAAATTGGCATCCCTTCCAGAAATAGTAACAGAAATTTTATGTGTTGTTAAACCTGTACAAAACATGGAACACTTAGCCATGAAAGAATCAAAAGATGTAAAACAAGATAGTACAGGTCTGGAAGGGAACTTAAGCAATCTCCAACTCGAGGGTACTACAAAACACAACAAATTCATGGATAAAAACGGAACAGGAAATCAGCAAATTATCCAGCAATCTACTTCAACACTCAGTTCATCAAATGGTGTTCAAACTAAAAGACAACGAAAACGAGCACGTAAGGCCAGGAACAACACGTGTAAACAAGCTGGCCTGGAAGTAAGACAGATCTACCCTTTATTCTCCCAACGGCTAAGTCTTAAACAAAGTCAACAAAGTAAAAAAAACGTCAACGAGCAACAAAGTAGCCCTAGGTTACATCAGCAAGGCAGCCTTAGTAAATCCATTCAAATTGTTCCATTTTCATGCGATCAAGAAAATAACAAAGCATATCAAAGTGAAGGCTCTAATAAAACCAAATACGATAAAGAGCACCCAGTAAAATTACTGGAGACAGTTGTCATTCTTGATACATCTTCTCATCGTATCATATCTGGTTGTGAAGCAGAAAACAACAAAATTCCTCAAAATGAGGGATTCAAACAAAATATGATAAGAAGCACATTGTAAAGACATCCGGTTGTGAACAAGAAATCAACAAAACCCCCAAAAATTAAGGACATAAAAAACATGAAAACGAGCTTACTGTAATCACAAAACCGATACTTAATACTACAATTGCAATAAAAAGTCAAGAGGGTGAAAATAGCGCTCGTATGAATTTACAAAATACTCATCCAAAATCCTTAAGTAAACCAAAATGAATACCGAGTGGTAAGACCAAATATAAAAACACAAGAAGATTATAAAACAAGCCAGGAAAACAGGTCAATAACATCGGCAAAAGTGCTGGGAAATCAAACGGATATAATGGAAACGGAGACTAGAAGTCAAATAAAAATTTATCTTGGAAAAAACGGACGAGTCTGTAAATTACCAATTGAAACATCTACCACCCAAGAACCCGCCTGGATAGTAATAAGCCAAAATGTAGTAAAATCAGAAAGAGAATGCACTAGCGAGGGCAAACCGAATTCATACAAACAAGAAAGGACCGTACTCAACAACATAGTCCAGAACAGAAACACGGTTTACGAACCCCCAAACGCACAAATCCGTATAAACTCAACGGAAATACGACAGAGATCCAGTAGAAATATCTCATAAACTGATTTTCGAGCCCAATTATGAAACAAAGGGCAGATTGGACACTCTAAACAGGGGAAATTTATTGAGACTGTTCAATGAGATACCAAAATTGCGCAATGTTGCATCTGCAGATCTCCTGGCAGTAGAATTCCTGCAAATGGAAAATAGGCCAGACAGAGGTGACCCAAACAACCTGGTCTTCAAACGAAACAACCGCTCTGATATATTCAACAAGAGAGGACTTTGAATCCTGGGGCATATCAATCAATCAATCAATCAATCACGGCATTTATAGAGCGCGCTACTCACCCGGGAGGGTCTCAAGGCGCTGGGGGAGGGGTAAGTTACTGCTCGAACAGCCAGGTCTTGAGCTGCTTCCTGAAGGAGAGATGGTCCTGGGTTCGCCGAAGGTGAGTGGGGAGGGAGTTCCAGGTCTTGGCTGCCAGGTAGGAGAAGGATCTTCCTCCGGCGGTGGTTCTGCGGATGCGTGGTACGGTGGCGAGGGCGTGGCTGGTTGATCGTAGCTGGCGGGTGGGCGTGTAGAAGGTCATGCGGTCGTTGAGGTACTTTGGGCCCAGGTCGTGGAGGGCCTTGTGTGCGTGGGTGAGGAGTCTGAACGTGATTCTCTTGCTGACGGGGAGCCAGTGCAGGTCTTTCAGGTGTCCGGTGATGTGGCTGTGTCGGGGGATGTCCAGGATGAGTCGTGCGGAGGCGTTCTGGATGCGCTGGAGTCTTTTTGAAGTTTGGCTGTGGTTCCGGCGTAGAGGGTGTTCCCATAGTCCAGTCGGCTGGTGACGAGTGCCTGGGTGACGGTCTTCCTGGTTTCAGTGGGGATCCATCTGAAGATCTTGCGGAGCATGCGCAGGGTGTTGAAGCACGAGGATGAGACGGCGTTGACTTGTCTGGTCATCGACAGGGAGGAGTCCAGGATGAAGCCCAGGTTGCGTGCGTGGTCCGTTGGCTTGGGCGCGGTGCCCAGGGCCGGGGGCCACCAGGAGTCGTCCCAGGCGGAGGGAGATGAGCCCAGGATGAGGACTTCCGTCTTGTCTGAGTTTAGTTTAAGGCGGCTGTTCCTCATCCAGTCGGCGACGTCTCTCATCCCGTCGTGTAGGTTGGCTCTGGCGGTGGTGGGGTCGTTGGTGAGGGAGAGGATCAGCTGGGTGTCGTCGGCGTAGGAGATGATGTTGAGGTTGTGTTGGCGTGCGATGGCTGCGAGGGGCTCATGTAGACGTTGAAGAGGGTTGGACTGAGTGAAGATCCTTGTGGAACGCCGCAGATGACTTCGGTGGCCTCGGATCTGAACGGGGGGAGGCGGACTCTCTGGGTTCTTCCGGCGAGAACGAGATGATCCATTCCAGTGCTTTCTCTCGGATTCCGATGTTGCTGAGGCGCTTCACTAGGGTGCGGTGGCAGAAGGTGTCGAACGCCGCGGAGAGGTCCAAGAGGATGAGGGCTGCTGTTTCCCCGTTGTCGGTTAGGGTTCTGATGTCGTCGGTGGCTGCGATAAGGGCGGTCTCGGTGCTGTGGTTGGCCCGAAACCCGGACTGCGAGGGGTCGAGGGATCCATTTGTCTCGAGGAAGGCGGCAAGCTGTCCGTTGACGGTCTTCTCGATGACTTTGGCCGGAAACGGAAGGAGCGAGATGGGACGGTAGTTCTTGAGGTCGGTGGGGTCCGCCGTTGGTTTCTTCAGGAGGGCGGTAAGCTCGGCGTGCTTCCAGCTCTCCGGGAAGGTGGCAGTGTGGAAGGAGGAGTTGATGATGTCCCGGAGATGGGGTGCGATGGTGGCGTCGGCTTTGTTGAAGACGTGGTGTGGGCCGGGGTCGGTTGGTGATCCGGAGTGGATGGAGTTCATCGTGCGGGTGGTGTCTTCGGTGCTGATCGGGGTCCAGTTGCAGAGGGTGGTGGTGGCGGGCGTTGGTTCGGCGGTAGGGTGCGTGGTTTGTGCGTCGAAGCTGTTATGTATGTCGGTGATCTTGCGGTGGAAGAACGTGGCGAGTGAGTTGCAGAGGTCTTGCGAGGGGTGATGTCGTTTCCGGCGCTGGGGTTGGAGAACTCTTTGACGATGCTGAAAAGTTCCTTGCTGTCGTGGGCGTTGTTGTCCAGTCGTTCTTTGAGTGCCGACTTCTTGGTGGCACGGATCAGCTGGTGGTGTTTGCGGGTGGCGTGCTTGAGGCGGTCCTGTTGTCTGTGGTCTGGTCGAGTCGCCAGGTTCTCTCGAGAGTGCGGCAGTTCTTCTTGGATTCCTTGAGTTCGTTGGTGAACCAAGGGGTTTTCTTGCTTCCGGGTCTGCTGGGAGGGTTTTTAGTGGTGCGAGGTCGTCGGCGCAGGCGGTCAGCCACTTGGCGAGGTTGCTGGCTGCTTCGTTTGGGTCCGTTGTGTTGGTGGGTCTGTTCTGGCTGAGGGAGGCGGTGAGCTGCTCGGCGGTGATCTTGCTCCAGCTCCGGCGGGGAGCCTGTTGCGGGTGGTGGTGGGTCGCAGTCTTTCTGAAGCTGAAGTGGACGCAGCTGTGGTCGGTCCAGTGTAGTCCGGTGGCGTGGCTGAAGGAGATGTGCTTGCTGGAAGAGAAGACTGGGTCAAGCGTGTGGCCGGCGTAGTGGGTGGGCGTGTTCACCAGTTGCTTGAGTCCGAGGTTGGCGAGGTTGTCCAGCAGGGCGGTGGTGTTTCTGTCGTTGTTGTTCTCCAGGTGGAAGTTGAGGTCCCCTAGGAGGATGTAGTCGGCTGAGGGCATGGCGTGCGGGCTGATGAAGTCTGCGATGTCTTTGCTGAATAGTGTGCATGGTCCCGGGGGTCTGTAGATGAGGGTGCCTCGGAGGGTGGTCTTGGGGTCAGTGTGTATCTGGAAGTGTAGGTGTTCGGCGGCGGTGAAGGTCTCGTCGGAGTTAGTCGAGATGCGGATGGTGTTCTTGTAAATGATGGCGATGCCTCCTCCCGTCTGGTTGACGCGGTCCCTCCGGGTGATCTTGTATCCGTCCGGGATGGCTATGGCGATGTCGGGCGCTGAGGAGGCGTTCATCCAGGTTTCGGTGAGGAAGGCGATGTCCGGTGCTGTTGCGTCGAGCAGGTCCCAGAGTTCCACGGCGTGCCTGTGGACGGAGCGGGTGTTCAACAGGATGCATTTCAGGTTGTTGCTGCTGGTGCTCGACTTGGCGGAGGTGGTGCACGTCCGGGGGCAGGTGAATCGGCAGGTTTGGCAGGTGAAGGGTCCGTGGGTGCGTCTCGGTGAGGCTCGGTAGCAGGCAGGGTTCCGGCCGGCATTGAGTGCGGTGAGGGTGGCGGCGTCGTAGGTCCGTCGAGTAGTGTTGCATCGGTGGGATCCAGGGGTTCTGGCGCTGGGCGCGGTCCAGTCGCGGACGGGCGCAGACGGGCTTGCCTTTATGGGGAGGTGGGAGGGAGGAGCAGCTGGGAGGCGGGAGGCAGGGGCAGCGAATGGGCAGTCAGGGGGGCGGGGCCGCAGGGGACGCAGCGGCGGGAAAGGCGAGAGGCAGCGGGGGCACAAAAGTACAAGGGGAGAGAAAACAGACAAAAAATACGGGCACAACGCAAATGGGGCAGCGAGGGGCACAGAAAGGAAATGGGGGGAAAACAGACAAAATCACAGTCACAACGCAAATGGGGCAGCGAGGGGCACAGAAAGGAAATGGGGAAATCACAGTCACAACGCAAATGGGGCAGCGAGGGGCACAGAAAGGAAATGGGGGGAAAACAGACAAAATCACAGTCACAACGCAAATGGGGCAGCGAGGGGCACAGAAAGGAAATGGGGGGAAAACAAACAAAATCACAGTCACAACGCAAATGGGGCAGCGAGGGGCACAGAAGGGAAATGGGGGGGAAATCACAGTCACAACGCAAATGGGGCAGCGAGGGGCACAGAAAGGAAATGGGGGGGAAAACAGACAAAATCACAGTCAACGCAAAATGGGGCAGCGAGGGCACAGAAAGGAAATGGGGGAAATCACAGTCACAACGCAAATGGGGCAGCGAGGGGCACAGAAAGGAAATGGGGAGAAAACAGACAAAATCACAGTCACAACGCAAAATGGGGCAGCGAGGGGCACAGAAAGGAAATGGGGGAAAACAGACAAAATCACAGTCACAACGCAAATGGGGCAGCGAGGGGCACAGAAAGGAAATGGGGGAAAACAGACAAAATCACAGTCACAACGCAAATGGGGCAGCGAGGGGCACAGAAGGAAAAAGGGGAGATAGCAAGAAATGCGGGCACCGGGGCCGCAGCTGAGGGGCGATCTTACCTGCAGAAGCAGCGGGCAGACAACACAGGCGGAGCTGTGTGGTGGGGGAGCGACCTACCTGGCATTATTTTATCCAAAACGCCCAAAATATCCGTATCCATTATTATCAGATACAGTGGCCCCACATTTGTTAGGACATGAGTTACGTTCCACATCATGTTTAAGGGGGGCAAGAAGCACAACTCCTAAAAATACAGTTTCATCAGGCAAAAAGTCGGAAAACCTAGATCAAAGTCCACAACAATTAAAACAACAGACAGAAGATGTTCAAGATTGGTCGTGGGTCTCTCACTTTCTGAGCCAACAACGATCCTGATGCAATTAATGGCTTACAAAGGAAACAGCATTTAGAGGTACCTCCAAGCCTGCCCAAGGAATCCCTAATAATGTTTTGTTCATGGAATATCCATGGCTTTAGAGAAATGGGCCAAGACCCAGAGACCCTAGCTTTTTTTCAAAGTTTTGATATTATCCTCTTGCAAGAAACGTGGAATCTGACTCCAAAAACTATTGTTGGATATGAGGAACGCCACGTCTTGGCGGAAAAAATTTACAAATATGGACATCCAAGGGGGGGGTCTGTCAATATATGTCACAGTAAAATTAGACTGGCAAATGGAAGAACTCGATATGGGCGAAAATTGGCTCCAAGTACTAAACTGGAGAGTAAAACATCTGTAATTACAAACCCATGGCAGCTGTTGATTTTAAACACATATATTCATCTGAACAAAAAGCAGAAGAAGGACAAATTGTCCCGCCTGACAAATCTGATAAAGGCTTTGCAAACCAGCCACCAAGGTAGCGAGTTGATAATTTCAGGCGATTTCAATACCAAAATAATAGGGACCAACTTGAAAAAAAGAGTATGTCAAAAGGAGCTGGAGGTCCATAATCAAAAACACGAATTGGAAACCCTCGGTTTACACTTTCTGAATGGAAAAACAAAGTGAGACCGGCCAGCTTGCATTACCTTCTTAAGTGGGAAAAACAATCCACGATTGATTACACAATGGTTAGTAACGAATTACTCCATTTTGTTGAATCATTCCATATCCAATCCCGCCCTGAAAGTGACCACCTTCCGCAAGTTCTAGCTTTGCATGCAAATCTGTTTCAGAAAAAGATCACTACAACTTTAACAGAAATGCCTGTAATATACAATTTAAGGAAGTTAAAATGGCGCGGCAAAAATATCGAATTCATTATGGACATCGTGCATAAATATATAAATGATAGTGGGTCGCAGAGAGTTCAATCATTAGAAGAGGCTTGGGAAACTTTAGGGAAAACCTTAGTTAATAAATTTCCGGTACTACCAGGACGCTCAGGCCCTCAGGGAAGAATATTCGAACCATGGTATAACATTCAGCTCCGTGATCAGAAAAGGAAATAGTAAGGGAGGTGAGAAAAAGTTCTACGGCAGCAAGAGCTGGAAAAATAGTAAACAAGCGACACATCAGAGACATGAGGAAGAAATACAAGGAGAAGTGCAGGGACGCAAAAAAAGAACACATGGAAAAACTCTGGGAGAAACTACTTTGGGCCAGCAAATTGCCAAATAGTTGCGAATTTTGGGGCATTATAAACAAGCTAATAAAGGGAACAAGAATGTATCAAACGGCAGGAATAAGTGAGGCCAAATGGGTACAACATATTCAAAACTTGTACAATTTTACAACGAATAATAAGCAACCGAGGCTGGAAATTGATCTGGAAACTTTGCAGGAGGAAAAGCAGAGCGCAATCGCAAACTGTCAATCAACTCTGGAAAACGTGCAAGCAGAAAAAGACCTTAAGGAATTATGCCATAATGGCTCAAACCCTTTAACCAACAGTACACAACTAAAAGAAGTAATAAGAAAACTGAAAACGGAGGGAGCAGCAGGGCCAAATGGCCTTCCGAACGCGCTTTTTAAACCAGATTTTTGGGCCAATTACCTCACGCCACTATTCAATTATTTGTACTCCCAAAATAAGTCTTTATATTCTTGGAAAGGGAGTCTATTTCACCCCATTTATAAGAATGGAAGTCGTAATGAGCCTGGGAATTATAGGCTTATAGCCCTGATGGATGTGGAGGCAAAACTTTATGCATCTTGCATTTTGTTAGATCTACAAGCATGGACAGAGTCAAACGGTATAATCCCCAAAAATCAAACTGGTTTCAGACAAGGAATGGGTACTACCACAAACCTGGCGGTGTTAGCAATCCTCACGGGAAAAGCCACATTAAAGAACAAGGGACTTTTTGCATGTTTTATAGATCTAAAATCCGCCTTTGACAGAGTCCCACGAGAACGACTCTGGATGAAACTAAAAGAATGGGGTTTACCGCAACAACTAACTAACGCCATAGTAGCCCTCCATAGTGAGATGGTAGCATTATATCGTCCAAAATAAACATTCATAATGGCCTGAAACAGGGTTGTGTTTTGGCCCCAAGCCTTTTTAACCTGTACCTCGCCGACCTGCAATCTTATTTGTCAAAAATAAACGGTCTTCCGCCAAAGTTGGCTGAAGACCATATACAGTACCTGCAATACGCAGATGATATTGTGGTCTTGAGCCAAACACCGATTGGCTTGCAAAGAGTCATTAACCACCTGATAATTTATTTCGACCAGCAAGGGCTAGAGATAAACAAGAAAAAAACAAAAGTTGTGCAACTAGCAGGCCCTAGTCCAGGAAAATTCAGGTGGTTTGCCAATAACGAACAAATAGAGGAAATTCGTACATATAAGTATCTGGGGATTAATTTGGGTCAAGGTATGTCCTTTACTGAACAGAAAAGAGCAATAAGAGCAAAGGCCCAAACACTAATCTTTGCCTACAAACAATTGAAACAAAAACTGAGTTGCCCATCGTACAGTCACCTTTTGAAAGTAATGGCCTCTCAATTACTTCCTGCACTTGCATACGGTTTGGAAATATGGCATGGCTGGGAATTTGAAGTCTTAAATGAACTACAGATAAAGGTGTATAAAGCCGTTTTTAATCTTCCGAAAAGTGCATCACAAGCACAGATCCATCTGGAATTCGGTTTACAAAATCAGGAATTCCAGCGCCAATCTGTTTTCGTGAAACTATGTTGGAAACTCCGTTCCTCAGATCCTGGTTCTCTGAACAACCTATGCTGGACTGAAATAAAGGCCCAGTTTGATCTGAAAAAATCGTACTCATGGGGTGAACACTTACGATCAGCATTGGCATCACTAGACATACAAGAGGCATGGGATAGTAAGATGGAAAGGGCGGCATGTAATAGAGTATGTAACAGCGCTGCAAAAAATCTGTCTTTTTGAAGATAAAAAATTACTGGTAAAACGCAAACACTCTTGGACAGTTATAAATTCTTACGTCAAACCAAATCCGCAAGCTTATTTAGCGGCACATTTTCGATTGGTTTTAAAAAAGAGTTTCATGCTGTACCGGTTTGGAGAATACGAAACCAAGGATTTGCGACAAACATGGAAAGGAAAATTCCTAAAAGCAAATTGCCGTTTATGTGGATATCACAATGAATCTTTATGCCACTTGATGTGCGCCTGCCCTGCAGTGAAAGAAGCAAGAATGAGATTAAAACCAATTTTAAAAGAACTTAACATTCGTACCTGTCGACAAACTGTAACTTATTGGATGAGGGGAACATCAACCATCTTAATCTGTCGAGGGGCAAAGTTTCTTATCTTGATTGACAAACTCTTATGAATAGTGGACAATACTAAATGAATTAGGATATAAATGAGTTGGAAACTTTGCATGAATTTGTAAAAATTATTATAAATGAACGATCTTTTTATGAAATGTTGTTTTAAATTTTTGTAACTGTCTTTTAAACAAATTTTTAGTATCATGCTTTATGGTTGTGATAACCAAATAAAGTTTCTGGACTGATTGATTTGTAACTTTTCCTTAAGCAATGGCTGATGTCCACGATGTTGGCTGGGAAGTTGCAAAAATTCCCTCCCCTGCTGTCGGGGGCTCAACGAGAGCTTTAATAGTGTGGCTCCTAAACTACAGGGACAGAGATTTGATTTTTCAATTGTTTTGGATGAAAAGTCCATGACAACTCGACAGCAACACTATAACAGCATACGCGGATTTCACTGCAGAAGTACACATCCTATGCAGCGGTCACACAAAGACTTTGTGAGCTAGGTCTGAAACGTGCACTCCTCTACCCTGCAGAACTCAGGGTGATAGAGTGCGAGTAATCACATTTTTATCCAGACCCCTGAAGATGCATTGACCTTGCTACATGCTAGAGGGATGGGAGCGCCATGTACCACTGATCAGCACAGTGGAGAGTGGCTGATGCCGAGAACGAAGCGCACAAGATGCAGAAGGTCACGTAATTGCCCTGCTAGTGAACAAGCGACTAAGGAACAATCACAGGTGGTAGTGGAGGTGCTACACCAGAGCCAAAAAGTACTATGCAGTCTTACAGTCAGACCCAGCATCAGACCCTGGCTCAAACACAAATGACACTGTCTGCTCTGCTGGGGAAGAAAGTCGAGGACCTGAGCTGACACCATGACTGGTGGATGATTTACTATGCAGGGTTGAGCACCTGGGTTGAGCTTTGATGGGAAGCAGAATGTCTGTATGGGGAACTTGGGGGCACTGCTGCATCTCAGTTGTGAGGGACCTTGTATCATGAGCCAAAACTAGGGCCTAATTGGCTGCGGGACAGGTGAGGGAGTGCCACATGTCCATCTCCACTGTAATGGACATGTTTTACATTTTGTCATTTTATTTGGTCACAGTTCATATGTTCTATTGGTATGGCTGGACACCATGCAGTTGCCCAGACAGGGAGGGGGGGGGGGTTGAAACTGTTAATAATGTTGTTGCATAATTGAAGGAGTCTCCACAGAATTACTAAGACTAAGCAAACACCCCCACATGCCCAGGGGACGCCCCGGGAGGCCCATACTTGGGGACTGAAGGGAATCTAGATCCTGGACTAAGATCCACTGATAGGTGGATGCAATCACAACAGGTACTCCTGTGAACCCTGTGACCCCACAATATATCCTACTGACATGGAATGTTAGAGGTATGGCCACTCCCACTAAGAGCTACTGTGTCCATACTTACCTTAAACATTGCCAGACACATTTAGCCTTCCTTTAAAAGACACATCTGACGCACGTTGAGGAACAAAAAGTACATGCAAAATGGAGAGGGCTTCTATTTGGCACTACCACATCGTCATATGCGAAAGGTGCTCTGATCTGGATATCCCCTGAGGTTCCATTTGAACTTGACAAACAAAGTAGGCACTGAGGGCAGATATTGGTTGTGCAGGGGTGGTTCAATGGTGCCTCACTTAACCTCATATCCATTTACTTCCCTAACGTTAATCACTCAGTGTTTCTGGACCTATTGGCTCCCAGCACTAATCTGGGACCCACATGCACCTAGATATAGGGTGGAGATTTTACCAGTGTTTCTGATAATACCAGAGACCACTGGATGGACAGCAGGAGGGTGCACAACATATGGCACTAGCAACATCCCGATACTAGAGAAAACTCTTTTTAGTCTCTGGTTCAGGGCATTAACAGTAGGCTGGACCTCTCCCTTTGCAGTGAATCAATGGGCACACAAATACAGAGAATGGAATACCTAGCATGCACCCTTTCACACCACTGTCCTTTGCTAATGGCGGTGCGTTGGGGGAAGACCCCTCCCCAGCATACCAATCTGCAAACTCCAGACGGAGTTACTACAAGACATACCATTTTGAGAAGCCCTGGCAACACACATCACCCAATATTTTCAACAGAATGCACGCTCAAACCAGTACAGGGCAGTGGAGTGGGACGTCCACAAGGTGGTGACGTGAAACACATAGGGAGTGCAACAGACCCTATTTAGAGAACTGCTAGACGTGGAACGGACCTTGAAGTAACTCAATATCATGACGTCATTGCAATCGGACAAGGTAGGACATTTTCAAAAGCTGAGAAAGGACCACAGAGAACTGGAGACCCGTCTAAGGAAGCTTGACTATAGACAGCACATTGCACACCTGAATGACAAGGGTGACCAGGCAAGAAATTTATTGGCGTGGTTGGTGCATGACAACAAGACTCACTTGTTGATAGAAGCGATTAAGACAGATGATGGCACTAAACATAATACACAAATGGACACCAACACTGCCTTTGTTGACTACTATGGACCACTGTACACAGAGGTTGTTGGCCCCGACACTGACCAATTATGGGAATACCTCGGCCGGCATCCCCTGCTCCGCTTGAACACACTACAGAAGGAGAAGCTTGACAAGCCCCTCCAAATTGTGACAATACTCAACCTGAAATAAAGCTCCTGGCACGGACGGTCTTCCTATAGAATATTACACCACCTTTAGCACATTACTTTCAAAGATACTATTGGAAGTATATAATGAGGGGAAAGTGACAGGTCAGCTCCTGAACTTGCTCAATGAAGCGCTGATAGTAGGACTCCCCAAATGCAGGATGTGACCCACTAGACGTTCAATCCTACAGGCCGCTTTCACTCTTAAAATTAGATTATAAAATATTGGGGAAGGTATTTGCCAAAGATTGATCCCTCTGGTTGGCATGTTAGTTCACTCTGACCAAAATGGGTTCATACCACAACACAACACCTTTCTCAATGTCTTTCAGCTACTCTGCTTGGTGAGAACCGGTGCTCAAGACACTGGCAAACAAGTGGCGGTATTGTTGGACATAGAAAAAGTGTTTGATACACTGGGCTGGAATTCTCACTGACGGCAATGGAGCAAAAGGATGTATGCCCGGGGTACCTACACTGGATATGCCTTTTATATCACCATCCGATAGTGAGAGTCAAGACAGGGCAGTTAATCTCCGCTAGTTTTTACATACAAAGGGGCATCAGGCAAGGATGCCCACTCTCCCCGTTGATATTCACTCTTGCCATGGAGCCACTGGCCTGAGGGTTATGCTTGTGGGCACATCAATGGGGAATTGAGGTACATGGAGAATCCAATATAATCTCCTTATATGCCAACGATCCCCTTGCTAGTGCTACACTCCCAGTCATAATGGCTATTCTAGATTAGTTCAAGGCTATGTCAGGGCTTGGAGTGAACTGGTCTGTATGCTGCTTTTTCCCCCCTGTACCCGGAACACAACAGAGGGGCTTTGATACAATCTAGGCTAGAGTGGTGCTTTGACATATTTAAATACCTGGGCATACAAATTTACCACTCAGATAGGGATCTACTGGTGGAAACTTGTATAGGGCGCTAGGCTCGATCTGAAAGTCCCTTCCATTTTGAATGTTTATTCTGCTGTCCTCTTTGGGACGGGTTGCGATCTCCAAGATGCTGATTTTAACAAGATTACTGTACTTTTTTGCAGCTCTGCCACTCATACTCTCAGCGGGATTTTTTAGAGACCTTCATGGGCTTCTCTCAGAGCTGATATGGGGGTAGGGCAGGAAGCGAGTAGGGGTCTGCAAACTGCAGCAGCCACTGCTTGAGCGGTGACTTGGGGTCCCTAACTATGACTTATAATATGTTACAATATAACTTCAGTGGTTTCTTTGCTGGTTAGGGCTGGCCCCCTGTGCAGAATGATCGGTCATCCAATGAATACTCAATGGGGCGCACACGTACTCCTGGCCCTCAAATCCTCAGGCACACTCGCAACACGAAACTCACCAGATGGGAATAGCTCCCCGTTGTTGTCACAAGTACCTCCATGGATGCTGGCCATATCCCCCATACTCCTCATTTCGCACCTGGCAGCACTACAGGAGGCTACTCTGCATCAAGATGTGTCGCGCTAGAGGGATGCAAAGATAGAAGTGGCAGAAGACCTCCTTACAGAGGATACACTTAAAGCCTTGCAGGAAATTTAGGACACTTATGAATTAATAGCGGGGCACTTACTAACATACAATGCTATACAACATGCAGTCATCACACACTGGGGACAGGGTCAAACTGAACCACCCACATCACCACTGCTTCATACGGTATTATCACATGATGGCACATGCGCATTTATACACTCCCATATTCCGCTATGCTGACGCAGCACCACAAGCTGGACGCTGGGGTTAGAGACTGCTGGGAGGCGGACCTTTAGACACAGTTCACTGATAAACAATGGGTTCGAGTCCTGCAACATTTGAAGAGGGACTATTGTAACCCACAGTTCTGCTGTACACAATTTATTTACCTGAACCAAGTGTACCTAACACCTAGGCGTATAAAACATATATTCCCAGGAACACCACCCAAATGCCCCAGAGGCAGACTGTATAACAAGGGATTCTTCAATATAGTGTGGGTGTGCCCGGTGATACAATGCGCCTTGAGGTAGGTCACAGGAATTACCTCTACCCTGGTCGAGTGCATAGAGCAAAGCACTCTAGAATCATGCCTGCTAGACCTCAGACTCAAGGCCAAGGGAGACAAATGCATACACAGATTCATTGACCTAGCCTATGTATTGTTTAAGAGACAAATTGCAATGTCCTGAAAGACCCTTGCAGCTCCCGATGTGCGAGGTTAGCTCCCAACTTTTTTGCAGTGGGCAAAGGCTGAGCTAGACATTCTCACCATGGCCCGGATCCAGTGTCGAGGGGACGCTGGAGTGATGATATGGGATGGTTTCTTCAGGAACCTAGAGGCTTATAGCAACACAAGACAGCCCTGAGCCTCCCTCTGCTCACCCCACACCATGTGGGTAACAGCCAACCAGAACTGAGGGTACTGCTCTCAAGTGGGAGTGAGATGTCTACTGCCCTGTGGCAGCTTCTAAAGTCAGGCTCAATACTATTATGTGTACTGGAAGCCTTCTCAACGGCCTTGGGGTTTAAGCCAGAAGGGTGTCAAACAAAGCACACCTTATGCTTAGTTCCCAAACATTGTGAACCTCCCAGATACCCATCCACATATGACCAATCCCTTTTAGTTAGAGATAGGGGAAGCGCGTGGAAACCTAAACCGCGATATCCTGCTCACACGGAGGTGCCTTCAGTTTACACATAAACCCAAAGCAATAGCTTACCGTCATGTGATGCTGGTTTTATTAAATTATACCAGCAAGCCCTTATTGATGTATGTTAATTCCAATGTATGTGTTATGGAAATTGGGCCAAGTCCCGAGAATGTTAGTTTTCTGTTGTAAAATCAATAAGAAATAAAAAGAAAAAAAGGAGGCATGTCAGTTACTCCAAATACTCAAATTATGATAATTTTTTTTATCCAGCAAAATTACAAAGTTGTACCTAATGGCGGTTATTTTAGGCAGAGGCCTGTATTTGAGTTTTTTTTTTTCCTTTTCCCCGGGTTTCATTGACAATTGGAGATCTCTTGTGAAAAGCATGCAGAATTAGATCAAACTTTCCTGATGACTATAATTGTTCGGTTTCTTGTGGGAGGCAAAGGTAAGATGCCATGAGTTAGAATCCAGAGACATGACAGACTTTCTAACTGTCAATTATTCAGTTTGATGTATCATATGCGCAATTATATACTTTAGCTTAAAATGTAATTGTTTGATCATGCTATGAAGCTGATATCGACATTCAGTAGCAAACTTTGTATCTGTAATAAAGTTTTCCATTATATTTTGACATTTCCTCCCTGCCTAGGTTTAATAAATAGTGGATTCTGAGGAATTGATTTGAGATTTTAATATGAAACTATTGAATATCATTCAGCTTCTATCTAAACTAATATGAAACTAATATGAAGATTGCCCTGTATAGCAACAGAAAGCTAAAGTTTTGTGTGAGTAATGAAGATAAGTGTGGTGTAGGTCTTTGTTTTTAATTTAATCTTAGGACAGGATGATCATCCCTTGCTTCGCCACCCCTCTGGTGATAAATATATGAAACATATATGAAACACAGCAGCACATCTGTAGGAGTGTTTTTACAATAAACTTGTTGCACTGCTTTGATCTCTTGTTCCTTTAGCAGCAAACATATAGTGCATTTTGAAACCATTTCGTCAAGGTTGAAAATAAACGTGCCTTTTTAGAATATTTGCTTGAGAATATTTTAATTTTAGCAGTTCTCCCCTTTTCAGACATCCCAGTGATTATTGGAAATCAGACCACATCGTATAAATGAAATGGGTTACCCAACTTCAATTTTTTTTAAAAGAGCTAATTTATACTAAATTACATGGAGCACTGCATGGACCAATGATTCAAAACAAACAAAAGACTTTTTTAAACAAAATGTCATTTCAAATGGACATGAGATATATTATTAATAAAGGCACATGTGATTAGCTTGTACTTACAATGACTCCCTTATGACTCTGGAAAAAGAGTCATTATATATATATTTTCACTGAAAAAACCAAAGGTTACAGGGACGTTATAGTTAGGGTCAGATTTCACTCATACAAAACCAGAGAAATTCAGCAGTTATAGTTAGCTGAGCTAATTATAATTAGTGCCACCGCAATGCAATGCACTGCTTATGACCTCACATATTACATCACTCATGACATTGTCAGTGACATCACTGATGACATCACTGATGACATCTCAAATGACATCACTGATGTCATCATACAGTGACTGAGTGTTTCTAAAACGTTTATGAGTGTTAAAAATATATATATATATCAAGGTGTATTGATGAATCAGTGGGTGTATAAGTGCCTGTATCGATGATTCAGTAGGTGCGTGACTGACTATGTGAGAGATTAAGTATCTCAGTGAATGTATGGGTCACTTACTAGGTTGTCTGAATGTCTATTAGTCTGTCAGTTGTTGTGTAAGTGGCTGCATGGGTTGGTGAGTAGGTACATGAGTGGCTGATGGTTTATTGATCGATTGTCTGAATACCTGTATGGGTGTATGAGTGAATGTGTGGGTGGGTGAGAGGGTACGTGACTGTCTGCATGGATGAGTGACTGCATGAGTCAGTGGGTGTATGGGTTACTGAGTATAAGAGAAGGGTTGTATGAGTGACAGAGTGTCTATGGCTGTGTCGGTGAGTGAATGGATGTGTCGGTGAGTGAATGGATGTGTCAGTGGTATATGGGTGAGTAAGTGGATATGTGAAAGGCAGTATATCTAAGTGTTGGTGTATATCAGTGACTGTATGTGTGAGTGAAGGATTGTGATAGTAGCTGTATGGGTTTGTGAGTGGGTGTGTAAGGGTCTGAATAGGTCAGTGATTATATGTTAGCATCTTTATGAATAAGTGAGTGTGTGTGTGTGTGTGTGTGTAGAACTTTATAGGTGAGTAAATGGCTGTCTGATTCACTCTATAGGCGAGTGAGTAGGTGGGTGAGTAGCTCTATAAAGTGACTGACAGTGTGCGTGTGTGTGTGTGTGTGAGTGGATGTATGAGTGGATATATCAGTGGCTGTATTAGTGAGCGAATGGGTGTATGTGAGAAAACGCACCTCTTGTCCACTTTACTTTAAAATGAGTACAGGAAGTCGGAGGTAAAGCATTTGGTTTATTCAAGCTTGAACAGATGCACGACCCACAAGGAAAAAGTTATTCAGTGTAGGTAATGAATGACAACACAGAATTCTCCTTTCATATTTATACTATACTTAAAACAAGTCCGCCTACACCCCTTTACTTCCCTCCCTAATCCATTGGAAAATTCCTTCCAGCTATACATACAAAAAGAATAGCTAACCATACTACATTTTCAAGATCAGGGATCACAAGCCATTGCTTAATTGCAAATTGAATGGAAAAAGCCCATCGTGACTTTCCATCTCAGAGAAACACAAATGATTAACAAAGTGTAATTATTCTAACAGCCACTTTTCCAAGGACACAGAGAGAAAAAAATAAAAGAATGTACAATATCAGAAGTGCATGGAAAATTCCTCAAACAATCGTTGTACAAAGTCAGGTTGATTTAAAAAAATGTCCGCACTCATGTTCATATTATCTCAACTTTTCTTCAAATGGTCCTAGAACATGAGTTCAATATTTACCAATTGCCTTCTATCAGTAATAGATCATTTGAGTTGGCCCCTCATATTATGACAGTACTTCATTTCCAGATATTCACCATTATAGGATTGCTAACAGAGAAAATAAGAAACAAATGGGTTTTTGTAAGAAGGCTAATCTGTGAGGGCACTAATACTAATGTTCATTAAATTCCATATTTCTTCTTCTTGCATCATAAGCATATTCTGTTGTGGAACAGAAACTGAAGGGGGCTTGCAGGCTGAAAGGAGCATACTGCAACACATGGGCAGACAACTGACACAGACAGCACCCTAAAATAATCCCTCCTATAACCAAGGCTATCACTAATAGTTTCCAACCCCATGTGAGCAGTACTTCTCTAAATCAACCTGACCAAGTCCAGTATCCTGATGCATTTCAGCAGCAATTTTGTGAAGTTTTTGAATGGCCAAATTCACATTTGGAGCGTTATCTGGAATATATACACAGCAGTAACTGCCAATCAATTTGCATACCCCCATTCTCTGCTAAAAGAATGTCTAATACAATCCGGTTTTGAAGGGAAACAAGGCGGGTAGCTTTCATTTCTACAGTAATGTTACTGAGTGCACCAGTAGTCTCATTAATAACAGCTTCCACTACTCTGATCAATTGGCGCACCTGTACACTATTGGCCATAGGACCCCAAAAAGGCACTATACCCTTCATTGCATCAATAAATTGTTGCAGCATGGTATCTGTCTGGTCAACCTGTACTTCCCGTTTATTAAGTTGATGTGTCCTGTGATAATCCGATGGTGCAAGGTAAGTGGGAGGAAGAATAAATGCAATATAGCATCTGCCTGACCATCCTTTAGGGAGCCAGACATATGCCTGATTACCGCAAACAAAATAGGTGTTTTGTGAAGCCACAAATGGAGAACTAGTGCAATTTAATATCACTGTATGGGAGCAAATACTATTCCCCAACAGCAAGGGGCCCTTCACCTTGAACACAAAAGGGGGCGTTATGGGCATGCACAGGTATGGGTATCATAACCACCTTGGACAGTTTTCTCTCATTAAAGGATAATAACAGAGGAGTTATCATAGCCTGTAAATTCCTCCTTCTCCTCCATAGTGCCATAGATTCTAACAGCATCTGGCCAGCATAGATAATAAAGGTGATCCCTAAGCTGACTCTGTACTTCTTTATTAGTAACTTTGATATAAGAAGCAAAATTCAATTCCCACCAGGCACTACAAGACCCATTATAGGATCAATCAATCAGGGGTTTGTTAAAGCGCGACTACTCACCCGTAAGGGTCTCAAGGCGCTAGGGGTGGGGGGGGGGAGGGGTGCAGGTTCCATTCCATCAAGGAGGGGGTCTGTCGAAGAGCCAGGTTTTGAGGTTTCTTGCGAAGATGGGGAGCGATGTTGTCTGTCTGAGGTGGAGCGGAAGGGCGTTCCATGCTTTGGCCGTGAGGAAGGAGAAGGAGCGGCCTCCCGATCTGGTCTTTCTGGTGCGTGGGACCACGGCGTATGAGAGCTGGGCTGATCGTAGGGTTCTTTGGGGTGCGTGGAATTTGAGTCAGCTGTTCAGGTATGCTGGTCCGGTGCCGTGGAGGGCCTTGTGTGCGTGGGTGAGCATCTTAAAGGTGATTCTCGCCTTGACGGGGAGCCAGTGGAGTGTGCGCATGTGCTGGGAGATGTGGCAGTGTTTTGGCAGGTTGAAGACCAGTCTTGCGGCGGCGTTCTGGATGTTCTGTAGCTTGCGGGTGAGGTTGTTGTTTATTCCAGCGTAGAGTGCGTTGCCGTAGTCGAGTCTGCTGGTGACCAGGGCGTGAGTGACGGTCTTTCGGTGTTCGAGGGGGATCCATTTTAAGGTCTTACGAAGGAGGCGGAGGGTGTGGAAGCAGGAAGATGAGACAGAGTTGATCTGGCGGTCCATTTTGAGCTCGGAGTCCAGGATGATTCCCAGGTTGCGTGCGTGGTCTGTGGGGGTTGGCGGGTTTCCGAGGCGGGGGGCCACCAGGTGTCGCTCCAGGCGTCGGGGTTTGGGCCCATGATGAGTACTTCTGTTTTGTTGGTGTTTAGTTGTAGGCAGCTGTTTTTCATCCATTTGGCAACGGCTTCCATGCCTTCTCGAAAGTTGCGTCTGGCGGTGTTGGGCTCGTTGGATAGGGAGAGGATGAGCTGGGTGTCGTCTGCGTATGACACAATGTTGAGTCAGTAGGTTCTGACGATGGGGGCAAGTGGAGCCATGTAGACGTTGAAGAGCGTCGGGCTGAGGGAGGAGCCCTGGGGGACTCCGCAGGTGGTAGGTGTAGGGTCCGAGAGGAAAGGGGGGAGTCTGACCCACTGCAACCTGCCGGAGAGGAAGGAGCGGATCCAGTCGAGGGCCTTGTCCTGGATTCCTGCGTCGTAGAGTCTGCGTATTAGGGTGCGGTGGGAGACTGTGTCGAACGCCGCTGATAGGTCGAGGAGGATGAGGGCTACTGTTTCTCCTTTGTCCAGTAGGGTGCGGATGTCGTCTGTTGTAGCGAGGAGGGCGATTTCCGTACTGTGGTTTTTTCTGAAGCCGGATTGGGAGGAGTCGAGGATGTTGTGTTCTTCAATGAATGTGGCGAGTTGGCTGTTGATGGCTTTCTCGATGACTTTCGCTGGGAACGGGAGCAGGGAGATGGGTCTGTAGTTTTTGAGGTCGGCGGGGTCCGCTGAGGGTTTCTTTAGGAGTGGGTTGACCTCGGCGTGTTTCCAGTCGTCGGGGAACGAGAATGTCGCCAGGGAGCGGTTGATGGTGTGGCGGAGCATGGGTGCGATGGTGTCGGCGGCTCTGTTGAAGATGTGGTGGGGGCAGGGGCCGTGGGGGCCCCTGAGTGAATTGACTTCATTGTCTTCAGTGTGTCTTCGGTGGTGAGGGCTGTCGTCGTCAATCGCTGGTTTCCGGGTGTCGGGGTGGTTGGTGAGGGTTCAGTGTGTTGGTTGTCTTCGTCGAAGTTGTCGTAGATGCTCTTGATTTTGTGGTGGAAAAGGGTGCTGAGTTTGTCGCAGAGGTCTTGTGAGGGAGGGATGTCGGTAGACTCGCTGGTGGGTTGGGCGATCTCCTTGATGATGCTGAAGAGTTCCTTGCTGTTGTGCATTTGGGTGGAGATTCTGTCTTCAATCGCTTTTTTCCTTGTTTCTCTGATGAGTTGACGGTGGGCGTTGGTGGCGGCTCTGAAGTTGTTGTGGGCTTCTGGGGATTTGGTGTTCCTCCAGGCCTTTTTGAGGCGGCAGCATGTGCGTCTGGACTCTCGAAGTTCGGTGGTAAACCATCTGGCTTTCTTGGCGCGGGTATTGTTGTTTTTCTTGAGGGGGGCTATGGTGTTGGTGCTGTCCGAGATCAGTCTATGCAGGGTTTGGGCTGCGGTGTTGGGGTCGTCGTTTTCCACAATGGTTGGGGTGGAGTTGTTGAGTGAGGTAGAGGAATAAGAGGTGCCTTCCTTTTGACTGAAGATGGCAGAAAACCACATATCCAACAATCTGTAGCATTATATCCAAGATGGGCATTATGTAAAACCTGAATGAATGTATTATTCACATATTGCAAGCGGTGTGCTTGTTTATGAGGGGCAAGAGTTATGTACTGATGCTCTGGTACTGGTGTGGTGACTGATGGCACTGATTTAGAGACTGGGTGGTTTTCTTCTAACCACCAGAACAACCCTAGCATTCCTAATATTATCAAAAGACACAGAAGCACAATAAATTTTCACTTTCTTGGTCCAAAATTGTTCTATACCAGACACTGGAGTCATTTCCTCCTGACATAAATCAGAGGGTGATTTCCCAAACGGTCTCAGTTCAATACTCCTAGTTTTACCCATATTGCATTATTTGTGTGTGATGTACAAATACTTGTTCTTGATGAGTATTGCTTCTCCTAATATTTTGTCTTTATTCTCAGACCATTCTCCTTTTCTTTCTCTTCTTTTCCAAAAGAGAACCAAATCAAAAACACCTAACAGCCAAAAGCAAAGTAACATGCCTAAGACCTCCTAAAAAACAAAATCCTTATCTATTCTACCAAAGAACATCAAAAGTTGCCAGTGTCCTTTACTTCAAAGCCTCACTGGCAAGCTTATGTACAGGTCCAGACGTTGGCGGTCTTGACCACCGGCATGGGTTGCTATCTCTCCAGAGATAGTTTTTTTCATTCAAAGTCTATAGTTTTTGACAGTCCTGGGTCTCAAATTATACCTAGGCGAATCACAATCCGGATGCTCAAATAGAGGTATTGGTATCAATTTGGTCTCGACAGGAGTGAAGTTGACCAGTGGATGTTCTACTGCTCCTTCTTCTATCAGCTCACCATCATTAAAAGATGCTTGCTGTGGAATTTGTTCATTTTCCAATTTAGAGGTTTCTTGCTTCACACATTGATCATAAAACAAAGATGATGGAGCTTTCTTAACATGGTGGCATGAAGCCAATGTTTGTGTACGATGCACTTCACAGTAGTCTGAGTGGCGAGGAGCACTTGCACTGGTCCTTTCCAGCGTGGCTCAAGACTGGATTTCCTCTGAAAGTGACGGGTGAAGACCCAGTCTCCAGGCTTCAAATTATGACCTGAACCTTCAAGACGAGGAGGGAGACTGGCCTTCACCTGTGAATGAATCAAACGCAATTCTTTAGTCAATTGGTCACGATAATCAACAAGCAGAGGATATTCAATTTCACTAAATTTCCTAGGTCTAGGTACACCCCACACATTTGCAGGCCTCCCCATTACTACTTCGAATGGGGATAAACCCATTTTCGAGTGGTCAGTATTGCACATTGACAACAAAGCTATGGGCAAAGCATCAGGCCATTTTAGTTTTGTTTCAGCACATATCTTTCCCAGTTTTCCTTTCAAGATACCATTGTATCTTTCCACTAGACCTGCAGCCTGTGGATGGTGGGCAGCATGAAACTTTTGCCTTATCTGCAAGCCTTTGCAGACCAGATACATCACTTGGCCAATGAAGTGTGACCCATTGTCGCTCCAGAGCAATCTGGTCAAACCAAATCTTGAGAAGTACTCCTTTAGGAGTATTTTTGCAGTACTTAGGGCTGTGTTATCTCGTAGAGGGTAAGCCTCCACCCACCTACTAAAGGTGCAAACCACCACTAAGACATACTTAAGCTTGCCCACTCGTTCCATTTGTATGAAATCCATTTGCAGGACTTCAAAGGGCAAATCTGGAGGTGCAAAATGGCCTGTTGGGACTGGGGTACCTTTTCCTGGATTATAAATAGCGCATATCATGCATTTTTTGACATGGGACTCTGACACTCTTGATTTGATTTGACTTATTTGTTAAGCGCACGAATGCCGAGGCGTCTTGGCGCTGGGTGAAAGACAACTGGATTGCACTGATTAAACTGCCAGTTTGGGAAAGAGCCAGGTCTTTATTAACTTCCTAAAAATAGTCCTATTAGATTGTAATCTGAGCTGGGCGGGTAGAGCATTCCATAGCTTGGCGGCTTGTTATGAGAAACCCTTGCCTCCCCATCTGACTTTTTTTATCTTGGGGATCACAATCAGACCGGTGTTTGATGATCTAAGACAGCGTAGCGGAGAATACCGCTTAAATAGCAGCTGCAGGTCGGCAGCTCCTCCACCATACAGAGATTTATGAACAAGGCAAAGGGCCTTAAAGTCCACTCGCTGCCGAACCGGGAGCCAGTGGAGCATTTTAATGGTGGATGAGGTAGGGTGATATTTGGGAAGACCATAAGGCACCCGGGCCGCCGCATTCTGAATGGACTGTAATTTGGCAATCTGGCCCTTATCTGCTCCCAAATAAAGGGCATTGCCGTAATCGATTCTAGAAAGAATCAAGGCCCCTACTACTGTTTTCCTCATAGAAAAGGGAATGAACCGAAGGATTTTGCGTAGGTTCTTCAGCAAGTAGAAACAACCAGATGACACCAGATTAGTTTGTTGGGCAAATTTTAGGTTGCTATCAAATATAATGCCAAGATTCCTGGCCTTTGTTACGGGACTGGGGCAATTCCCCGCCTCAGTGGGCCACCATGCTTGGCTCCAGATTGAAGGCTTCAGCCCGAATTCCATCACCTCAGACTTTTCCGTGTTGAGCTTTAAAAATTAGAGCTCATCCATTGCATGACATTCTTTAGGCCATTCCTAAACCTAGCCGCCGTCTCATCCACACCTTGAGTTACTGATACCACAATCTGTGTATCATCTGCATATGATACAAGCATCAAACCATGATCTCTTATTAGTCTGGCCAGAGGGGTAACGTAAAGGTTGAACAAAGTGGGGGACAACGCGGATCCCTGCGGGACACCGCACGGGAGGCCGAAATTTTGCAGACTTAAGACCATTCCAGTCTATCAATTGTTCGCGAGATGTCAGAAAAGATGTCAATAGGGTTAGAGCCGACCTCTCAATGCCTGCCGCCTTCAGCCGTTGTGTCAATACCTCATGGTTCACAGTATCGAACGCGGCAGAAAGATCTAGCAAAATGAGGACGGCTCTTCCCCCCCCCATCCATCACTCTCCGAATCTCTTCGGTGGCCATAATGAGTGCTGACTCAGTGGAATGTCGGGCTCTAAAACCATGTTGGGTATCATCAAGAATATGATTGCTGTCTAAAAATTCTGTTAATTCAGAGTTGATCGCTTTTTCTAAAATTGAGGGAAACGGGAGACAGGAGATAGGGCGGTAGTTTTTCACCTCAGTAGGGTCTAAGGTAGCTTTCTTCAGGATAGGTCTGATACAGGCCTTTTTCCAAGACTGAGGATATATCCCAGATTTGATAACCTCGTTAAGAAGAGGGTGAGGTGGCCACTAATTTGCTCGGGAACCAAATACAGAATATACGGAGGGCAAGGATCCAGAGGTGAGCCGGATCTGGTTTGAATTAACAAATCTGCTACTCGCTCTGTATCAAGCCTGGAAAATTGCGCCAAGCTAGGTTGAGATTGAGTGTCCTCCGGCTGGGCGCTTATTTCCCCAATGGGGTCAGGCAATGCCTTCCGAAGATCGTTATAGACGTTCTGGACTTTGGTCTGAAAAAAAGAAGCGATCTTGTCCACAAAATTTTGATCTGGAGAAAATTGACTCTCTTGTGGACGTTTAGACAGATTTGTCACGACATTGAAGAGCTCCTTAGAGGAGTTTTTGGCCGTCTGAATTTTGATTGTAAAATATACCGTTTTAGCGTTAATAATTGCAGCCTTATATTCCTCTAATACTAAATTATAATCCTTTTTACGTTCCTGGCTACAATCTATTCTCCACAGCCGTTCTTTACATCTACATTTAGATTTTATCAGCCTAAGCTCAGCTGAGTACCATGGGGAGGACACATGATTCATCCGGGATCGCCTGGTTATTTCAGGTGCCAGATTATGTGTTGATGCCCTAATCCAATTATCGTAATTAGTGGCTGCCAAGTTCGAATCAGGAACCAAATTAGGAGGATTAGATGCCAAAGCTGTTATCAGATCATTTTTTTGTATTGATTTCCATGGTCGTGATTTAACTAATGGAAGTCTGGTCTGATGTTTGTTGGTGGACAGTATTGGTATGTTGAAAGCAATAAGATTGTGGTCAGACCACGACACTGGTGTCACACTCAATATGTCTATATGTGGATTGTTGGTGAAAATGCCATCCAACGTGTGACCTAGTGAGTGTGTTGGCTGCGATACAATCTGGCGCAGCCCGAAACCTGCTAGAATATCGATCAGGTTGGTAGTGTCAAGGTTGGTATTTGCCTCCAAATGAAAGTTAAAATCCCCCAGTATGGTGAAGGTTTGAGTGTCCAAACAAGATTCCATAAAAGTTTGTAATGAGCTGATAAAAGCTGGCCTTCTCCCTGGAGGCCTATAAATAAGTAGTCCTGAAAAAAGCTCCATGTTATTAGCTTTTATGATAAATGTCATAGCCTCGGCTTCCAGTAATTGAACAGCCTCAGTCCTAATCTTAAACTGAGATCGATAGATAATAGCTATTCCCCCCGTACTTTCCCCACCCTATCTTCATAGGCCACAAGGTAGCCTGCCGGAACCGCTATATTCCAATCAGACTCAGAGGCACTGTTAGCCCATGTTTCGGTTAGGAAGACGAGGTCGGGGTTAGCGAATTGGATCATACATTCTAGTTCATATTTGTGTTTGCTCAAGGATCTCATATTCAACAGTAGGCATCTCATGGGCTCTATGTTCAGGCCCTGGGATGGTTTGGGCTTAGTCTTAGAGGCCTCAAGTGGCTCACCAGCCCGTGTAATACATTGACGGTTCTCCACTGACAGATACAGAGGCCTAAGGCCACACGAGTTACACTTTCTGGGGGTATAAGTGAATTGATCAAGCAATGGTGAGGGGTTGGAACACTCACCAATGTTTAGGTTAAGAAGTTCTGATCGCGAATACCTTAGCGCTGTAAAACATGCAGAGGTTCTGGCACTGGTCGCTATCAGGGCGCTGACGGGCCCAGACGGGCTTGCCTTTGGCGCGCCTTTGGCGCGCCCGCTGCGCGTCCTACCCAGCATGCCAGATATAGGCTGGGTGGGAGAAAAGCTAGAGCGCGTCCCCGTCTTAGGCAGGACCGGAAGTGTAAAATTTCGCAGCAGGAGTTAATTAGCAGAATATTGCTTCACTTCCTCCGCAACAAACGGCAAGCCGCGGCGGACCGGGAAGTGAAGCGAGCCCTAAAACAGTTAGTGATGCGCAACAAAGGTAAGACAGCCTGAGAGCATGTTCCCTAAAACAATATAAGACCTTTAAAATAATGCTCGCTACGAGCGATAAAAACAGTAAAAAACACAGTAGAAAACACAGTAAAATTAGGGTGCACAGGTGCTAGCAGCAAATACAGGAATACCGCAGTCATGGAATCAGTTTGTTGAACCATACATGGTCTAACGTTGCCACAATTCCTGTGGCACCAATGTGAGCTGGGCTATGTGCCATAGTAACAATAGCGTTAACATAACAATTAGGAAGCATCCATCTTTGTCTCTCTGACAGATCTATCCAACATCCGGTATCATCTAATCTACCACACATCTGCCATGCCTCTTTCTCTTCCATGGTAGCTTCCTGTTATATCTCTCTAACACATTCTAAAGTATTGTTAAACATTGGTACTTCAGGGACCCCTCTAGCTGGTCCTGTAACATACATTAAACTATATTCAGATCTGGCTGTTTGCTTGGCTGTTTCATCTGCAAAACAATTTCCCTGACCTACCTCATCAATAACTTTTTATGGGCACTGCATTTAACAATGGCAACTCTTTTTGATAACATCAGAGCATCCAATAATTTTACTATTAACTCCCCATATTTTATCTTACTACCATGTGAGGTCAAAAAGCCTCTTTCTTTCCATAGTCGCCCAAATGAGTGGGCAACGCCAAAGGCATACTGACTATCAGTATAAATATTTACAATCAGATCTTTACTCAATTCACATGCCCGGGTAAGGGCAATTACTTCTGCTGCTTGTGCTGACATTTGCAGTATTTTACATGACTCTACCACTGTTTTCAAAGTGGTGATGGCATATGCAGCAGTGTTTATACCATCTGGTAATTTGAAACATGAACCATCCACAAACAACTCTCCCGGTGGGTCAGATATGTGAGTATCTGTTAGGTCTACCCGTTTCTTGGTCTCTTCTTCAGTGATGAACACACAATCATGGTGTTCTTCCCATGAATCCCTGGGGAGGGGCAGCATTGAGGCTGGGTTCAAAACATTGCAACGTTTCAGAATGATATTTGGAGCAAAAAGTGTTAACTCATACCCTGTTAAACGTGCACTGGTCAGGTGCTGGGTCTGAGTTTTGTTTAGTAGCACATCCACAGCGTGCGGTACCATAACTGTCAAATTGTGACCTAGAACGTATATTTCAGATTGTTTGACTGCAACAGCAGCAGCTGCTACAGAGCGCAAACAATTTGGCAAAGCCTTAGCTACTGGATTCAATGTGGAGGAAAAATAAGCACAAGGTTTATTCCTCCCCCCATGTGATTGTGTTAAAACCGATAGACACAGCCATCTTTCTCATGGACAAACAAAAAAAATCCTTACAATAATCAGGGTTACCTAAAGCAGGTGCATTGCATAAAGCGTTTTTTAGTTGTTGAAAAGCATGCTCACACTCATCTGTCCAAGGGAGTGGGTTACTAATATTCTTAGATGTTAGTGCAATCAAAGGTTTTGCAATTAAAGAGAAATTAGGTATCCACTGCCTGCAAAAGGAAGTCATACCTATAAAGGCACGAACATCAGATTGAGTCTGGGGACGTTTCATTATCTGTACCAAATCAATTCTTTGTGTGTGCAGTCTTCTACCCCCTTTTGACAGGAGGTGACCTAAATAGGCAACCTCCTGTTGACAATATTGCATTTTAGATAAGGACACTTTATGTACTAGGAGTGCTAAATGATGCAACAAATTAACTGTTGTTTCCTTACAACCATCCTCTGTATCTGAGGCAATTAATAGATCATCAATGTATTGGAGTAATACAGAGCCTTTTGAGGGGGTAAAAAGAACTAATTGTTTTTTCAAAGCTGGACTATATATACTAGGGCTTTCTGTACACCCTTGAGGAGCACGTGTAAATTTTAGTGAACGACATTGGAATAAGAATGAAAAGAGGTATTGACTTCCTTCAGCAATGGGCACACTAAAAATGCATTTTTTAAATCAAGCACAGTAAAATATTTGGCTGAAGACGGAATCATGGTAAAAATAGAATTCATGTCAGGAACAACAGGATATTGGGGTACTACAATTTTATTTATAGCTCGAAGATCAATCACTAATCTATATTTATGGGGGTTCCATCTGTGGTTTTTTAAGAACAGGAAGTATAGGACTATTACATGGGCTGCCTTCAGTTTCTTTTATTATCCCCTTATGTATTAAATCAGAGATAACCTCTTTGAGACCTTGCTCTCCCTCCCGGGACATTTTGTACTGAGGAATGCGAGGTAAGGGAACAACTTTTTTAACAGTGATTACTGTGGGATCTATGTCCATTTTACCAACATCATTATCTCCTGATGCCCAGACCGTTTTATCAATTGCCTGTAATTCAGGTGGTAGGTGAGTAACATCTATCATTGTAAAACATTTGCTAAAATTATCAGAAGCTATTGATATAAAGACACCATCAGGCGAACAATAAATCTTAGCATTCAGTTTTTTTAATAGGTCTAGACCTAATAAGTTCTCAGCACAATTTTTAGTAAGCACAAATGGGACAGAGGTGGTGAAGGGACCTATAGTAATATCTAGAGGTTTGGAGATGGGGCTCTGGATGGGGATACCTAAGAATCCCAATGATGTATTCATTCTGCCGGAGAGGGGAGCCCCTGGAAATTGGTCATGAGCCACAGAGGTGCGAGTGGCACCCGTATCAACAAGGAAGTCGCGTACTTCCCCTTCTATATCCATGGTGACATATGGACCTGCTTGATTAACTGGAATCATAACCCTATTTCCACCCTTTCCATTGCTGTCCTATTGTGAATACTCAAAGGTATTGTAATCAATGTCAGTAAAATCTTCAGTATAAAAACTTCTGTCAACTTGTTGACTATCAAAATAATTCTGACGTCTGTAGTCTGACGCTGGGTGAAATCTTGCCTATTTGTGCCACCTCTCCCTGTACCCCTTGGCACTGAACTACCTCTTCCTCTTGCCACAGTTGCTTGGCACTGTAGACTAGGGCATTCATCCTTCCAATGACCCTCTTGAAAGCAACAGGCACACTGATTTTGGCCTAATCCTGCTCTGTGTTGCTGCGCAAGAGCTGATGAGGCTCTGCCAGCCCCTCTAGCACGTCCACCTCCCCTCACATTTCCCATAACCCTTTGTCTTGCCCTGACTGGGAATGCTTGCTGTAGCAAAACCTTTGTTTTTAATTCTTTCAGTTTCTTATCAATCTTTTCTTTATTTATTTTCTGGTAATTCTCGTAATATGTAGCCATTACCAAAAGATCTGCAGGTTCTTTTGTTGGCCAGGTGCTCTCTGATACTTTAATAAACTCTCCTAATTCTTTCATCAAATTATTCACAAATTTGTCTGCAAACATTCTTTTCCCCGTCACAGTTGCCAAATCCTGACCACTATGAGCCCTGAATATTTCCTCCATCCTAGTAAAATAGTCTGAGACGACTTCTGTAGGTTTTTGTTTACAAGCTGCTATTTTATCCCAATTTACATCTTCCCTTGGTATTATTCGTAGCAATTTAGCAATAATAAGATCAGGTAAATCAAGTATAAGTTGATCTGGTCTGTCTCCTGGTCTTCTCTGTGTCAAGATTTTGAAAATGTACCCAAGCATGTCCAAAGTGCGCTACATCATCATGCCTACGTATTCCATTCCATATTTCTCTGGGGAGTAAGGCATCAAAAAATAGATCCAAGTCCTTGAATGTCATTACACATAATTTAGTGGCTGATTCTAAGGCTTCATAAAATCCCTTTGGGTTTTTCCTAAAGTCTGGCAAATCTTTCTTTATCGCCATTAATTCATACCTACTCCACGGAGTATGAACAAATTGAGGAATGGGGTTCTGAACAGGAACACCAACAGCAGCAGGGGGGTGCAGGTAGGGGGTGTATTTCCCTCATGGGATATTCCCCATTCATTTTTTGATATTTTCTTCTAACCTTAACACCCCAATGCAAACAATTTTCAACAGCCCGTGGGACATCTGGGGAAGTGATCATGTTACCTTGCGCATCATGCCACAATTGTAACACCTCTTGTGGGGTATTTTTATTACACCATGTCCACCAGTCCTCTATCCTTTCAGTCATATATTGAATGAGTAAGTTTTGCTGAAAAACATCAAACCTATTTACAGTTGGCATAACAGTATTCATGATGCCATTATTTATGTCATCCATCCATCTATGGGCTTTCCTTTTCAACTCTTCTGGATCAGCTCTGTGATCCATATCTAGTATTAGGTCTGTCCCTCCAATTCCCACTCCCATCTCTCAAATTACCACTATGCTTGTGAACCAAAGGTGGGGTACCTGCAGGCGTATTTCCAACAGATTGGGATGCAGAAGGGGTTTGTCCAGTCACTAGCCTTGGTAAAAAATGTACCTGAGGGGTAGTCGATATATTTGGTGCAGGTGTCGCTTGCCCTGCTTGCGACTGCTGTTGAACAGCAGACGGATTAAGTATTGGTCTGGTTGGGACAGGTATTTGCTGACCTGGTAATGGGGCAGAAAGGATTGGTACATTTAAAACGGGTACTAGAGGTGCATGTCCCTGCTGACCCATCTGTAGTGGTACATTTTGTGCCTGTGCGGCAGGTATGGGAACATGTGGGACATATGGTGGGGGATTCTCCAATAGTCTCTCTAATACCTCATCCTTGTCCACATGTTCTTTCTCTTGTGTCACGTATGTCTTGTTAGTGGTCATTCTAAACTCTCTATCCATACATTCAATACTTTCGGTTGGTTTTAATTGATCATATGCTTTGGCTTTCTGCACCACTCCCTTTTTCTGTTCTCGTTCCTTCTCTTTTTGTTCTTTAATTACTAACATTGTAGCATGTTTTTCCCATTTATTAAAACTGTCCCACATTGCTTGTCTGACCTTTTTCTCAAACAAACATTGCTGCAAATATGGAATTTTATCTAGATCAAATGAAGTGTCCAGCGGCCATCTCAAATCCCTTAGTATATCGATGCTATAGTCTGTTCCACAAGTTCACACCTGTCCCTTATTTTGTCATCATCTTCCATGCAGGACTACCCTCAACTGGGACTGGTTGGGACTCATCCAGGCGTGGACTCATAAAACAGCAACAACGACACCGTGAAATATATTTCATTAGTTTGCTCATTGTGCCTTAAAGTCAAAGATCATCTAAATGAGAAAACTTACCAATACAATCAATACAGGCCTATTTATCAGGTCCAACCTGAAATCCAACCAATATAATGCAATAAAATTCTCAATACCAATAACTAATCAATAATTCAAAACGCCCGTTACAAAATATCTCAGAACAATCTCACCAGGTAGTTGCTCGAGACATCCGGCTCTCTGTACTCTGCAATTCAGCCACTTTTCGCTTGACCAGTTTGGAACCTCTGCCGGGGAGATCCTGTTGCTGAGGGACAGCAGTTCGGGACTTCAGATGGCAGCTGCGAGACACTAGTCTCATTAGCAGGGGCCCCAGCGATCCTTCTGCCTCGGGTCGCGTCACCTCAGCCACAGACATAAATGCTGTTGGATTTCCCATGTAGAGGCACCACGTTCGGGCACCATTTGAGAAAACGCACCTCTTGTCCACTTTACTTTAAAATGAGCACAGGAACTCGGAGGTAAAGCATTTGGTTTATTCAAGCTTGAACAGATGCACGACCCACAAGGAAAAAGTTATTCAGTGTAGGTAATGAATGACCACACAGAATTCTCCTTTCATATTTATACTATACTTAAAACAAGTCTGCCTACACCCCTTTACTTCCCTCCCCCTAATCCATTGGAAAATTCCTTCCAACTATACATACAAAAAGAATAGCTAACCATACTGCATTTTCAAGATAAGGGATCACAAGCCATTGCTTAATTGCAAATTGAATGGAAAAAACCCAGCGTGACTTTCCATCTCAGAGAAACACAAATGATTAACAAAGTGTAATTATTCTAACAGCAACTCTGTACTTTTCCAAGGACACAGAGAGAAAAAAATAAAAGAATGTATGTCAGAAGTGCATGGAAAATTCCTCAAACAATCGTTGTACAAAGTCAGGTTGATTAAAAAAAAATGTCTGCACTCATGTTCATATTATATAAACTTTTTTTCATATGAGTGGCTGTATGGGTGATTGAGTAGATGTGTGTGTAGACCTATGAATCAGTGAGTGGGTCAATGGTTTTGAGAATTGTAGTGTGGAAGTTAGAGTGGGTGTTTGAATGGTTATATGGGGGTCGGAGTGGCTGCATCAGAGACTCTCTGGATGAGGTCATCAGTGATGCCACCGACCTTGTCATGAGTGATGTAATATGTGAGGTCATAAGCAGGGGCGTGAGTTATAGTTAGCTCAGCTAACTAGAACTGCTGAATTTCTCTGGGTTTGTAAGAGTGAAACTTGAGCCTAACTATAACGTCCCTGTAACCTTTGTTTTTTTCAGTGAATATCTAAGGTTTTTTTAAATTCTATTTCCTAACTTTAACATCCCTGTAATCTTTGTTTTTTTCAGTGGATTTCCATAGTTTTTTAAGTAGCAATGGTCTTTGCAGAATGCTGTGGAAAGGGGGCAGGGCCTGTGGCCAGCTTTCAGAAATCCCGCTGAGTAGGACTTATAAATATTACCAGGAGGGCATCCAAGACAACTTTATTCCCCAACCAGTCGTGTGCCAGGAGAAGTGTTTGCAGAGTGGTGCAGAAAGGGGATGTGGCCTCAGAACACCTCTTAGCAAACTGACTGTGTGTAACTTGCTGGAGGTAACAAGAGGGATACTTGGCCCCTAAATACTCTCAATAGCCAAGGGGACTTCATCCCCCAACTAGTACTATACCAGGAGGCACGCTCGCAGAGTAATGCAGAAAGGACGTCCTTGATGATTGCACAGGTAGTACCTGTATGATTCTAGGAGTTCCATTGCCAAGGACAGACTGCAAATACTGAGTGCTTTTGACAAAGTGTAAAACACATATATAGACATATTTGACATAAAGTTTCAGTGTAGCTAGTAAGAAACTAATATAACTTTCCACTTTGTATTCATTAGTCGAAATAACTATATCAAAATGCATTTTCCTTCTTCACAGCAACACCAGAGTTGCAATGTGATCAGTAGTCACAAATACAAATGAAAAAGTGTAAAACAGTTAAATAGACATATTTTACACAAAGTTTGAGTCTAGCTGTTTAGTAACATATTGGTTTAACTTTATTTTAACACCATATTTTAAAAAAACGTTTAAAAAAAAAAAAAACTTTCAACATCTAAACACGCGAACACAATATAACTTCCAAACAAACATCAAACTATCCATTGTTACCCAAACTTATGGGCATTAAAAAAAAAACTGCTGCAAAACTAGTGTAATGCACAATGTCTGACAAGACCCTCGCTAGAGGGACGAACAAAACATATTCATGCGGGACAACGTTCATCTCATATTATCTTAAAACCTATCATAGAAAACGTCTCCAACTCGTGATCTACAAGAGGGAAGATGGAGGACCATCTACATCAGTGGCAGCAGCAACAATACCCAGCCAGAAAGTCCCTTTACAGGTACAGACTACTACAACAGAGATGGCTCCACAGTTTTCAAGAATGGCCATGTATTGCATGGATTGTAGTGTTATAACAGCTGCTGAACAGTGCGTTACAGATATTCACAATGCTGCCAAAAATCATACATGGTATTTTTTCCCTCTTTTATATTTCTTGCACATTTCATAAGAGAAATTCATAGTGAGCAGCAAGAACGCAACTCAAATTTGAAGGACCCTCGAATTCAATAGCACCACCAGAACATCAAATCAGAGAGTCTATTCAAAAGTCCAATCTCAACTTCAAGATTTGGCTCAACAGTTTTCCCAATGGCGTCAAACAGCATGTATTGTGGAGTTGTAGTTTGTGCTGGAGAGCAGTCTAACGGCCCTTCGCAATGCCAGAAAGAATAATAAACGTTGATATTTCTTTTTATTTTTGACCTTCATAGTTTTTTTTACATTACCAGGCATTTTATTATCTTACAAAATGGGTATCTAATATCTATGGGTTGTTCATTTTATTATCTTCCAATGTATTGTAACACTACTTACATATAACTTGCCATATAGACAAGTCAAACCATCCCTCTACAAATAAATACACAGGTAAGTTTTGCCAGTTATCATAATCTAATTTTTCACTTTTTAAATATCAGTCAACATTCTGCATTTAAATCTTCTAGTAAGTGCATCAGCAACATATACAAACATACTCTGGTTTTTTACAGAACAGTGTTCAATTTTGTAATCTCTTTTTTAAAATTATCAACTGTAATATATGTGTCTTGCTCTGCAACTCCTCCTCTTAACAACTCTTCGTTTTCCCTAGAATCCTGCTCAGGACCAAAGAAATGAAACTGCACTTCACCACAAACCTTTTCTACGTCTGCCACACTACCATGCAAATGTGCTCTACTTATTTCTCCTAAACATAAAGCAGGAGCTTTCACATAATACAGCCTCCTACCTAAAGTCCGCATTGTTGAGTGGTATAACTTATTTTGTGTTTTAATCTTTGCCTTGGTAAGATATGTAGGAATGTTCATAATATATCAATGGATTGCTGTCTAATACTAGAAACACTACTACAATTCCATTTGTATACAGTACCCTGACTATGCCTTTCTTGTACCTCTTCTGCAATAACTTCTTCTACATTTCTAGGTACCTTCACCTCTTTTGCTGTAGGACTACCATTCTTCATTTTATAACATCCTCCTCTTTAATCAAAAGCATGAACTAATTTGTTATCTTGGAGATAGCTTTCTTCATCAAAGAAAGCCTCTGTACAAGAAGTATGTATCCATTGTCCACTAAAAACTGTACAACAGTTAATTCTATTCACTAATATTTTCTTCTGGTTTTGTCTCCTCATGCAAAACACTATTTTGTCAAGAGTCTTCATTCTATTTAGAATCAAAATGAAAAGCTTCCTCTTCAAAGCAAAGGCCTTATCAACTACTCTCTCAACTCCTCCTTTCTGTTTCACTGCATCTCTCCTTCTACACTTTTTTAAATGCATCACTAAATTTACAAGGCTGTAACTAAGCAATGATTATAACATTTGCGCAGAAACTATGCAGCCATCTAAACACCTACTTGCAACCCTTGCAGTCATTGAAATATTGAGGCATACACGTGCACTAATGAAACACTCAGGCTCTACTCATGCACATCACATGAGTGCATGAGTAGACCCTGAGTGTTTCATTAGTGCACACGTATGCCTCAGTATTTCAATGAATGCAGGGGTTGTAAGTGGGTGTTTAGATGGCTGCATAGGTTTTGTGCAGATGTTATAATGATTGCATAGTTACAGCCTTGTTAATTGCATACGTCAATAGATAGTGCCTAGGTGATTAGATGAATGTATACGTAGTGCCTGCATACTTCAATAACTACATAATTTCTGCCTGCCTGATTGTAAGAGTAATTGCATAGTTTCTGGATAATTGAATAACTCCATGGATAGTGAATCACTAATTTGATGACTGCCTGAAGAGTGGCTGGGTGATTCCACAAGTGCCTGAAAACTGCCTTAGTGACTGAAAAAGTACCTTCATTCCTGTTAGATACATACCAATTGTCACTAAATCTCCGAATCATTGGTTATCTCCTTCTGACAGTATGAAACTACCTGTTTTACTGTATACATGCTTTCCTTCTGAGCTATGTGTGAGGGAAATCAGGGTATCAAACTTGATATATAATTGCATACATGGTCCTCTAGAAACATACATTGCTTTCCAGCCCCGGGGACCCTATCCCCCGGGGCTGGCCCTATCCTTTGGGGACCGTGGGGGGACCCCAACTCCCCCACGGTCCTGCACGTGAATCAGTAGGTTTCTAAAACGGAAAACAACATTTTGATTTTTTTTAAAGCACAAAATCTTTTGTGAATGGCATACCTGCATCATTTCTCAAATACTTTTTCTGCATCTAAAACATATATTCAGCATATGTCAAATAAAAGTTACACTCTAAATGAAGCTAGCACAAGAATTTGAGGCATTCTGCACAATTAATCCTTCTCAATTTTAAACAAAGCATGTTTAAAGAAAAACACAACCCTCGCCATATACATGACATTTTCATCAGCCTTACTGAACATAGATCACCAAGTAAACATATATGTGATTTCTTAATAGATGTACACCTTCAAGCCATCTTTCCCAAAATATATACCTCTCTGCATCTTTAAGCAAACTCAAAAGTCCCACCGTATATTTAGCTATGTGCAAGCACAAAAACTTTATCTCACCATCTAAGCAAATGTAAAGTGGTCATATAAGTTAAAAACCACATTGACAAACACTTCCCAATATTTACCTAACAAGTATTACTTCTTTCTAATTCAAATAAAAGCAGACAACATGTTCTCATCTTTTATTTCTCACTACACTATTCCTGTTTAATAATGTTAGTAAATGTACTACAACTCCCAGAATGCAAATGACAGATGTATCTATTCTGCACATGATGTTTAGACACTTAAAAATTCTTAGTTCCTCATTTCAGCTTTCCACAAAACTATACTGTTATTTTTCAATAAAATACACAATGTAATAAGCAGGCACTACTTTATTTTTCTCTTACTTCCCAAAACATTCACCACTAACCTCTTGAACACATAACCTTTAATAGATACAGTTCAACTCATATTTTTTCTCATCACTGTGATACTCCTTTTAATCAAACTCCCATGTTCCCTCTAAACTCTGGAACACTCTTCCGACTGAGCTCAGAAGTGCGAGCTCCCTCTCCTCCTTCAGGAAGGGATTGAAAACCTGGTTGTTCCAGAACTAGACGCCCAAGCAGGTCTACTAATGTCCTCAGCGCCAAGACACCTCCGGGTATACGTGCGCTTTATAAATTTCAGTAACATTAACATTAACATATACATCTTCATTTCTAATTTACATTTTTAAAATAATTACAAAGTTACATATATACCACTAAATTCAGTTTGTAGATTATATGGTTATAGCTCTTTCTGCATAGTTTGGAAACTTAAGATTTGTAAAAACTAAGCACAAGGATGGTACTACACTCTCATACAAAGTCTAAAATGGCAACCTCTTCAAATGTCCACTCTATCATCATGAGAAAGGCAGCAAATTAAATCAGGTCTTTCATTTTAGACTACCGCATCTCCACTTGTGAATGGTTAGCATCTGTTGACCCTTTCCCTCTCTTTCAAAACAAAGTTCATGTCGGCACGTTTTCGCAATGTTTTCGTGATCATTGTGGAATAATCGCGAAAAACGGGAGTTCAAACCGATATCTAGCTTCATTTTTCTGAAATACTACACAACAGTTTATTACATAGTACTGACTTGGAAATTAAAGCTTGCCATTACTTACATTGTGTCATCACTCCTCAACTTTTCAAAAAAATGTCTGTCTCTTTAACACCCTTCCCCCCAATACAGTCTTAGGTTAGTGTACCTAGCAACCCAGTGAAACAAGTAGGTCACAAGTTCCTAGCCCATTCTAAAAGGAACATGCTACTTCCAAAGAGATACAGCAGGTGTGGTTTACTCCACAGATTCAAAAGCATATCAATATCTGTATTACATTTTTAAACAACTGCCAATAATAAGACTTCTGCCTGAGCCATCCAACACACTACCTTATTTTATTCACTTTGATGCTGACAGAATCCAATTAAATATATATATATATAT